>JAANHX010000239.1:0-484515 GCA_011320135.1 Phytophthora betacei
CTAAGTGATTGGGTATTAAGTAGCAAACTATAAGTTACTATAGAAATGCAATGTCGTTTGACCAATGGTTGGCTTTGAAACGACCTTGGTACCTTGTACCAAATATCCAGGAGTATGACGTGTAACGGGGTACGTAGCCCTAAGTGTACCTGGTTACATGAAGTGTGACACTTCACACTTCAGGAGTATGACACGTCACACTCCGGGATATTTGGTACAAGGTACCAAGGTCGTTCAAAGCCAACCATTGGTAAACGACATTGCATTTCTATAGGTAACTTATAGTTTGAATTAAACCCAAACTTAACCTACCTATAAATATACTCAGTTTACAATCTACCTTATTTAGGTCACTTCGCTCGCTTTAATTAAAGAGGGGACCTGTGAACTGCCGTTCACTGAGAGTTTGTATACTCTCGGAAGATAACTTCCTCTAGCGGCAAGGTGCTGTGTGACCCCGTCACACTTGGTAGCACTAGTAGTCAATCCACGCCACCGCGGGTAGACTACCTGAAACCCTCTCCGAAGTTCGTTGCCATGGATAGGAACGACTTCTCCCATATGAACGACTCTCAGTTCGAGTCGGTTCGGAAGATGGCAAGGCATTCCTGCACCGGGATGGAGGCCCTGCAGAGCCTGGTGGTATCAACACCGGCTGAGCAGCTCGAGCGCGTCAATGCATTTCAACGCGTACGAGCAGGGCCTCATCGCGCATGTGCGGGAGAACCTGCAGGTCCGGCGGCGGAAGCAAATCCGCCTCACCCGAAGCCAATACGGCTGAAGGTAAAGCCGTATGAAGGGAAGGAAGGCGAGAACCCTTCACTTCTGGGTCGAAGAAGTAGAGCTCGCGATGGACGCGGCTCTGATCTCGACCGAGCAACTGCGTGTTGCTTTTTGCACTCTCCAACCTTAGCGGCCGTGCTAAGAGCTGGCTGTACACACGGGAAACAACATCCCCTGGATGTTTCACATCCTGGGCTCAGCTGTGCGAACAGCTCCGAGCCGCGTTCTCCCGGCGAACTACGAGTACCGCCAGCGTTCGCGCTTCCTCGCGTGTAAACAAGGAAGGCGCGAACTGCACGAGTATGTGCAAGAGATACGGGAGCTCACGGTGTCCCTAGTGGGAAACCCGCTCAACGAAACACATCAAGATGACTGTGTTCATGGACGGCCTTCGAGTGGGCCCCGCACGCACTCAGCTGTTCCGGGTGCAGTCAAGCACCCTTGAAGAGGCGATTCAAGTGGCTCTTCAAGAAGTGTACAGCCATCGCCAGGCGCGTACGCCGGCCTCAGCGTGGCCTGGGAGTTCCTTGTCGGCTCCCGGTCGAACAAGCCCCAACGGACCAGTTCCCATGGAAACTCGGGTCCGCCGAACAGCGTGATATTCCGCTGCTTCGGCTGTGGGAAGATGGGCCACTTCAAGCGCGACTGTCCCGCGGAAAGACTCCGCAGACGGTCCTTCCCCAAGCCGTCCTCAAGGGTCGCTGGCAAAAGCCAGGATCCCGGGACAGGGGAACGCAGGGAACCAGTAGGGGCGGGGCGCCCTACTGGGGAAGAACTAAGTCTTCGTGATGGGTGCGCGGGTGGCGCGTACCACGGGGGACTTAGCCCCTGAGAGTCTTCGCACTCTCGAATCGGCCGAAGAGCAGCGGCGGGTTGCTCGTAGTACACGGATGTGTACGGTGGATACGATCATCCCTTTAGAATCTTGATTGACTCTGGGGCGTCGAAGAATTTCGCACGCCGCCAGACGGTTGCTCGTAACAGCAACAAGTTGTCCGATGCTTTGAGAGAAAGCAAGGGCAACGGGACGGTGTCAGTGCGACTGGCCGACGGGAAGGTCGTCACTGTCCCCAACGTCCAAGTGGATCTGGCCGTCAAGTTTGAAGACTTTGACAGCCTCGAACAGTTCACTGTTCTTGATATGGATCCATATGATATGATCCTGGGCATGCCCTGGCTTGAGAAGCACGAGCCCTGGATCGACTGGCGAGGCAAGGCAATCGGTGCCAGCCGCCCTGCGCAGTCCGACAGAGCATTGGTGAGTCATGTTCCCACCTCTGTCAGGACCCGGGGCGCCCGCGACGGCTGCCAGGGTACCAAAGCATCCGGCAGATGCTTGGGAGTCGTCGACGTATATGACGACTCCGAGGATGTTTTGATGGTGGCCGCGCCCAGAAGAGGCGCCGGTCAAGTGGGTAACTTAGGTCCACAGGCGGGTAACTTAGTTCCGCAGACAGCTGCAGCTGTCATGAACACTGACAACAGCGTGTTCAGAGTGGGTAACAGAGTTCCACTCACGGTCGCCCAGACCTTAACTGAAGAGGAAGGCGTTGAACACGCTTCCTGTGTGGGTAACACAGTGCCACACGCGGTAGCCCAGACCTTAACTGAAGAGGAAGGCGTTGAACACGCTTCCTCTGTGGGTACAACAGTACCACACGAGGCCACGAGTGCCTCGGATGTCGTAGCGACGACATCCCTAGACGTGGGCAGCAAAGCTCCCCGTCACAGACGCCGTCGGCAAAGACGCCGCCGCCGCCTCAAGTCGGATCCGAACTTCGTTCCGATCGACGTCGCTTCAAGCGACTCGGAGTCCAGGGCCCGGGCTCTTCCGACAAGGCCGGTACAGAGTGTTATCACATCTTCGATGGCGAGACTGGTTTACCCGTCAAGGCATCTGGTGTTCACTTGGAACCGTTGTCAGAGGTTGCAGAGATACTGCACCTCGAGGAAATGACGGCTGAGTCTTTCCTGACCAACCTCAAGGCTGGAGAGATTGCTGAGATGGTACTCATGAGACCTGAGATCACTCAGGAGGAGCTGAACTCCTCCTCCGTCTTGGACGAGAACGTCCTGGAAGACATGAACAAGCAGCGTCAGGCGCGCTTGGGTTCTGAGATTCTCAAGAACCCCAAGGATCCGGTGTATCCTTTGGTGACGGAGTATGCGGACGTGGTGAACAAATACCCACCGACCCAACTCCCACCGGATCGAGGTGTGCGGCACGAGATTGATCTCGTGCCCGGCACAAAGTATTGTGTCACGAGGCAATGGCCTCTCCCGCGCGAACAGTGCGAGGTCATTGATGCCTTCTTCGCCGCGAAAGCGAAGGCAGGCATGGTGCGGGAGTCGAAATCCCCGCACTCGACGCCGACTTTCTGCGTTCGTAAGCCGAACGGAAAGTGGCGTCTGGTTCACGCTTATAACAAGCTGAACAACGCAACGGTGCCGGCCCAAACACCGATCCCACGAAAGGATGTGTTGTTGAACAACATGGCCGGGAGCGTACTGTACAGTGCGCTGGATTTGGTAGACGGATACTACCAAATCCTGATGCGAGAGAGTGACATCCCGCTCACCGCGGTAAGCACTCCAAGCGGCATGCTTTGGGAGTGGCTCGTCATGCCGCAGGGCTTGTCTAACGCCCCGGCGACGTTCAATCGCCTGGTGACGCAATTGTTCTGCCCTTTGCGTACCTTCGTACAGACGTACTTCGACGACATATTCGTCCATAGCCGTGCCGAGGGAGGCAAGACGGCCATGGAGGTGCATCTAGGACACCTCCGTCGAGTGTTGGACGTAATGCGAGCGAACAAGCTCTACGCCAACATAGACAAGTGCGTTTTCGCGTCACCAGAGATTAAAGTTCTCGGTTGCTTCGTAAGCAACGTGGGCGTTCGGGCTGACCCAGACAAGGTCAAGGCCATAGCAGCATGGCCGACGCCCCGATCCCAGAAGAATCTTCGAAAGTGGTTGGGCTTGGCCAACTACCTTCACAAGTACAGCGCAGGGTACGCGGGCTTCGCTAAGCCCTTGTCGAGTCTCCTTCAGAAGGACGTCGACTGGCGCTGGGAGCAAGAGCACCAGGATGCTTTTGACAGCATCGAGGCCAGTCTCCAAGAGGCCCCTGTCCTGGCCCTGCCGGACGAGACGAAGCCGTTTAGCGTCGTCTGCGATGCCTCCGATTACGCCATCGGATGTGCATTGCTGCAGGCCGACACGGCTGGACAGGAACGAGTCATCTCGTTCCAGTCCCGGCAGCTCAAAGCCGCCGAGCGGAACTACCCTGTTCATGACAAGGAACTCCTGGCAATGAAATATGCCCTTGTGAAGTTCCGTGTTCACCTTCTGGGCTCTAGGCCCTTTGTGATCTACACAGACCACGCGTCCTTGAGGACGGCGACTAACTCGCCTCATCTATCCCAAAGGATGGCGAGGTGGCTGTCCTTCTTCGCGGAATACAACTTCCGCGTCGAATACAAGCCGGGCAAGCTCAACGTGCTTGCGACGCCCTCTCTCGGCGTCCCGACTATGAGTTGGCCCACATCACGCGGGTGACAACGGATCTATATGATCGGATACGCATGGCGTATCGGGACGATGAGGCTGTCGCGCCTATCGTCAAGTTCCTTAAGGCCGGAACGAGCGCGAAGTCCGACTGGCTCTCGTCGCGACAGCGCTCACGGCTCCACCGATATGAGTTGAAGGAGGGCCTCCTCTATTATCGGGTGGAGCCCACTGATCCTCCACGGGTGGTCGTACCCAACGACGAGGATCTGAAGTTCGACATCCTCGCGGAGGCGCATGACGCGCCCTCCAGCGGCCACTTGGGCCGCGAGAAGACCTTTCTGTCGGTCTCTCAGTCCTTCTGGTGGACCCACATGTACAAGTGGGTCGCCCGGTACGTCAAGACATGTGAAACATGTCAGCGGGTCAAACCCGCAGGGCACCCTTCGGCTGCACTACAGAGCCTGCCCGTACCGGCTGATTGTTGGAAGTCGATGAGTCTTGACTTCATCTTTGGGCTTCCCGCCGACGGACACGGCAACACCGGAATTTTGGTGTTCGTGTGTCGGCTGAGCAAGATGGTACATATCGCTCCAGTTCCCGTCACTGTTACGGGCGAACAAACCGCAAGGTTGTTCGTCGATGGCGTGTTCCGCTATCACGGTCTCCCGGAGACGATTGTCTCGGACCGAGACCCGCGGTTCACTGCTGCGTTTTGGAAAACGCTGTTCCCTTTACTGGGAGCTCGTCTGCAGATGTCCACTGCGGACCATCCGCAGACAGACGGCCAGACAGAGCGCGTCAATCGAGTGCTCGAGGACACTCTGCGCAGTGTGTGCGCGGCAGCACCACGTACGTGGTCGACGCAGCTTCCAGTTGTTGAGTTTGTGCTCAACAACGCGGTGCACGCGTCCACGGGGCTCACGCCGTTCTACTTGAACGGCTTCCGTCACCCCTTAGTGCCTCTCACTCTTCGAGGAGACACTGACTCCTCTATTCTAAGTGGGGGAGATGCTCGGAAAGCCCTTACCTCCCAGGTCTCGGATGTGAGACCCTTTTCGCTGCGGAAACAAGTGGAATCCTTTATGGATACCAAGCTGAGCGTTGTCAGCAGGGTCCGCGATGCCATGGCAGCGGCCCAGGATAAACAAAAGGAGTACTCCGACAAACATGGAAGAGGAAACTTAAGTGTATTTAAAGTGGGGGACTTAGTACGAGGAACCTACCTCTTGACACTGTCAGCTCTGTCAGCAACAACAAGCTGAAGCACCGCTTCATCGGACCATTTGCAGTCCTGGCCAGACATGGTGCGTCGTACACTATCGACCTGCCAAAGTCAATGACGACGCACCCGACGTTCTATGTTGGACGTCTAAAGCGGTACTTTGATCCGCAGAGGGTTGCTGACTCGCAGACCCACCTTGGCCCAGCTCCTCAAAGCGAGGGCGGTCACAGACGTCGACGAAGGCGTCGGAGCAGGCGCCCAAGCCTCGGTCTGGACGGCAAAGCTGCGGTCAAGACCGTATGCCGGAGGGGCTCCGTACGAACGGACCCCGGAGCCATACGCCGAGTACGCTGAGTACGCCGGGTACGCACCATGCGCGTACGTCTGGGAGTGTGCCGCAGGCGGCTCCGGGCGTGGCAACAGAGCCTCGATCCGTCGGACCATGCGAAAGGCCTCGTCCAGATCGGACGAAGAGGCCCGGCGATCCACCCGGAGATGGAGGCTCGCGACCTCACGCTCCAACAGGTCCAGGCGGCCCGCAAGACGAGCGAGCTCGCCCTGATTCCCGGCCTGGGCGGCAGCATTACCGCCAGTCCCAAGGCCAAGTGCAATCTCAAGCACGAGGACACGTTGACGGAGGCGGTCAACCTCAGGGTCCTGTGTCGGACCCGCAGTCGGAGCACTCGGACGAGAGTGGCTCTCGGGAGGCGCCGAGTACTCGTACTCGTACGAGGGCACCTCCGCCCCTGCTTGACCGGAATGGAGAAGTCCACTTCCATGTGGAGCGGATCCTCTAGGAGCAACGGCGTCGCGGTAAGCGACAGCTCCTCGTGAAGTGGAGGGGTTATACCCACTCCGAGAACTCGTGGGAGCCGATTGAACGGCTCCTGATTGACTGTCCGAAGGCTGTCGCAATCTGGGAACAGAAGCGGCGGCAGCTTCATAAGTAGTCTGGGGCTTCTTGCCCGAACGGGGTACGGACGATGAATACATACCGTACCCGCGCTCATCGTGAGCGCTAGAAGCCGCGCGCTTCAGGATGTCCCTTGGCAGCATACGCTTGCTGATCAAGTGGGCAAACCTCACACGAAGATCACGCTGGTCCAGGATGTGGGACAGCTGCTGATCTTCATGGAGTTCCCATAACGCCGTGGGCGAGTACTTAAGTGTCTCCACCCACGCCCAGAACATGTCCTCACACGAACTCCACGTGGGACAGTTCTCGGGCATAACCCAGGGGTATCCCCAAACAGGATAGAGACCACCCCGGGTCTCGGGCTTCTTACGACAAGTCGTGAAGTCCTTAAGGGGAATGCGGTGTGGCGCGAGAAGCACACACCGAGCAGCCTCCAAGTTGTCGACGAACAACTGTTCTTTCTGAACAAGGGCTCGTTCATAGATGCCCCTAGAAGTGTGACCGCCCACAAGGCCACGAGGAGCGACGAGAAGATCTAAGAAGAGGTCAGCCCCAGAGCTCTCCTCGGGAGGCCAATACCCTCTTGAGTTGATGGCAGCTCCCTGGCTGACGGGTGCCACCACCGAACCCCCACGCACACGCTGGGCAGCTTGGAACTCCTCCTGCTGCTGGTCGAGGTCATTCGAGACCTCCCGGGGCTCAACGATAGCACCCTCCTCTTCCTCTTCTTCCTCCTTCTCCTCCTCTTCATCCGAGGAGCCGAAGAGACTCTGATAGGAGCGTCGAGTCTCCTTCTCCTCGCGGAGTGGAGACTTAGAGGCTGTACGCTTCTTTGAGGGCTTGGCGCCTTCGGCTTAGAGGCCTTAGCGCGCGCAAGACCCTCGGCAAGCGAGAGACGTTTGCGAGGACTCCCTTCCTCATCGCCACCGGCTTTGGGAGTGCCTTTAGCCTTAACGGCCGGACTCTCAGAGCGCACAGAGGTCCTGGGACTGTGATCACCGTGATCACTAGCGGGCGACTGCACGCTGCCATCTTTGTGCTTACTGGGCACTGGGCTGTGCCCTCCCACAGAGCCCGCAGGAGCATCATGAGTGCTCTCGGACTCGGCATCCTCCTCACTGCCCGAGTTGAACTCACGTTCTACGAACCGAGGGTTCGGACGATTGTCTGAAGATGAGGGCGACGGACTGCGGCGCTTGCTTGCGCGCTTGTCCACAGCCGCGTCACCCGAGGATCCGATCGCCTCGGAGGCCACCTGAGTAGCCTCCTTGAGTGCAGAGCCTTTGCCGTGAGGCTTAGTGCTCTTGGCTTGCGCCTTACCGGCAGCAGCCTTGGAGCGTGTCTTAGCACCGCTCTTTGCAGTGCCACGAGGCATGATAACGGTCGAAGTGGAGACCTAGACGAAGAGCGCACAGGTTGCTGCTCGAGGCTCTAACTGTAAAATGAGCCTTCGCCGCGCTCGCGCGGCCAAGTCGATGTTTTTCGACTTTGAGAATTAAAGTTTGTGACGTACAGTTCTTCATTCTGATTGGTCGGTAAACCGAACCTAAGTGGGGGAGGATGTAACGGGGTACGTAGCCCTAAGTGTACCCTGGTTACATGAAGTGTGACACTTCACACTTCAGGAGTATGACACGTCATACCCCGGGATATTTGGTACAAGGTACCAAGGTCGTTCAAAGCCAACCATTGGTCAAGCGACATTGCATTTCTATAGGTAACTTATAGTTTGTATTAAACCCAAACTTTATCTACCTATAAATATACTCAGTTTACAATCTACCTTATTTAGGTCACTTCGCTCTCTTTAATTAAAGAGGGGACCTGTGAACTGCCGTTCACTGAGAGTTTGTATACTCTCGGAAGATAACTTCCTCTAGCGCAAGGTGCTGTGTGACCCCGTCACATGACGTGTCATACTCCTGAAGTGTGAAGTGTCACACTTCATGTAACCAGGGTACACTTAGGGCTACGTACCCCGTTAAATCCTCCCCCACTTAGGTTCGGTTTACCGACCAATCAGAATGAAGAACTGTACGTCACAAACTTTAATTCTCAAAGTCGAAAAACATCGACTTGGCCGCGCGAGCGCGGCGAAGGCTCATTTTACAGTTAGAGCCTCGAGCAGCAACCTGTGCGCTCTTCGTCTAGGTCTCCACTTCGACCGTTATCATGCCTCGTGGCACTGCAAAGAGCGGTGCTAAGACACGCTCCAAGGCTGCTGCCGGTAAGGCGCAAGCCAAGAGCACTAAGCCTCACGGCAAAGGCTCTGCACTCAAGGAGGCTACTCAGGTGGCCTCCGAGGCGATCGGATCCTCGGGTGACGCGGCTGTGGACAAGCGCGCAAGCAAGCGCCGCAGTCCGTCGCCCTCATCTTCAGACAATCGTCCGAACCCTCGGTTCGTAGAACGTGAGTTCAACTCGGGCAGTGAGGAGGATGCCGAGTCCGAGAGCACTCATGATGCTCCTGCGGGCTCTGTGGGAGGGCACAGCCCAGTGCCCAGTGAGCACAAAGATGACAGCGTGCAGTCACTCGCTAGTGATCAAGGTGATCACAGTCCCAGGACCTCTGTGTGCTCTGAGAGTCCGGCCGTCAAGGCTAAGGGCGCTCCCAAAGCCGGTGGCGATGAGGAAGAGAATCCTCGCAAACGTCTCTCGCTTGCTGAGGGTCTTGCGCGAGCTAAGGCCTCTAAGCCGAAGGCGCCAAGCCCTCAAAGAAGCGTACAGCCTCTAAGTCTCCACTCCGCGAGGAGAAGGAGACTCGACGCTCCTATCAGAGTCTCTTCGGCTCCTCGGATGAAGAGGAGGAGAAGGAGGAAGAAGAGGAAGAGGAGGGTGCTATCGTTGAGCCCCGGGAGGTCTCGAATGACCTCGACCAGCAGCAGGAGGAGTTCCAAGCTGCCCAGCGTGTGCGTGGGGGTTCGGTGGTGGCACCCGTCAGCCAGGGAGCTGCCATCAACTCAAGAGGGTATTGGCCTCCCGAGGAGAGCTCTGGGGCTGACCTCTTCTTAGATCTTCTCGTCGCTCCTCGTGGCCTTGTGGGCGGTCACACTTCTAGGGGCATCTATGAACGAGCCCTTGTTCAGAAAGAACAGTTGTTCGTCGACAACTTGGAGGCTGCTCGGTGTGTGCTTCTCGCGCCACACCGCATTCCCCTTAAGGACTTCACGACTTGTCGTAAGAAGCCCGAGACCCGGGGTGGTCTCTATCCTGTTTGGGGATACCCCTGGGTTATGCCCGAGAACTGTCCCACGTGGAGTTCGTGTGAGGACATGTTCTGGGCGTGGGTGGAGACACTTAAGTACTCGCCCACGGCGTTATGGGAACTCCATGAAGATCAGCAGCTGTCCCACATCCTGGACCAGCGTGATCTTCGTGTGAGGTTTGCCCACTTGATCAGCAAGCGTATGCTGCCAAGGGACATCCTGAAGCGCGCGGCTTCTAGCGCTCACGATGAGCGCGGGTACGGTATGTATTCATCGTCCGTACCCCGTTCGGGCAAGAAGCCCCAGACTACTTATGAAGCTGCCGCCGCTTCTGTTCCCAGATTGCGACAGCCTTCGGACAGTCAATCAGGAGCCGTTCAATCGGCTCCCACGAGTTCTCGGAGTGGGTATAACCCCTCCACTTCACGAGGAGCTGTCGCTTACCGCGACGCCGTTGCTCCTAGAGGATCCGCTCCACATGGAAGTGGACTTCTCCATTCCGGTCAAGCAGGGGCGGAGGTGCCCTCGTACGAGTACGAGTACTCGGCGCCTCCCGAGAGCCACTCTCGTCCGAGTGCTCCGACTGCGGGTCCGACACAGGACCCTGAGGTTGACCGCCTCCGTCAACGTGTCCTCGTGCTTGAGATTGCACTTGGCCTTGGGACTGGCGGTAATGCTGCCGCCCAGGCCGGGAATCAGGGCGAGCTCGCTCGTCTTGCGGGCCGCCTGGACCTGTTGGAGCGTGAGGTCGCGAGCCTCCATCTCCGGGTGGATCGCCGGGCCTCTTCGTCCGATCTGGACGAGGCCTTTCGCATGGTCCGACGGATCGAGGCTCTGTTGCCACGCCCGGAGCCGCCTGCGGCACACTCCCAGACGTACGCGCATGGTGCGTACCCGGCGTACTCAGCGTACTCGGCGTATGGCTCCGGGGTCCGTTCGTACGGAGCCCCTCCGGCATACGGTCTTGACCGCAGCTTTGCCGTCCAGACCGAGGCTTGGGCGCCTGCTCCGACGCCTTCGTCGACGTCTGTGACCGCCCTCGCTTTGAGGAGCTGGGCCAAGGTGGGTCTGCGAGTCAGCAACCCTCTGCGGATCAAAGTACCGCTTTAGACGTCCAACATAGAACGTCGGGTGCGTCGTCATTGACTTTGGCAGGTCGATAGTGTACGACGCACCATGTCTGGCCAGGACTGCAAATGGTCCGATGAAGCGGTGCTTCAGCTTGTTGTTGCTGACAGAGCTGACAGTGTCAAGAGGTAGGTTCCTCGTACTAAGTCCCCCACTTTAAATACACTTAAGTTTCCTCTTCCATGTTTGTCGGAGTACTCCTTTTGTTTATCCTGGGCCGCTGCCATGGCATCGCGGACCCTGCTGACAACGCTCAGCTTGGTATCCATAAAGGATTCCACTTGTTTCCGCAGCGAAAAGGGTCTCACATCCGAGACCTGGGAGGTAAGGGCTTTCCGAGCATCTCCCCCACTTAGAATAGAGGAGTCAGTGTCTCCTCGAAGAGTGAGAGGCACTAAGGGGTGACGGAAGCCGTTCAAGTAGAACGGCGTGAGCCCCGTGGACGCGTGCACCGCGTTGTTGAGCACAAACTCAACAACTGGAAGCTGCGTCGACCACGTACGTGGTGCTGCCGCGCACACACTGCGCAGAGTGTCCTCGAGCACTCGATTGACGCGCTCTGTCTGGCCGTCTGTCTGCGGATGGTCCGCAGTGGACATCTGCAGACGAGCTCCCAGTAAAGGGAACAGCGTTTTCCAAAACGCAGCAGTGAACCGCGGGTCTCGGTCCGAGACAATCGTCTCCGGGAGACCGTGATAGCGGAACACGCCATCGACGAACAACCTTGCGGTTTGTTCGCCCGTAACAGTGACGGGAACTGGAGCGATATGTACCATCTTGCTCAGCCGACACACGAACACCAAAATTCCGGTGTTGCCGTGTCCGTCGGCGGGAAGCCCAAAGATGAAGTCAAGACTCATCGACTTCCAACAATCAGCCGGTACGGGCAGGCTCTGTAGTGCAGCCGAAGGGTGCCCTGCGGGTTTGACCCGCTGACATGTTTCACATGTCTTGACGTACCGGGCGACCCACTTGTACATGTGGGTCCACCAGAAGGACTGAGAGACCGACAGAAAGGTCTTCTCGCGGCCCAAGTGGCCGCTGGAGGGCGCGTCATGCGCCTCCGCGAGGATGTCGAACTTCAGATCCTCGTCGTTGGGTACGACCACCCGTGGAGGATCAGTGGGCTCCACCCGATAATAGAGGAGGCCCTCCTTCAACTCATATCGGTGGAGCCGTGAGCGCTGTCGCGACGAGAGCCAGTCGGACTTCGCGCTCGTTCCGGCCTTAAGGAACTTGACGATAGGCGCGACAGCCTCATCGTCCCGATACGCCATGCGTATCCGATCATATAGATCCGTTGTCACCCGCGTGATGTGGGCCAACTCATAGTCGGGACGCCGAGAGAGGGCGTCGCAAGCACGTTGAGCTTGCCCGGCTTGTATTCGACGCGGAAGTTGTATTCCGCGAAGAAGGACAGCCACCTCGCCATCCTTTGGGATAGATGAGGCGAGTTAGTCGCCGTCCTCAAGGACGCGTGGTCTGTGTAGATCACAAAGGGCCTAGAGCCCAGAAGGTGAACACGGAACTTCACAAGGGCATATTTCATTGCCAGGAGTTCCTTGTCATGAACAGGGTAGTTCCGCTCGGCGGCTTTGAGCTGCCGGGACTGGAACGAGATGACTCGTTCCTGTCCAGCCGTGTCGGCCTGCAGCAATGCACATCCGATGGCGTAATCGGAGGCATCGCAGACGACGCTAAACGGCTTCGTCTCGTCCGGCAGGGCCAGGACAGGGGCCTCTTGGAGACTGGCCTCGATGCTGTCAAAAGCATCCTGGTGCTCTTGCTCCCAGCGCCAGTCGACGTCCTTCTGAAGGAGACTCGACAAGGGCTTAGCGAAGCCCGCGTACCCTGCGCTGTACTTGTGAAGGTAGTTGGCCAAGCCCAACCACTTTCGAAGATTCTTCTGGGATCGGGGCGTCGGCCATGCTGCTATGGCCTTGACCTTGTCTGGGTCAGCCCGAACGCCCACGTTGCTTACGAAGCAACCGAGAACTTTAATCTCTGGTGACGCGAAAACGCACTTGTCTATGTTGGCGTAGAGCTTGTTCGCTCGCATTACGTCCAACACTCGACGGAGGTGTCCTAGATGCACCTCCATGGCCGTCTTGCCTCCCTCGGCACGGCTATGGACGAATATGTCGTCGAAGTACGTCTGTACGAAGGTACGCAAAGGGCAGAACAATTGCGTCACCAGGCGATTGAACGTCGCCGGGGCGTTAGACAAGCCCTGCGGCATGACGAGCCACTCCCAAAGCATGCCGCTTGGAGTGCTTACCGCGGTGAGCGGGATGTCACTCTCTCGCATCAGGATTTGGTAGTATCCGTCTACCAAATCCAGCGCACTGTACAGTACGCTCCCGGCCATGTTGTTCAACAACACTTCCTTTCGTGGGATCGGTGTTTGGGCCGGCACCGTTGCGTTGTTCAGCTTGTTATAAGCGTGAACCAGACGCCACTTTCCGTTCGGCTTACGAACGCAGAAAGTCGGCGTCGAGTGCGGGGATTTCGACTCCCGCACCATGCCTGCCTTCGCTTTCGCGGCGAAGAAGGCATCAATGACCTCGCACTGTTCGCGCGGGAGAGGCCATTGCCTCGTGACACAATACTTTGTGCCGGGCACGAGATCAATCTCATGCCGTACACCTCGATCCGGTGGGAGTTGGGTCGGTGGGTATTTGTTCACCACGTCCGCATACTCCGTCACCAAAGGATACACCGGATCCTTGGGGTTCTTGAGAATCTCAGAGCCCAAGCGCGCCTGACGCTGCTTGTTCATGTCTTCCAGGACGTTCTCGTCCAAGACGGAGGAGGAGTTCAGCTCCTCCTGAGTGATCTCAGGTCTCATGAGTACCATCTCAGCAATCTCTCCAGCCTTGAGGTTGGTCAGGAAAGACTCAGCCGTCATTTCCTCGAGGTGCAGTATCTCTGCAACCTCTGACAACGGTTCCAAGTGAACACCAGATGCCTTGACGGGTAAACCAGTCTCGCCATCGAAGATGTGATAACACTCTGTACCGGCCTTGTCGGAAGAGCCCGGGCCCTGGACTCCGAGTCGCTTGAAGCGACGTCGATCGGAACGAAGTTCGGATCCGACTTGAGGCGGCGGCGGCGTCTTTGCCGACGGCGTCTGTGACGGGGAGCTTTGCTGCCCACGTCTAGGGATGTCGTCGCTACGACATCCGAGGCACTCGTGGCCTCGTGTGGTACTGTTGTACCCACAGAGGAAGCGTGTTCAACGCCTTCCTCTTCAGTTAAGGTCTGGGCTACCGCGTGTGGCACTGTGTTACCCACACAGGAAGCGTGTTCAACGCCTTCCTCTTCAGTTAAGGTCTGGGCGACCGTGAGTGGAACTCTGTTACCCACTCTGAACACGCTGTTGTCAGTGTTCATGACAGCTGCAGCTGTCTGCGGAACTAAGTTACCCGCCTGTGGACCTAAGTTACCCACTTGACCGGCGCCTCTTCTGGGCGCGGCCACCATCAAAACATCCTCGGAGTCGTCATATACGTCGACGACTCCCAAGCATCTGCCGGATGCTTTGGTACCCTGGCAGCCGTCGCGGGCGCCCCGGGTCCTGACAGAGGTGGGAACATGACTCACCAATGCTCTGTCGGACTGCGCAGGGCGGCTGGCACCGATTGCCTTGCCTCGCCAGTCGATCCAGGGCTCGTGCTTCTCAAGCCAGGGCATGCCCAGGATCATATCATATGGATCCATATCGAGAACAGTGAACTGTTCGAGGCTGTCAAAGTCTTCAAACTTGACGGCCAGATCCACTTGGACGTTGGGGACAGTGACGACCTTCCCGTCGGCCAGTCGCACTGACACCGTCCCGTTGCCCTTGCTTTCTCTCAAAGCATCGGACAACTTGTTGCTGTTACGAGCAACCGTCTGGCGGCGTGCGAAATTCTTCGACGCCCCAGAGTCAATCAAGATTCTAAAGGGATGATCGTATCCCCGTACACATCCGTGTACTACGAGCAACCCGCCGCTGCTCTTCGCCGATTCGAGAGTGCGAAGACTCTCAGGGGCTAAGTCCCCGTGGTACGCGCCACCCGCGCACCCATCACGAAGACTTAGTTCTTCCCCAGTAGGGCGCCCCGCCCCTACTGGTTCCCTGCGTTCCCCTGTCCCCGGGATCCTGGCTTTTGCCAGCGACCCTTGAGGACGGGCTTGGGGAAGGACCGTCTGCGGAGTCTTTCCGCGGGACAGTCGCGCTTGAAGTGGCCCATCTTCCCACAGCCGAAGCAGCGGATATCACGCTGTTCGGCGGACCCGAGTTCCATGGGAACTGGTCCGTTGGGGCTTGTTCGACCGGGAGCCGACAAGGAACTCCCAGGCCACGCTGAGGCCGGCGTACGCGCCTGGCGATGGCTGTACACTTCTTGAAGAGCCACTTGAATCGCCTCTTCAAGGGTGCTTGACTGCACCCGGAACAGCTGAGTGCGTGCGGGGCCCACTCGAAGGCCGTCCATGAACACAGTCATCTTGATGTGTTCGTTGAGCGGGTTTCCCACTAGGGACACCGTGAGCTCCCGTATCTCTTGCACATACTCGTGCAGTTCGCGCCTTCCTTGTTTACACGCGAGGAAGCGCGAACGCTGGCGGTACTCGTAGTTCGCCGGGAGGAACGCGGCTCGGAGCTGTTCGCACAGCTGAGCCCAGGATGTGAAACATCCAGGGGATGTTGTTTCCCGTGTGTACAGCCAGCTCTTAGCACGGCCGCTAAGGTTGGAGAGTGCAAAAGCAACACGCAGTTGCTCGGTCGAGATCAGAGCCGCGTCCATCGCGAGCTCTACTTCTCGGACCCAGAAGTGAAGGTTCTCGCCTTCCTTCCCTTCATACGGCTTTACCTTCAGCCGTATTGGCTTCGGGTGAGGCGGATTTGCTTCCGCCGCCGGAGCCTGCAGGTTCTCCCGCACATGCGCGATGAGGCCCTGCTCGTACGCGTCGAATGCATTGACGCGCTCGAGCTGCTCAGCCGGTGTTGATACCACCAGGCTCTGCAGGGCCTCCATCCCGAAGATGCCTGCCATCTTCCGAACCGACTCGAACTGAGAGTCGTTCATATGGGAGAAGTCGTTCCTATCCATGGCAACGAACTTCGGAGAGGTTCAGGTAGTCTACCCGCGGTGGCGTGGATTGACTACTAGTGCTACCAAGTGTGACGGGGTCACACAGCACCTTGCGCTAGAGGAAGTTATCTTCCGAGAGTATACAAACTCTCAGTGAACGGCAGTTCACAGGTCCCCTCTTTAATTAAAGCGAGCGAAGTGACCTAAATAAGGTAGATTGTAAACTGAGTATATTTATAGGTAGGTTAAGTTTGGGTTTAATTCAAACTATAAGTTACCTATAGAAATGCAATGTCGTTTGACCAATGGTTGGCTTTGAACGACCTTGGTACCTTGTACCAAATATCCCGGAGTGTGACGTGTCATACTCCTGAAGTATGAAGTGCCACACTTCATGTAACCAGGGTACACTTAGGGCTACGTACCCCATTACAATTATAATCGATTTTACCGATGATTTTTTTAAACGGAGATAAAAATATTATTGAGGGAGGAACACAACTCGGTTCTATACGTCGATAATATAAAGTTGACTCTGTTTTAAGCGAAGCGTTCCCGTTCTCGTTCGCGTAGTCATTCGCCTTCGAAGTAGACCAACATCAGCTCTGCACATAAGCGTTCTCCGCCCCCCCCCCACGCGCTAAAGGTAAGCGCAAAGCACGATAACTTCGCCCAAGTGTTCCGTTTCATCCTCGCGGTCGAGATCGAGGTCACCAGCGCATAAGAAGTCTCGTTTGGCTCGCTCATCGGAGCGCTCCGTCTCGTGATCGAAGTCACTGGTTAAGTCATCGGTCAAGAAGGCCAGTAAGGACACGCGAAGACGCGATCATCTTCTCCGCTCGCAAAGGGGCACAAAGCGACCCTTGATAAGCGTTCTGAAGCTGATTCAACGACGCGATCACTAGTTAAAGAGTCACAAGAGGGCACTCGCAAGCATTCGCAGTCGCGCTCACCCTCGCCGAAGAAGAAGGCATGGTTTCCAGCTAAGCGCTCGACGCCTGGCTCCGTCCGCGCAGAAGAAGTCGAACTCGTCTGAAATACACTCTACGACCACTTCGCTGACAAAGGAATCCGCGGAATTCACTCAGTCGTAGGACTTCATCTTCTCCTTGATTCGCTAGTAGCGCCCAGAACCGTTCCGTCCAGAAGTGAGTAGGAGAAATAGTGTCGTTTTCAAAGTTTTGATGTTTCTTTTGTTTTTCATCCGCGACTCATCTAGTCATTGTCGCTCTTGTTTCTCATCTTGAACTGCCGTTTTTCTTCTTGAAGGGTAGTTGGGTCGCAATCGTAAAGTAAAATCCAAAAATACACGATGTAAAGTAAAAAAGTGCTCCTCAGAACACGTCTTGGCAGACTGGATTAGGAGTCATTTTAGACTCGATTAACCAGCCGCTCCAACTCTTCTTTTTAGTAGAGTAGTTTCTCTCCATCCACCGCGGTGTTTGCATCTTCCAAACGTGTGCTGCGGCGTAACTCCGGCAGGTCTTCCTCCTTACGACGGGTGTCTTCGAACGCCTTTATCAGTGCCAAGTCTGCCACGAAGCCAGGTCTTTAGGATTTGCCTCCAATCCTTCCTTGGAGACTCGATGACCTAAATAATTCACCTTGCACATCCCCCAATAGCTCTTCACCACGCTGATAGAGAAATTCCACTTAGTACACGCCTCCAGTTGGGATGTCACTCTCTCGCACGACTGATCTCACGATTCTGCCGGGATTAGAATGTCGTCGATATAAGATCTGCGTCCTAGCACAGATGGAGTCCCAGGACCCCCCTGGCTCTCCTGCTTCGAATGGATCTAGTTCCGCTTCACCTTCTCCAGATCCACCTCTTTCGGGTTCCGGGATTCGGGTGAATCCGTAGAGGGCATTATCAATCAGACGCTGATAGATCTGGGGCGCATTCTTCAATTCAAACGGCATCCGGTTCCGTTCGAACAGTCCAAATGGTGTGATGAATGCGGATATTGCGCGAGCTCGATCCGCCATAGTCACCACCCAAAACCCACTTGCCATGTGTAGAGAACAGTACCAGAATACTTTTGAATCTTCCAATAGCTCATTGATTAGAGGCATCGGGTACACCATCAGTCTGGTCAGGCCGTTAACCATCCAGTAATCAATACACAGACGTATATCCCTCCGTTCTTCTTAACGTTGATTATGTGGTGAAGTGCTTTCGCAGAATTAAGAGAGTGGGTCTAGCAAGGGGTCACTATCCCGAATCAGTGACAATTTCAAGTGATTAGGGAGGATTTGGATCGTCCGGCGCGGATGCAAGTTGCCTGAGATGGATTGGCCATGACGAGCAGTACCCCGTATGAGACGACGGTGGATCTGATATGGGGGATGTACGGGAAGGCAAGATCCTCTAAGACATATCTGGGATCCACCCTTACCTCGGTTCACTTAGGTGGATATGGGATATAATATGTACGGGTGGATCGAGTGTGGATCATATGAAGGAATGATGGTGGGGGTCATCTGAAGGTGGATCTAGTGCCCACGACAAACGAGAAGTCAAAATCCACCGCGAGATGTCCCAGATTCCATACTTCTGATCCCGGATCCAAAGGGGTGAGGATCCCATACGGAGTGACCTGGATCCAGGATATGGGGACAGTGGATGCAGTGGATCTCGAACTTTCGTGGGACAATGGAGATCACAGACGGTCGCAAGCCGATGTTGGATGATTGGAGAGCTCAGATCCATGACGAGTGTACACTTACAGTGAGGTGGATCCAAGTGACCTGGATCCGGATGAGTGTACCCATAATAGGGTGATTATAATGATTACGCCATGGATCCGGTGGATTTGAGGATAATACAGCTGGGATGATGGGCCAAGGAGAAAAAGGACATGCAGCCGAGCCTGGTAAGGGATCTAGCACGTAAAAGACATAGAAGGTGGAAATCCAGGCAGGTAAAGGCTTAAGTATCAATACAGACTTCTATTTGCACAGTAACACGCAAGTACCTTCCTGCCCTCAAGAATCGGAACTACATTGGCCGTACGAGCTCGGAGAGGTTGGGAATTGTGAATCTAGTGTTGGTAGTGATAACTGGATAATACATTGGCCAGATCCTACAGCCTAGTGAGCTTTTCCTTTACACGTGCAGATTCGACAGGTTAACCGGATTTACAACTTGGCCGGGTATACCCAAGAAGATCTCAACTCTCAAGATCCCGTCACAGGAGGCGGCAAGTACGACGCAAAAGGAAACGCAAAGGCAAGGGAACACACCCGCAAGACAACCCTACGGCCAGATCCACGATCTAGGCCCTGGATCCATAAGCTCGAATATTCGCTTAGGATTCAGAACCAACCACGGACGCAGAGTGAAGATATTACCACTGCTGCTCCACCCATCCCCACGTCTCGCCAAGACACTCAAGCTTCACCACTTGAACGCTTCGGAAGTTACCGAGAGAGCAAGATCCCGCCCTGCCGACGGGTACACAAGGTGAGAAAAGTTCAGCAGATCACGGATCATCGGGGGACCCCCCTCCGTTAGTCGGTGTCTGGGTGCCGTTAATAAGTTGGATCCAGCAATCTCGCAGATTTTGCTAATCCCGCTACTCCACAATGGTGCGCATGCCCGGATCGTTTGGTGACTCGGGATTTCAGCGTGAGTCCCAAGAAGATGCTCAAGTGAAGATTGAGCCAGGGGAAGAGGCGTCGTCGGAGGTCTGATCGACGAAGACGCTGCTGAATGAAACAAGATCCACGGATCGATGGAGTTTTGGGAGGAACTCTGTCGACGGAAGAGAGGTGGATCCGGATCCGGATCTAGAAGAGAAACCTCCCTATCCTCCCCAGGTCCCCTCGGGGCCCCCTGCGGATCTTGACTTGCGTCAAGATCCGCTAACAAAACAAGGGAAAATGAAGGCGAAACGGTATGCATTTGCAGATTCACCGGTTAAGCCAACACCGTACCTAAACCCAACCCCGCTAGTCGAAGAAACGAGAAAGAAGATGAAAACGGGTAAGACTACGCGGAAGAAGATGCAAACTCCAGAGTCGGAAGACGACCAAGCTGGATCCAGGTCCAGCTGGTCCGATAAGGATCTCGAGTTTGTGTATCGCCACCAAGCTCTACGCGATTTTCTGCATCAAGATCCTGTCATGCGGATCCGGAATCCACGACAGATCGAAGATCCAAGGGAATCGGTGAGAGCACCAACAAAAACGGCGAACAAGTTGGTGGCAGTCAAAGATCTATTACGTTTGCTTACGGAGTCAGGCATCGTAGCTGGTGTGTTCGACGCAGAGGATATCTTCGAGCTAGACTTGGATCTCATAGTATTCGCGACGCAGGACCTCTTTGCCAGAGTTAAGTCCATCACCGGAGAAAGGTCGCGCACTATGGATCCAGTGTCGTCGCCGAGGATCAGCCAAGCTGCATCCTCGAACTACGAATCCGCGGCTGAGGATGGGTCCGACACGTCGTCCGAGCCCCGACGCAGGACGTTAGGACCCTCCGGGGCATCCATGCTGGAAGCGCGAGCGAGGATCCGGGGACAGGAAGTCCCTTTGAGCGTGAAGACTCGGGATCCAGTGCGCCCTACCCGTGATCTGATACAATCCGGCTAGGATCGAGCCAGATCCGGCAAGAAGCCAGTGGGGTTATCGTCAGATCGGGCTCTAGGTAATCGCCTCACGGATCCTGTCTCGCCAATGGACCAGACGGCCACAGGCTCTTCCGACACTTCCTCGGGCACCCTGCAGCGACACTTCGAAGCTGCGATGAGTCGTTTCCTGGCCGAACAGGGTATGAAAGAGCCCGTGCCACAAGCGCAAGTGCTCCACGAACATGGGGCACGAGACGTGGAGATGGAGTCAGTGGAGGGAGACAACTCCCATGATGAGTTCGATCCAGATGATCTGGATGACCCATCCCCTTCATCAGCGGTGTTAGCAACAGCCGCAGCCGGGGCGGGTGGATCGTCCATGATCCAGAGGGTACGGATCTCAGCCATATCGGATCTGAAGGAGTTCACGGGCAAGGATCAAGACGAGGACCGAGCGAGAACATGGATCAGCAAAGTCAAGTCGGCCCTCATGAGAGATCAAGCGTCGGATGCCTAAAAGTGTTTGACCTTTGCGGATCTGCTAGCGGGGCCAGCCAGGAACTGGTATCGGCAGCTGGGCAGATCCACCAGGAACAAGTGGCCAGATTTGCTGCGCAGTTTCCAGACCCAGTACTGTGGATTTGGAGTGTCGGTGGCACGACAATATTACCACGCTCGCCGCAGAGCGGATGAATCCCCGCTAGAATATCTGCATCGACTAAATGTGGCCGGTCTACGGGCCAAGTTGAAGATCAAGGATGGGGGATCCAAGGTACTACGGGAACATGTGGATCATTTCGTCGAGACGTTGGGAGATGTGGATCTGGCCGACAGGCTGACCCTGTTACGTCTTCCAGACGCTGATGAACTTGAAGAAGTGCCGCGGGCTGTGGATCGCGCGAAACACCGCCAGAAGAAGGCGGCGGTCGGATCCGGCAAGTATCGCCAAAAAGCTCCGACGCCCACGGCTCCAGCTCGATGTGTCCACCAAGTCACGGCGACCGACTCAGGAACTGAATCGGGATCCGACGGTTCGGACTCCGACCCAGAGGATTACCGCCGAGTCTGTCTCACTGCACCCAACGATCGTACGGCGAAGAACGGAGACAACCCTCGATCGGGGGATACCGTACCTGGGGACCGTGGGATGTACAGATCCCGAGATCGCATGGACGGGACGGCGCAGATCAGGTGCTCGCAGTGCAGATCCCGGAAGCACACAGAGGCTGGATGTTGGAAGCATCTGGTCTGTGAGAAGTGTGGCAAGAAAGGTCATCCCGGAGTTCATTGCTTCTACGTGTGTCGTGGTCGTGGCGAGATTCACGACGTCGGCAAGTGTCCGATGGAAGAATTCTACAACTAGATCCGCCAATGGTTTGATCCAGCCAAGCACAGAGGGATGTTGCCAGAAGCGGCAGAAAAGATGTTGAACTAGGACGCTCGCCGGGTTTGAATCCGGTACGAGCCGAGCGTTCTAGGTATTGTATTTATGCATTTGTGAACAAGACATCGCTAGATCCAGGTAGCAGGACCCTAGTTCTAGTCGATAATACACGTGATCTACATGAAGTGTCAGTTTCCAAGGTCTCTAGCTTGCGCCAAGTGGACGAATTTGCCAGATCCGAAGTCCCTTCAACATTCGATCTACAGAGGGGAGAAACACGTGGTTATTGGGAGAAACGCCAACATGGTCGATGGTTTGAGCCTACCAAGGGTGAGGTCACTGCAGATCCACCCAAGGTTTGTCAGGTTACTGGATCCCGAGATCTGAAGATGTTGGATCCATGGATCTGCAGACAGGGGAGTCCCGTGGATACTGGAAGTACTATGCCCCAGCAAAATGGTTCAGACAGGCCAAGATAGGGGGCAAGATCAACAATGAAAAATAATCCTACTCCTAGATAGTGGTGCCGAGGTGTCTATACTAGACACCGCCTTTGCTCGTAAGGCTGGGTGTCAAGTGGATGGGAGTCAGATCCAAGATTGTGTTGGGATTGGTGAAGGCGTGTACCGTACGAATGGGAGAACGCGGATCAAGATCACACTGGCAGGTTGTTTGGTATACTGGTTCGATATTTGGGTTGGAGATCTCGCTGGTCAAGACGCCATCCTCGGGATGGATTTCATGGTACCAGCCGGAGTGAGGTTGGATCTGGCGGATGGGACACTGTGTTTCACCGACGAGATGCGGATCCAGCTCAGCGGACGGCGCCCGTTGTATGGGGCGAAGATGAGGATCATAAGGGCAAATAAGACGACCTGGATCGAGCCCGGAGAAACCTGGGAACTGCCAGATCGGTTGAAGTGGGTGGAACATGAGAAACTGTGGGTCACTCGGGGCGAGAAGTGGCTGCCTACAGTAATCCAAGGACCAGGTCGATTACAATACCTCCAGGTCACGAACGTCAGCGATAAGAGACTATTACTGGACCATTATGAGGAGATTGGGCGATGGTTGGCGAAGGACGGTATCCCTAGGCGACCTGGATATGTGTCAGTGGGATCCCGTCGCTATAGAGAATGTCAGAATCTGGCGTACGAGGCGACTACCGAGATCGAATCTCTCGGAGAGGGGGAACCCCCGGCGGAGCCAACCGGCCCCTTGGTAGATCGGCCTTCATACCCAACTCCGCAGAAGATCCTACAGAGGGATCGTCGGATGGAGATCCAAGCGATAGAGGTTGGATCCAAAACCGGGGATGATCCCCGGAGGCGGTCCGTAGATAACCCAGCGTCGGTGGATGGGGGATCGCAGAGAACGGAAGCCGGGTCGCCAGATCCTTCTAACCCACAAGTGGATCCTAGCTTTTCATCGGACAAAGTGCCTGGATCCTTGTCGAGAGTGGCAACACTAGCAAAACAGGAACTGTCGTGTGTAAACTCACCAGGGGGTCAAGTCGATCCAACAGGTAGCTTCCCCGGTACCAGGGTACCCGATCTCACGAAAACTGAAGGAATGACGGGTGAAGGAGAGTCGCGGTGCTTGGATCCAATGGTGGATCCGACGAAGACTGAAGATGAACAAGTCTGTTACCATGAAGGCGGGGATCTACACGCCGAGGATCTCGGAGAAGGCATGGCGGTGATCCCGGAGGTACCACTGACCACAGAGGAGGTCACGATTGATGATATCCAAGTGGATCCGGAGGCGAACGAACCCGCGGAAGTGGATCGGCTACGTCAGAAGATCCGGGAAAGCCGACATCTGCTAATTGGCAAAGGGAATGCATTACCACCAGCTGTATGCGGAGTCAAATGTCGGTGACGCGAAGCCGATCGCTCAAATGGTGCGGAAGATGGCGCCTCAGCTCCGAGAAAAGCTATCGAATCTGATTAAGGGTCTGCTACAAGCCAAACTCATCAGCTTCTCAACGTCCCCGTGGGCATCTCCGGTGGTAATCATCATCAAGAAGAACGGGGTGGATATACGTCTGTATATTGATTACCGGCTGGTTAACAGCCTGACCAGACTGATGGGGTACCCGATGCCTCTAATCAATGAGCTATTGGAGGATTTGGATAAAGTACTCTGGTACTGTTCTCTAGATATGGCCAGTGGTTTCTGGGTGGTGACTATGACGGATCGAGCTCGCGCAATATCCGCATTCATCACACCGTTTGGACTGTTCGAATGGAACCGGATGCCGTTTGGATTGAAGAATGCACCCCAGATTTATCAACGCCTAATCGATAATGCCCTCTACGGATTTACCCGAATACCGGACTCGAAGGGGATGGATCCGAGGAAGGTCATGTGGAAGTGGATCCATTCGAAGCAGGAGAACCAGATGACCTGGGGACACCATCCGTGCAGATCCTATATCGACGACATTTTAATCCCGGCGGAATCGTGGGATCAGCTGTGCGAGAGAGTGGCATCCCTATTGGAGGCGTGTACTAAGTGGAATCTCTCTATCAGCGTGGTGAAGAGCTATAGGGGGATGCGCAAGGTGGATTATTTAGGCCATCGAGTCTCCAAGGAGGGGTTGGAGGCGAAACCTAAGGACCTGTCTTCGTTGGCAGACTTGTCCTTCCTACAGTCGCTACGGGCGATGCAATCCTTCTTGGGTAGTTTGAACTACTACAGTCGGTTCATCGAGAATTACGCACTGTTTGCTGCAGTACTCTATGAATTGAGGGAGGTGGATTTTGCTGCGATGGCTACTTCGGCTGTCCGGATCAAGATCCAACAAGCTCTGGCCCTAGAGATCCCAGATCCACGAGAGAATCCACGTAGTACGACGCCGGAAAACGACCTAAAACAGGAACTAGATCCATCACGGGACCAACGGCGAGGGGATCCAATCTGGACAGAGTTGACGGAGGAGAGCTCGGAAAAGGTGGAGCCTCGGTGGATCCGAGCCCAGCACGCGTTCGTGGAGCTAATGAACAGGATCGCGACGATGCCCATCCTCCGCCATTTCGATCCAGAACGTCAATCTACGGTGATAGTTTATGCCAGTGACTGGACAGTCTCAGCAGCCTTGGTACAAGAACATGAGGGGATCTGTCATCCAGTCACCTTCGTCAGCCGGACGCTAAGGCCGAATGAGCTGAATTACGGAGCGGTGGCGAAGGAGATACTCGCGCTCCAGCGAGTGTTGGATCTCAATTATAACCTGCTGGTGGGAAAATCCATCCGGATCCTGACTCGACACACTACGCTAGCTTGGTTGTTCAAGTCGGCCGGTTTACAAGGACGGTTGGGGCAATGGGCAGCTTTACTCTCACCTTAGACGCTGGAGATTGTGAAATGTTCGAAAGGGGAAGACGAGATCCTGGGAGTCTTGGCCGCGAGCATCACTCCTCGAGCTAAGATGGATGAGGCGCTGACTAAGATCGCTCCTAAGAAAGAGCCCAAACGCCGGATCCAGATCCCGATCCCGACGGTACAGGTGGATGAGGATCTGTACGTCCTGAGTTTCGATGGATCCGCTCGTGTACGACGCGGAGGAGGAGCATACAGTGCAATACTGTGGAGACTTTCCGGATGGGAAGTTGTACGGGCCAGATCCACTTACGCGGAAGGCCTCACCGTTAATGAAGCGGAGTATAACGGACTCCTTCTGGGTTTGGATTTACTAAAGGGACAAGATCCAAAACGGCTGGTGATTTGTGGGGATTCAAATTTGGTAATCAGACAGGTGCGAGGTGAGATCGACTGCAAGGCCCCGGCCCTAACACTGTTACGACAGAAAGTGATGATCCACCTGCGTGGTTGGATGAATCACGAGTTGGTGCATGTCAAGCGAGATTGGAATGCCAGTGCAGATAGCTTGGTCAGTGCCGCTTTACGGAATCAATGTGCTGTTGAGGTGGAGAAAGAGGCCGAGCGTCAGGATCTCGTCACGCTAAACCGACTAAACGAAGTGGTGGTGATTGGATCTGTGAAGAGGACGGTCCAGGTAACGGCGGTCACTAGATCCAGAGGAAGGATTGGATCCAGCGCCCAGGTACTCGATGAAGCATTTGTGAAGGGAATCCGCACAGAGCGGATCCTCAAAGCACAGAACGAAGAAGCGTGGATCTTGGGACTAAAGAAGTATCTGATGGGGGATGTACGAGGCCTAAGTCGGGAGGATACCAAATCCTATAGTATTATCGCTACCGATTATGCAGTAGATCTGAATGACTTGCTCTTTTATTGCCCCCCTACGAAGAGAGTCAACGAGGATCGGGATGGATTGATGAGACTGGTGAAACCTTACAGCAGGATGTCCTACATCACTATCACGCTAGTTTAGAAGGTGGACATCAGGGAATTGGTCGGACCTATCAACGGATCCGGGAATGTTTCCACTGGAGGGGACTATTCAAGAGCGTGCAACGATATGTCGGGGAATGTGTGGATTGTGAGACAGACAAGGGCAGGCCCACAATCGAAGAGGAGTCACCTGGGAATGTCCAAGCGACTTACCCTTTCCAAATCATAGCCATGGATCACATCCCCTCGTTGCCCAAGTCGTTCAAAGGAAGCACAGAATTGTTGATCTGGATGGATCTGTTTACCGGATACGTGATAGCCAAAACTAGTGCGTCTAGAACTGCACAAAACATTGCCGAATCGTACGAGGCGTGCGTTTTTCGAAGATTTGGGGCTAGTGAAATGATTCGGCATGATCGGGAGCCAGGCTTTATGTCTGACTTCTTTCGAGCCTTCAACCGGATCCTGGGGCAGCGACAGCGAGCAACCATGGCATATCGTCCCCAAGCTAACGGGTCGGCCGAGCGCATGGTACAGACGATCACGAGAGCACTCAAGATGTATGTCCAGGATTTGGATCAGAGGGATTGGGATGAGTACACAGAACGACTCTCCTTCGCGATGAACACCGCCCAAGACAGGATCCGGGATGACACCCCATTTTACTTGGTACATGGGTGGGATCCTAAATCCACCCTAGAAGCGGCCATTCCGGTATGTAGCACCAAGAAGAGAAACCGAGATCCCAGACGATGGCGATACCTAGTCCAGAAATATTACCAGCAAGCCAGATCCCAAGTGAACGAACGACTACGAAGTGCGATACAGGATCGAGCGGATCGACACAACGAAGACGCTCGTCCCCATCAAATCCAAGTGGGATCGCAGGTCTGGCTATATTTAGATCGGGTGAAGGAAGGGTACGCCCGCAAATTGGCCCATCTATGGCATGGACCGTTTCGGGTAAGCGAAAAGATAGGGGAACATGCGGTGAAGTTGGAAACGGCAGGTACCGAATATCGCTTGTTCCCTGTAGTACACGTATCCAAGCTGAAGTTGGTCAAGGAATATCCGGACCGACCGCAAACCCGTCTTTCGGTGGATGAATCCGACCGGGTGGATTTCGACGAAGTCCTCCTACCGGAAGATAGTTGGAATGTGGATCTCGAAGCCGACGAGTTCGAAGTCGAGAAGATCACCGATATGAGGTCAGGGAAGCGAACTAGATACGGACGGATTTACCGCGAATTTCTGGCGTAGAGTAATGCTCCACAGTTCAGATCTGCCTCGTCTACCCAACTGGGTTCGTCATATCCACGCCAATACCGATTTCTTGCGGGATCGTACGAATCGGAACAGATTCGGCGTGATGCAGTCTCATGAAGAAGAGTAGGATGGGGATCCATGGACGTGAGTTGGTCATGTCGATGGGAGGATGAAGAAGGACCCACAGGAAGGGTGTGGGCCGGTAGGAGGAGGATCGCTGATGTGAGTTGGTCACATCGGAAAGAAAGAGAAGACGAATCCACAAGAGAGGGGTGGATTAGGAGAAAGGAGTGAATGTTTATGCATAAAGAGTGACGTTTTACGTGCGAAGAGTCCCGTTTGATTTCAAGCGCGAGCTTTCGGGAGCCCGAACTATACTGACCCAATTGAGACTGGGTCGTAGGAGCTGGATCCGGATGAAATCCAAGCGTGGATTCAGCCCAGATCCAGGTATACGCTGACAGGGTGGATCCAGCCCAGATCCAGGTGTACGCTGAAAGGATGGATCCAGCCGAGATCCAGGTGTACGCTGAAAGGGTGGATCCAGCTCAGATCCAGGTGTACGCCGGTAGACTCTGACTGGGTTCCTCAGCCAACAAGAGAAAATATTACAGACATATTCAAGTAAGGAAGCGTGGATTAGAATAGCTTATGCAAAAAGGCTAGCTCGACCCAGTTTCCAGTCGCTAGTTACTACTACGAAACGAATCCATGAAGACTGAAACTGGGGGTGTGGCGTGAAAGAACGATAGGGATCATGTGGTCTTGGGCTGAACATTGAAGAACTTGCCCACCAGACGCTGGATCTGGTGTCCTGGGTGTTGGTTCGGATCTCCCCGAAACTGGATGCGCCAAGGCTCAGCTTCATCAATCTCTTGCAGGGCCTTTAGCAGGTTCGTGGGTTCTGGGCGGTGGAGGTTGGGATCCTCCAAGTTGGCTTGACGGGATACGGATCCCGGAAACCAAGCTACCTTATCCCCGCGTCGGGGAAGGTGCAAGAAGGATGGATCCAATAAAACATCCACGTCACACCAACCGTCCTGGATCGCCAACACGAGGATCACGAGACCTTTCTTCCAAGCCCGACCGGCATGGCTACGTCTGTTGCCACGCTGCTTGTTGAAGTTAAACAACCAGGTCGAACCCCGCAGTTGGGTGCGAGAGATAGGGAACCGGTGGGTGCTTTCCCATATGGCAACCCGGTGCTTGGAAACGAAATCCCGGAACGCACGAACGAACAACCCGAGACGCCCGCGCACATCACTTCGGAAGCTAACCGGATCTACCAGCGTGGTTACCAGCGTATCCCATGGGGCAGCATCTTGCAATTCTTCCACGTGAGGTCTGGTGATGAGCGAATCCACATAGTCGGCCGTCAGGATGACATCCTCTTCCCGAGGGAATACCCACTCAGCTCGAAATGGCAGCTCAGGAAACAGAGCAGTGATCTTCATTGTGACAATGGCGACCCGGTTCAGTTTCTTAGCGGACCAAGGCTCAATGTCTCTGGTAGCGAAGGCCACAGGGGCACGCCGACCAGGAATGAAGGCAGCATCCGGACCAAACGGGGCCACGGGGAGCATCCCTGGCAACGAAGCGTTAGGGCCGTTCCGAACCGGGGGCGCGCCCCGAGGATAAGCCTGTGATTGGCTGACCTGAAGTGCAACTTTTGTGATTACTGCATCAATGCGATCCGAGGCACAGATCGCGCGCCGGCCGGGATCGCGGGATCGCAGAGGCGCGGCAAACGCACAGATGATCGCTACAAGCAGGCTGGAAGGCGAGACATCGTCCCGTGTACGTCGCCGGTATCTAATAGCACTACTTGTTACCACTGCTGTCATTTACCCAGCAGAACCGAGAGGGTGTATAAAGCGCCGACGCTTAAACTGGAATGTCCACAAGTAGACATTACTGCTGGAAGGTCAATTTAAGCGTTGTTACAGAATGAGTGTGGACTCCTTTGAGCGTCTGTTGATGTTAATTCGGCCGTCTATATCGCGCGATGAGCTCCAGTCTTCTCGGCGTACTGCTACAGATCCAATATCGCCGGAGAACATGCTGCAAATGACGATTGCTTGGCTAGCCGGTAGCAGCTATCACACAATTCGCTGCTTAGGTGGCACGTCTGTTTCCGGCACATATGATGTATTTCACGATGTCATGAACGCAGTTTGTGACTGCCCAGAGCTTCGCATTCAATCTCCCGTGTCGTCCGAGCAGCGTGTCCATCATCTAGCTGACAGCTTTGCCAAGATTAGCACGGACGGGATCTTGAGTGGATGTGTTGGCTGTATCGATGGGTGGCTTTGTCAAATAAGGGCCCCGAGTGCGAGCGAGGTGCCAGATGTTGCAGCATTCTTCTCAGGGCATTATCAAATGTATGGCTTGAATGTACAGGCCATTTGTGACGCCCACTGCCGTTTTACCGGGTATTGTTTTAATTCTCCTGGAAAAGTTGGAGACTCAATTGCGTTCAAGAAGTGGAGCCTAAGAAATGATATACTTAAGTTACCTCCTGGATTTTACATCGTCGGCGACAATGCCTATCCACTATCAAACTCCTTGTTGGTGCCGTTCACGAAGCTGGAGCTCAAAGGCAAAGCGTACTCTGACTTCAACTTCTTTCTAAGTCAACTGCGCATTCGCATTGAAATGTCTTTTGGGTTGTTAGTGAACAAATGGCAAATATTTTCGCGACCACTTGTAGTTGATTTCACGAACGTTGGCAAAGTAATTAAAACGTGTATGAAGCTTCATAACTTCTGCATCAACGAGCAACTCAAGAGCGACGACACGACAGCAAACCTAAGCACGGTATCGACGGAGTATCACAACCTCACCGAGAGCTCTTACCAGCCTACCGACAACTTCAATGACGCGGACGGTTTACGTAGTGACGCACAAGGCCGAATCCTCCGACAAGTTCTCGTGAATCACATTCAAAATTTCAATCTTCGACGTCCTCGTGTGCACTAGCGGCTACCGAAAGAGCAGACTGCTGCTGCTAAAGGCGATTCAAAACATCCAACTCCAGCTGATCAATCTGCTCTTCTAGTATCAGCTTCCTCTCGGTGCGCACGGCTAGAGCTTTTCCAAGTTCGTCTGCATTAATTCCTTGTTGAACGTACTGTTCACGTAGCTGCCTTAATTCGTGAATAGCTGCAACGTTGCGCTCCAGGATAGCCGTCAGTGTCACCAGCTTTTGAGCAGCTCGTTTCTCTTGAAGTAAAAGTTTTTGCTCCACCCATGTGTCTTCTTGCGTTTTACTGGACTCGCTCTCTAGCAATTCATTCACGGTCTCTATAAGCGCGGTCACCATGTCTGGTTGAAATCCTTTGCGCTTCTTTCTATTTTCTTTCTTGGACTTGTGTCCGTCGCTTTCTTTGGTTGAATCATCTTCGTCGTCGGAGTACACGTTGGCGGCACAGAACTCCCGTCCAGACTGACGATGCTCGCACCACCGATCCAAGTAGTAGACATCAGCACGCCCATTGCAAAACTCCCAGAAGTCGTGGCTGTTTTGTCCAGAAGTTTTGGACCCGGCCTCAGCACGTGCAAAGTTGCTGCTCACCTCCTTCCACATCCTTTGTAACTTAGCAGCCGAATGTGAAGTCACACATGAAGCATCCACGTCTTCGAACACTCCGTCGTCGGAGATCAATGCATCGTACTCGCCGTTGTCGGTACTGAAGGCGTTGGCAACGTCGATCCAGAAGGTCGAACCGCCCTGGTCCAGCTCATCCCTGCGGAGTTGATGGCCGGTCTCCAAGAATGAGGTGAAGAAGTTGTCGGAGAACAGGATGTTTAGGAGGCGGAACATGCAGCCTTTCGTCCTCTTTGCCTCCTCTTCGCGTTGACCTTTTGATCGTTTGCGCTGTTGACGAACCAGCACCTCGACACCTTCTTTGTTTGTATCCCATGCCTTAAGAAGTTTCACACGGTCTCCCTTGCATGTATTTTTTACGACGTTCAGTTTGCGGGCCGTGCACTCCATCTTGATCTGCTCGAGAGTCCAGTCGTCATAGTTGTCTGACGTTGGCGCGATGATAGGTCGCTTGCGCGCTGTCTGCGGCTCCGCCACAGTCCATTTCAAGCTTGGTGCGTCCGTCATTTTGTTGTTCTGTGCGGCAACTTCTGCCATCAAGATGTACCAGATTGGTGGTACAAAATCGTCTGGAGCGCGATCTGGCTCGGAACGGCAGGATCGCGACCCGTTCTAGCCGTGAAGCATTTACCCTACCCCCTCGGGGCGCGCCCCCGGTTCGGAACGGCCCTTAGGAGGAGCAGGGATTAAGACAGATCCAGGGGATCCGCCACCATGAGGTGATCCGCCTCCACCATCGCTTCCCGACCCACCATCACAGTCGACTTGGATCGCGGATCCCGCAGTGCCGGCCCCGGATCCGGCCGTATCAGTGACTTGCGGAGGTGGTGTCGAGATAGACCTCCGCCGGGCTTCGGATCTGGACTGGTACAAGGCCCGTCGCGTGTCTTCTTCCAAGGCATCATCAGCGACTCGAGCCTCCTCCGAATCCTCCGGGCTTTCATCGTCATCGTCGTCGTCATCGTCATCATCGTCCGGAGTGTAGGAATAAGGACCGGAGGACAGCGTACGCTTCGAAGACGATCGGATAGGAGGCCCCGAGCCGTCGGACCAGTCCGATCCCTCATCCTCGTCGTCCTCCGAGCTGCGAAGTCCACAACCAGTGGGGATGACACGTTTGGCTTTCCCTTGCCCGGATCCAGTTTCGACCGGCGGAGAGCCGGTTGAAGCTGGCCGGGGAACGGTAGGCACCGTCACCGAAGGGCCAGCAGTGGATCCCGACTGTGACGAGCCGGACTGGGCCGTGGATGCGACTAGCCCCGTCGTAGAAGGGGAAATCGCCGCGGATCCGGCCGAAGCCACTGCCTGGGGCGACGGCGCGATGGTGGATACAGTCTTGGGCGTAGATCCCGTCTTGGGTGTAGCTGCGGATCCAGTCTTAGACGCCTTGGGTCCGGCCTTGGACGCCGATCCCGACTTTGAGACTGCGACGGATCCAGTCTTGGACGCCTTGGATCCGGCCTTGGATGCCGATCCCGACTTGGCAGACGATCCGGATTTGGATGAAGTGGATCCCGGCTGAGATGCAACAGCGGATCCAATCTTGGGCCCAGATCCAGATGTTGACGTGACAGCAGTGGATCCAGCCTTGGATCCCGCACCCGTCCTGGATGTAGCTACGGATCCGGTTTTGAATGTGGCGATGGATCCGGACTTGGATCCGGCACCAGACTTCGAAGGGGAGGCGGAAGGCTTGGAGGTGGAGGTGGATCCCGCCTGGGAGACTGTCTTGGAGGCCGAACTGGTTTTGGGCTTGGCCTTGGGAGAAGCTCGGGCATGCTTGTGGGGACGGGGGATCCAGTGCTAGGAGCAGGGGATGCTCTACGCGGTCGTTTCGCAGCCGACGGATCCGCCCCACTTACAGACGGTAGAGAAACAGAGACGCTAGCAGCGGGAGAGGATCCAGACAGGGGAGGAAGGGGACCTGAGATAGCAGCTGTCACCAGAGCCGGTCGTCGGCGCGCCAAAACCCGCTCGGACAACCTGCGATCGCGCTTCAGAGCCAGCTACTGGTGCTGAGTACGAACAGTAGCGAGCTGATCCCGTAGCTGTGTCGAAGTTGCCTCGACATCTTTCAATTTGTCACCTGGATCAACATAACGAGTGAATATGGGATTACAAGAGGGAAACAAAAGATGATCCACGTACTCATGCGATGGGTATTGGATTCCAGCTCCGTTTGCGTTCGCTTGGCATCCGCCCACTCGGTAGCCGCCTTGTCACGCTGAAGCTCGGTATCCACCAGCTTGGCCTGGATCTCGTCGCGCACTTGAATCATGCGTACGAATTCTTCAAGCGTGTAATCTCGCCCAGTAGATGCTTTCTCGAGCGACTCTTTGGTATCTTTCAGCTCCTCGGAAAGACGAGCCAGAGCCACATCCGGCGACGAGGGAGGTGGATTCGGCGCGGAGGACCATCCACGCGCCGACCCTAATGCAGATCCGCCATGGGTGGATCCCACATTGTAACGGGCCTGGGGTGTCCGTTACTTGCTTACACGTAGTGATGAGGAAGCGTACAAGTCCAGTGATACTGAAACCAAGTACTTAGTCTGGAGGAAAATCAACTCTGTTTTTGTTTAGGTCCAGGGCGGCTTGCCCTGACCACTCAAATACACGTCAACTCCTTATTGGTTGATTATGGGTCTGGCTCCCCATATTTCAACCAATAAGGTGACGGCAGTTTAGCACACGCTACTCGTGTGCTGCTGCACCTACTTTTGTAATGCAAATCTACCTACTTATGTAATGGTGTGAACCACTACAAAGAACCTATAAAACTACCTACATATGTAACTTGGGAGGGCCCATTACATCACCCCCCTCTTAAGACAGCAATCACCTAATGTGGGTGCACTTCGGAGAACAATCGGGAAAAACTGGGAAATGGCGGAGAAGAGAACGCTTGAGAACTTGACGGGCGGGAGCTCCTGCGAAGCCCAGAAGCAGCACAATACAACTTGCGCGGACGAGAACAACATGGCGCAGCAGACGGGGGCGGCGAACCAGGCAGGAAGCGGAACAACGCGGACGGCTCCAGCGTCGGCGACGACGCTGAACAGTGGGTGGACCGCTGATATCGCACCTGAGAGCGTGAGTCGACTTGGGGTTCGGCCCGGCGAAAATGAACGAGGATATGAAGCCGTGGGCGCGTACGACTTGTCCGGGGCGGTGACCCCGGACGCGCTGAACACCATGCAGGACCACTTTCGGCGCTTCAGGCGTCTCCGGAACAAAACACTCGACGGCGCGTCGTACGAAGCTTTGCAGAGATCATGGTGCGCATTCATCCGGCGGTGGAATCGGATGCAAGAGGCTGGGGAAAGTGTCGTCGGCTGACTCGGTGATCGCGAAGCCCTACAAGCCGAGCATTCACTCGGTGATCTGCGCCTGAAAGTCTGCGACGACGCTTGGACTGAAGACCGTTTGTGCTATGTCAACGTACGCGAAGGTTGCAGTTCGTGTGACATCGGGCGACGCCCGACGCAAGCTGAGTGGGATCAGCATATTGTCGAGTATCCGCTCATGCCGACCGAACACGCTTGGATCGAGAAGTATAAGCGCTCACTCTCCGAGTTCACCCAGGCGGCTATTCGCGGCGGCTCGCGCCGACAGCGTTCGCGACGGAGCCCGTCTCCGGCGCATTCGACGTCTCGTCGGGCGCGTAGTCGATCGCCGCGAGGTCGCTCGCGGCCGCGTTTGACTCAAGGCTGGAGTCGTAGTCGTGGACGACATCAGGAACGTCACGAAGCAAGTTGGCGCGAGGCTCCCACGTATCATCAGCAGGTTGAAACCCGAGCCATCGTACCTTATACTTCCGCGCGGCGGGAGCCGCGTGTTGAGCCGACGACCTGGTCGAGTGACGCGCGCGGGGAGGATCTTCGTGACCAACAATACGGTCCACGATCCAGCACGTATCTCCATTCGAGTCAACGATGGGCGGAGGACCGTCGCGGCGGAATTCGACGCGACCTGGTTGACCAGGACGACGTTGAGCAGGCGCTGAACACTTCTCGGGACGCACAGGAGGAGGCCGAGCGGGCGGCTGAGAGCTCTCGGAACGCCGAGTAGTCTGCGGCAGTCGAATCGTGAACTCTTGCAGCGACTGCGTAGTCTGGAGGCGCAGGTGTTTGGCGGACCGAGGGGTGGAGCTCTTCCGCGCGAGCGGGGAACTGGGACAGATGGGACGCTGGCTCGACAGGCTCATCGCGAGGGCCGCTCAACGCATGCTCCTGCTCCGCCTCCGGGATCATCGCGGGAAGATACTTCTTAAGTCGCCCGACGTAGAACGTCGGGTGTAGTCGTAGCGACGTAGGAATGTCTAGCGTGTAGGCATCACCCATAACTCGTAGTACTTTGAATGGCCCAATGTAGCGCGGCGCGAGTTTGCTCGCGCCTAGGTTCGTAATAGCAGAGATACGAATTCCATCCGTTGCGAGTAATACACGCTCACCAATCTTGAATGCACTTCACCGGGACAGCGGGTCGCGCTGGAGGTTTCGGCGCGTAGTTAGCCACAGTCGAGTGTGGCTGTGCTGGAGCGATCAGCGTTCGGTTGTGTGTCCAGTCAACTAACGGCGACGACGTGGATTGCGCGGGTGCGAGGATCTTCTTCGACTGTAAACGCGTCACCGCGTTGATGTCTACTGCAGGAGTAGCTGAACCCGTAGACGGCAGAACCGTTGTCTCACCGGAAACCGGTGGTTGAACCAGTATCGGAATCGGTTGGGCAGGGTTATCACATTCCTCCCCCTCCAGAGTGAAGCCATCAGTCGCCGTGGGCTGGCCCACAGCAAGTTGTGCGGGGACACGTGAATGACGCGCGTTGTTGACGAAGCACGGAGTCAATCCCGTCGACGCGTGTTCGGCATTGTTGAGTGCAAACTCCGCAAGAGGCAGGAAGGAACTCCAGTTCTCGAATGACGGGGCGTAACTGCGCAGAACATCTTCTAGCACGCGGCTGACACGTTCCGTTTGCCCGTCAGTCTCCGGGTGCGCCGCCGTCGACATGAGGAGTTTGGTGCCCAGGAGGTCGAAGAGTTTCGTCCAGAACGCCGATGTGAATCGGGGATCGCGGTCAGAGACGATTGATTCAGGAAGGCCGTGATGTCGGAAGACAGCGTCGACAAAGTGCACCGCGGTATCGGCCGCGGTGATTGAGTCCGGAACCGGAACGAGATGGCACATCTTGCTAAAGCGATCCACGAAGACCAGAACACCAGTACGACCGTCAGTATCGGGTGGGAGACCGAATATGAAGTCCATTGACACAGAGCGCCACGCCTCTGTCGCCAGAGGGAGAGAACGCAGCGGAGCTTGCGATGACGGTGACGGTTTAACGCGTTGACAAGTTTCGCAGGAGCAGACCCACTTGCGCACCCACTTGTATAGGTGAGGCCAGTAGAAGTCGCGGGATACCGCTGCGAAAGTCTTCTCACGGCCCAAGTGGCCACCCACTGGAGCGTCATGGAATTCGTGTATAATTCTTGCGCGTAGATCGGGGTCGTTGGGGACAACGACGCGAGGAGCTTCGAATCGATCGATACTGTACATCAGCAGATCACCGTCAAGTTGGTATCTGTGAATCTGGTCGCGTGTGGAGCGGCTCAGTGTCTTTAGCGTGGCATCACTTGGTGTGCGAAGGTGTTCCAGGATACCGGCATATATCGAGTCATCTCGATACGCGGCAGAGATTTCTTCCCGCAGGGGAAGTATTGGAGATACCGCCGTCATCAGGTTCACACCTGCAGCCACACATGTGGCGCACTCCAATTCGTCGTCTTCCGCGTCTTCAAGTGACCGACGACCCAAATCTCGGCGTGGATCGTAATCGGGGCGCCGAGATAGGGCATCCGCAAGGATGTTATTCTTGCCTGGCTTGTAGTGAACGACGAAGTTGTACTCGGAGAAGAATGACAGCCATCGTGCCATGCGCTGAGAGAGATGAGGGCTCTTCGTCGCTGTTCGCAGCGACGCGTGATCTGTGTAGATCGCGAATGTCTGCTCACCGAGTAAGTACACTCTGAATTTGATCAGTGCGTAGCGCATCGCAAGGAGTTCCTTGTCGTGGACCGGATAATTCTTCTCAGCGGGCTTCATCTGTCTGGATTGGTAACTCACGACGCGTTCGCGACCCTCGTCGTCGAACTGCATCAGTGCACAGCCGATGGCGAAGTCGCTCGCGTCGCAAACAACGTGGAATGGCTTTGAGTCATCTGGAAGTGCCAGGATTGGGGCCTCCGCCAAGCTTTTCTTCACTGCATTAAAGGCTGACTGATGTTCGGGAGTCCACGACCACGTGATGGCTTTCTTCAGCAATGAAGACAATGGCTGGATCAGACCAGCGTAATTTTTCGTGTACTTGTGGAGATAATTTGCGAGGCCAAGCCACTGACGCAATTCAGTCTGATTCTGCTGCGTGGGTCACGCACAGATGGACGAGACCTTCTCAGGATTCGCTCGGACACCATTTTTGCTCACATAACAGCCAAGCGCCGGAATCTCCGGGGCACAGAAGATGCACTTCTTCAAGTTCGCGTACAGTTTGTTTTCGCGCATGACTTGGAACACTTGTCGTAAGTGATTCAAGTGAACTTCTGTGGCGCTGAGATCGCCCTCAGCGCGGCTGTGAACGAAGATGTCATCGAAGTAGCTCGGAGCAAAGTCGCGAAGTGGGCGCAGAGCGTGGGAAAACCATGCGATTGAACGTGGCTGGTGCGTTTTTCAGGCCCTGCGGCATGACAAGCCACTCCCACAGCATCCCACTGGGAGTGCTCACCGCTGTGAGCGGGATATCGCTGAGTCGCATCAAGATCTGATAGAAGCCATCGGTCAGGTCGATGGCGCTGAAAATAACACTGCGGCCCATGGTGTCAAGTACCATATCCTTCCGAGGGATCGAAGTTTGTGCTGGGATGGTGGCGTCGTTTAGCTTGTTAAAAGCGTGAACAATGCGCCAACCACCCGTGGCTTTCTTCACGCAGAACGTCGGACTCGAGTGTGGCGAGGTACTCTCGCGCACGTGACCCGCTTTGCGGCGGCTCTCGAAGAAGTCGTCAATGGCTTTAACCTGATCGCGTGGGAGGGGCCACTGTCGCGTCACACAGTACTTGGAACCCGGCGTGAGATTAATCTCATGGCGAATGCCTCTGTCAGCAGGGAGCTCAGCTGGAATCTTGTCGGGAAAAACATCCGCGAACTCGCGGACGGTGTCGTATACCGGATTGCCCGAGTCGCGGAGTGACTCCCACGACTGGGCAGCGAAGCGCTCTTCGCGCGCCGACTTCGGCTCAGCGTTCTTTGGACGAAATGGAAGATTGTCGGTAGCGACCGTGTGGAGCACTTCCGCCGAGGCAGACTCGGTGATCAAGCAGACCTGCTCGATGTCTCCTGACTTCAGATCGCGCAGAAAATGCTTCCAGGAAAGACCCGGAAGGCGTGTGATGGAAGAAGCTTCGCGAGGTGGGCTCTCAATGTCAAGTGTGCGTGAGCGAACGGCGCCTCCTTCCACGTGTTCCAGGACGTGTATGGACTCATTCACTGCGATATCGGCGGTGGGCTGACCACGTCGATTAAGACGGCGTCGCTTATTTTTCTTCTTGTGGCGTCTCGAACCGCTGCTCGAGACAGAAGACTCGCTATCGCTGGACGAGGGATCACCCCCCTCTAGACACGGAGGGGCACCATCAACCGTGTCGGTAGTGCGCGGGAGCTCTCGATGCTCGACCGCGCCATCGACTGGCGAGAGCCGCTGCTCGATCGCCGTCGTAGCCGGTGGGAGTGTCAACTGCTCGACCACCGCTGTGGATGACGGGAGCTCCAACTGCTCGACCGCCGAATCGCGTTGCGGGAACCTCTGCTCAACCGCTAGAGTGTTTTGCGGGAACCCATTCTCAACCGCCTTGGTGTGTTGCGGGAACCCATGCTCGACCGCCGTGTTGCGTGACGGGAACCCATGCTCGACCGCCATGTTGCGTGACGGGAACCCATGCTCGACCGCCTGCTCGGATTGCGGAAGCCCCTGCTCTACCGCCAAAGTGTTAGCAACCTCGCTTCGCAGCGAGGGTTTTTCGCGCAACAGCGCTGTGCAAGACATACAGAGAGGGCCATCGCTCGCTCTCTGCTCAACCTGCATTGTGGACAACCGGTCCACGACCCTGCTATGGGGCCAGTCCTTCTGGGCAGCCAGGAGGTGCGTGAACACCTCACTCACATCGAAGCCAGAGCGGTGTTTAACCGACCGAGCCAACCAGTCAATCTCTGGTTGATATCGTGACAACCACGGGATACCCAAGATGCAGTCGAACGCGTAGTTCATCTCAATCACGAGGAAGTCGTCGTTGCTGCGGAAGCCGTCGAATGTGTACGGCAACGTGATCTCGCGCCGCGCAACGCGGCGTGGCTTTCCGTCAGCAAGTTTGACGACGACCTGACCTCGACCATTACGGACTGCGATCTCTCTTGGAAGCATCGATAAGCACGATTTGCGAAAGAAGTTATTCGACGCTCCTGAGTCCAGGAGTGCGCGAAGTGGTCGCCGGGCGCCGGCGACATGAAGACTGACGATGATCAGCCTCGAGTCGCCCGATGTGGTGGTGGCATTAAAGTGTGCGTGTAGCACACGAGTGCTAGAAGGTTGGGTAGCCACCGGGGGACCCGGACCTCCATTCCAGCCAGTAGGGCGCCCCGCACCTACTGGCCCTGACCGTTTTTTGACTGAACGGCAGGTGAGACTTCGGCGGTGTGCGCGAGTACCGGCGCTGGCGCGCGGCGGAATGCCGCGCGATGACCGATCTTCCGGCAGCGGAAGCAAGTGAGCGGGCGATTAGGACGGCCGTTGGGCCCACGAGAAGTCGACTGACGGTGACTAGTCGACGCGTCAATCGCGTTGATCTCCATGGGCTCGGGGGCTGACTCACGAGCTGCCGTAGACATCGCGCGCGCGTAAGACGCCGCCACAACGTAGTCTTCGCGTAATGCGAGGGCGAATGCTTCCTCGAGAGAGGAAGGTTCTGCTCGGGTCAGGCAGTACCGTGTCATGCCTTCACGCATGCCGAATACGAATACATGGACCTGCGATGCTGTGTCAATCGGATTTGTCACGATGCATGACGCGAGGTGGCGAGTCTTTTGAACGTAGTCGAGCATAGTCATTATACCTTGACGAAGGGCGAAGAACTCGGCACGCACGCGGGACTCGTCTTGAGGCGGCTCGAACGCGAGCCTGAGATATTTCTGGAGAGACTCCAGAGTGAAGAATGCGTCGTGATCAACGACAAGTTTACCGAGGGCCCATTCCTTGGCCTTCCCGGACAACCGAGACAATAAGAAATTGACCTTTGTCCCTTGCGCTTCGATCATTCTCGAAGAATCGCGATGTCGATCTCGCGAAACCACCGGTTCAGCGGGAGGCGATTCGCTCCTTCACCGGAGTAGGTAGACGTCTCTAGCTTCACGACATCATTTTTCGAGGAACGCGCGGGAGTTGTTGCTCGCCGATTCGCATCGGCTAGCTCGCGTTCCATGAACCCATGAGCTGCTTGACGTTGTCGATCGGGAGTCGCTGAGCTCAGCAGCAACGCGACAACATCCTCACCGGACACCGCCGCAAGGCGGTGAAAGGCTTCCCACTCGACACGAGCGAGATGAGGGAAAGCAGCATGTTCCAGGGTCGGCCCTGGAGTGTCAGACGTCATACCTTGGCTCATCGTGAACTTGGTCATGGGAAGGACTACAAAGTGCTACCAGGTGTAACGGGCCTGGGGTGTCCGTTACTTGCTTACACGTAGTGATGAGGAAGCGTACAAGTCCAGTGATACTGAAACCAAGTACTTAGTCTGAAGGAAAATCAACTCTGTTTTTGTTTAGGTCCAGGGCGGCTTGCCCTGACCACTCAAATACACGTCAACTCCTTATTGGTTGATTATGGGTCTGGCTCCCCATATTTCAACCAATAAGGTGACGGCAGCTCAGCACACGCTACTCGTGTGCTGCTGCACCTACTTTTGTAATGCAAATCTACCTACTTATGTAATGGTGTGAACCACTACAAAGAACCTATAAAACTACCTACATATGTAACTTGGGAGGGCCCATTACACACATAGTCGTTAGTTACCACCTCTTCTTGAGTCAGGCGCAACTCGTCGCGGAGCCGATCCAAGCTCTCGTCCGCGGCCGCACTAGCAGTTTGAGAATCTTCCAGATCCCGCTCGAGGTCATGGATCCGGGATTGGAGCTGGTGGATCTCAGATCCGGCAAGCGCCATCTCCCCAAGGAGGTGGTCGTTGTCGTCTCGCATGCCATCCCGCTGACGGGAGGCGCGATCCAACCGTCCAGTCAAGTCGCGGATCTCGACCGCTTGATCGGCCAACAAGAGTCGCAGATCCTGTGAACGAGAGGCCGCACGGTGCTCCCACGGATCGCCATAGCCTGGTCATGGACCTGGGCTCGCAAGGTTTGGAGTTGGGTGGCGTGCGAAGACGCAGCTTGGTCGCGAGCATCTTGGGCCGTCTGGAGCTCCGCCGTCAAGGTTTGCACCCGATCGGAAAGAGCCTGGGCTAGAGCCCGATCGGTGGGTGACATTGAGGAAGGGATGACCGGAGGAGTGGTGGATGGGGCCTTGCCCGGCGATTTGCTGGTACGCTTGGTGGGAGACATGTGTCACGTATAGGAGGAAGCGGTTGTGGATGCTGGTAGTGCACGTCGTGAACGCTGTTGTGCAGCGCCGACCACGTACAGGAGGCGATTGTGGTGAAGTGCTTTCTCAGAAATAAGAGAGTGGGCCTAGCAAGGGGTCACTATTCCCGAATCAGTGACAATTTCAAGTGATTAGGGAGGATTTGGATCGTCCGGCGCGGATGCAAGTTGCCTGAGATGGATTGGCCATGACGAGCAGTACCCCGTATGAGACGACGGTGGATCTGATATGGGGGATGTACGGGAAGGCAAGATCCTCTAAGACATATCTGGGATCCACCCTTACCTCGGTTCACTTAGGTGGATATGGGATATACTATGTACGGGTGGATCGAGTGTGGATCCTATGAATGAATGATGGTAGGGGTCATCTGAAGGTGGATCTAGTGCCCACGACAAACGAGAAGTCAAAATCCACCGCGAGATGTCCCAGATTCCATACTTCTGATCCCGGATCCAAAGGGGTGAGGATCCCATACGGAGTGACCTGGATCCAGGATATGGGGACAGTGGATGCAGTGGATCTCGAACTTTCGTGGGACAATGGAGATCACAGACGGTCGCAAGCCGATGTTGGATGATTGGAGAGCTCAGATCCATGACGAGTGTACACTTACAGTGAGGTGGATCCAAGTGACCTGGATCCGGATGAGTGTACCCATAATAGGGTGATTATAATGATTACGCCATGGATCCGGTGGATTTGAGGATAATACAGCTGGGATGATGGGCCAAGGAGAAAAAGGACATGCAGCCGAGCCTGGTAAGGGATCTAGCACGTAAAAGACATAGAAGGTGGAAATCCAGGCAGGTAAAGGCTTAAGTATCAATACAGACTTCTATTTGCACAGTATCACACAAGTGCCTTTCTGCCCTCAAGAATCGGAACTACATTGGCCGTGCGAGCTCGGAGAGGTTTGGAATTGCGAATCTAGTGTTGGTAGTGATAATTGGATAATATATTGGCCAGATCCTACAACCTAGTGAGCTTTTCCTTTACACGTGCAGATTCGACAGGTTAACCGGATTTACAACTTGGCCGGGTATACCCAAGAAGATCTCAACTCTCAAGATCCCGTCACAGGAGGCGGCAAGTACGACGCAAAAGGAAACGCAAAGGCAAGGGAACACACCCGCAAGACAACCCTACGGCCAGATCCACGATCTAGGCCCTGGATCCATAAGCTCGAATATTTGCTTAGGATTCAGAACCAACCACGGACGCAGAGTGAAGATATTACCACTGCTGCTCCACCCATCCCCACGTCTCGCCAAGACACTCAAGCTTCACCACTTGAACGCTTCGGAAGTTACTGAGAGAGCAAGATCCCGCCCTACCGACGGGTACACAAGGCGAGGAAAGTTCAGCAGAACACGGATCATCGGGGGACCCCCTCCGTTAGTCGGTGTCTGGGCGCAGTTGGTAAGTTGGATCCAGCAATCTCGCAGATTTTGCTGACCTCGCTACACCACAATTACCAAAGAAGATGCCCACGGGGACGTTGAGAAACTGATGATTTTGGCTTGCAGCAGACCTTTAATCAGATCCGATAGTTGTTCTCGGAACTGAGGTGCCACCTTCCGCACCCTTTGAGCAATTGGCTTCGCGTCACCGACATCGATGTCACATTTGACTCCGCGGGCAGCTGGTGTAATGCATTTCCCTTGCCAATTAGCAGATGTCGACTTTCCCAGATCTTCTGACGTAGCCGAACCACTTCTGCGGGTTCGGTCGCCCCCGGATCCAATTAGATATCATCAATCGTGACTTCCTCTGTGGTCAGTGGTACCTCCGGGATTACTGCCATACCTTCTCCAAGATCATCGGCGTGTAGATCCCCGACTTCATGGTAGCATACTTGTTCGTCTTCAGTCTTTGTCGGATCCACCACTGGATCCAGGCACCGCGATTCCCATTCTCCCGTCATTCCTTCTGTCTTTATGGTATCGGGTACCGTGGTACCGGGGAAACTACCTGTTGGATCGACTTGACCCCCTGGTGAGTTTACACACGACGGTTCCTGTTTGGCTAGTGTTGTTACTCTCGGCAAGGATCCAGGCACTTTGTCCGATGGAAAACTCGGATCCACTTATGGGTCAGCAGGATCCGGCGACCCGGCTTCCGTTCTCTGCGATCCCCCATCCACCGACTCTGGGTTATCTAGGGACCGGCTCTGGGTATCGGTCTTGGATCCAACCTCTATCGCTTGGATCTCAATCCGACGATCCCTCTGTAGGATCTTTCGCGGAGTTGGGTATGAAGGCCGATCCACCAAGGGGCCAGCTGGCTCCGTCGGGAGATCACCCTCTCCGAGAGATTCGATCTCGGTAGTCGCCTCGTACGCCAGATTCTGCCATTCTCTGTAACGACGGGATCCCACTGACACATATCCAGGTCGCCTAGGGATACCGTCCTACACCAACCATCGCCCAATCTCCTCATAATGATCCAGTAGTAGTCTCTTGTTGCTGACGTTCGTGACCTGGAGGTATTGTGATCGACCTGGTCCTTGGATTACTGTAGGCACCCACTTCTCGCTCCGAGTGACCCACCGTTTCTCATGTTCCACCCACTTCAACCGATCTGGCAGTTCCCAGGTTCCCCCGGGCTCGATCCAGGTCGTCTTATCCGCTCCACCTTTTCCGAGTTCTCCTCCGTCGTCTCAATACAGATAGGATCCTCTTCCCGTTGGTCCCGGGGTGGATCCAGTTCCTGTTTTAGGTCGTCTTCCGGCGTCGTACTACTTGGATCCCTTCGTGGACCCGGAATCGCTAGGGCTAGAGCTTGTTGGATTTTGATCCGGACAGCCGAAGTAGCCATCGCAGCAAAATCCACCTCCCTCAATTCATAGAGTACTGCAGCAAACAGTGCGTAATTCTCGATGAACCGACTGTAGTAGTTCAAACTACCCAAGAAGGATTGCATCGCCCGTAGCGACTGTAGGAAGGACAAGTCTGCCAACGAAGACAGGTCCTTAGGATTCGCCTCCAACCCCTCCTTGGAGACTCGATGGCCTAAATAATCCACCTTGCGCATCCCCCAATAGCTCTTCACCACGCTGATAGAGAGATTCCACTTAGTACACGCCTCCAATAGGGATGCCACTCTCTCGCACAGCTGATCCCACGATTCTGCCGGGATTAGAATGTCGTGGATATATGATCTGCGTCCTAACACAGATGGATCCCCAGGATCCCCTGGCTCTCCTGCTTCGAATGGATCCACTTCCATATGACCTTCCCCGGATCCACCCCTTTCGGGTTCCGGTATTCGGGTGAATCCGTAGAGGGCGTTATCGATCAGGCGTTGATAGATCTGGGGCACATTCTTTAATCCAAACGGCATCCGGTTCCATTCGAACAGTCCAAATGGTGTGATGAATGCGGATATTGCGCGAGCTCGATCCGTCATAGTCACCACCCAGAAACCACTGGCCATATCTAGAGAACAATACCAGAGTACTTTATCCAAATCCTCCAATAGCTCATTGATTAGAGGCATTGGATACACCATCAGTCGGGTCAGGCCGTTAACTAGCCGGTAATCAATACACAGACGTATATCCACTCCGTTCTTCTTGATGATGATTACCACCGGAGATGCCCACGGGGACGTTGAGAAACTGATGATTTTGGCTTGCAGCAGACCTTTAATCAGATCCGATAGTTTTTCTCGGAACTGAGGTGCCACCTTCCGCACCCTTTGAGCGATCGGCTTCGCGTCACCGACATCGATGTCACATTTGTCTCCGCGGGCAGCGGGCGGTAATGCATTACCTTTGCCAATCAGCAGATGTCGGCTTTCCCAGATCTTCTGACGTAACCGATCCACTTCTGCGGGTTCGGTCGCTCCCGGATCCACTTGGATGTCGTCAATCGTGACCTCCTCTGTGGTCAGTGGTACTTCCAGGATCACTGTCATGCCTTATCCGAGATCCTCGGCGTGTAGATCCCCGACTTCATGGTAACAGACTTGTTCAGCTTCCGTCTTCGTCGGTTCCACCATTGGATCCAAGCACCGCGACCCTCTTTCACTCATCATTCCTTCCGTTTTCGTGAGATCGGGTACCCTGGTACCGGGGAAGCTACCTGTTGGATCGACTTGACCCCCTGGTGAGTTTACACACGACAGTTCCTGCTTTGCTAGTGTTGCCACTCTCGACAAGGATCTAGGCACTTTGTCCCATGAAAAGCTAGGATCCACTTGTGGGTTAGCAGGATCTGGCGACCCGGCTTCAGTTTTCTGCGATCCCCCATCCACCGACGCTGGGTTATCTAGGGACCGCCTCCGGGGATCATCCCCGGTTTTGGATCCAACCTCTATCGCTTGGATCTCAATCCGACGATCCCTCTGTAGGATCTTTCGCGGAGTTGGGTATGAAGGCCGATCCACCAAGGGGCCGGTTGGCTCCGCCGGGAGCTCCCCCTCTCCGAGAGATTCGATCTCGGTAGTCGCCTCGTACGCCAGATTCTGCCATTCTCTGTAACGACGAGATCCCACTGACACATATCCAGGTCGCCTAGGGATACCGTCCTTCGCCAACCATCGCCCAATCTCCTCATAATGATCCAGTAACTGTAATGGGCCACACCATTACATAAGTAGGTAGATTTATATTATAAAAGTAGGTGCAGCAGCACACGGCTAGCATGTGCTGAACTGCCGTCATACTATTAATTGATATATGGGGAGCCAGACCCATTATTAACCAATAAGGAGTTGACGTGTATTTGAGTGGTCAGCAAGCTGCCCTGGACCTAAATAAAAACAGAGTTGATTTTCCTTCAGATTAAGCACTTGGTTTCACTATCGTGGAACTTGTACGCTTCCTCATTGTTATGTGTAAGCTAGTAACGGACACTCTAGGCCCGTTACACCTGGTAGCACTTTGTAGTCCTTCCCATGACCAAGTTCACAATGAGCCAAGGCCAGACGTCTGAAGCTTCAGGGTCAACCCTGGAGCATGCTGCTTTCCCTCATCTCACTCGTGTCGAGTGGGAAGCCTTTCACCGCCTTGCGGCGGTGTCCGGTGAGGATGATGTCGCGTTGCTGCTGAGCTCAGCGACTCCCGATCGACAACGTCAAGCAGCTCAAGGGTTCATGGAACGCGAGCTCGCCGACGCGAATCGGCGAGCGACAACTCCCTCGCGTTCCTCGAAGAATGACATCGTCAAGTTGGAGACGTCAACCTACTCCGGAGAAGGAGCGAATCGCCTTCCGTTGAATCGCTGGTTTCGCGAACTCGACATCGCTATCGCCTCGAGGATGATCGAGGCGCAAGGAGCGAAAGTTAACTTCTTACTTTCCCGACTGGCCGGGAAAGCCAAGGAGTGGGCGCTCGGCAAACGGGTCGTCAACAACGATGCGCTCTCCACCCTGGAGGCCCTCCAGAGTGATCTTCGTCTCGCCTTCGAGCCTTCACAAGACGAGTCCCGAAAGAGCGCAGAGTTCTTCGCTCTGCGACAAGGCAAGATGACCATGCGCGACTACGTCCAGAAGACACGCCACCTCGCGTCCTGCATCGTCACCAATCCGATTGACATGGCATCTCAAGTCCACGTCTTCGTGTTCGGCATGCGTGAAGGCATGACGCGATACTGTCTGACTCGAGCGGAACCCTCCTCTCTCGAGGAGGCATTTGCTCTCGCACTTCGTGAAGACTACGTGGTGGCGGCGTCGTACGCGCGGGCAATGCCCGCGGAAGCTCACGAGTCAGCTCCGGAGCCGATGGAGATCGACGCGATTGACGCGTCGAACAACCGCCGTCGTGCGATCCCTCGTGAGAATGGTGGTCGTCCCAGTCGATCCCACACTTGCTTCCGCTGTCGGAAGGTTGGACATCGCGCGGCTGAGTGCCGCGCGCCGCGCCAGTGCTCGCGCATACTGTCGATACGTCTCCTACCGTTCAGCCAAAAAACGGCCAGGGCCAGTAGGTGCGGGGTGCCCTACTAGCTGGAATGGAGGTCCGGGTCCCCCGGTGGCAACCCAATCTTCTAGCCCTCGTGTGCCACACGCACACTTCAATGCCACCACAGCGTCGGGCGACTCAAGACTGATCATCATCAGCCTCCATGTCGCCGGCCCCCGACGTCCACTACGCGCGCTTGTGGACTCAGGAGCGACAAACAACTTCTTCCGTGAGTCGTGTTTGTCGACGCTACCCAGCGAAATCGCTGTCCGCAATGGTCGCGGACAGGTTGTAGTCAAGCTTGCTGACGGGAAGCCGCGCCGCGTTGCGCGGCGCGAGATCACGTTGCCGTACACATTCGACGGCTTCCGCAGCAACGATGACTTCCTCGTGATTGAGATGAACTACGCGTTCGACTGCATCTTGGGTATCCCGTGGTTGTCACGGTATCAACCAGAGATTGACTGGTTGGCCCGCTCGGTTAAACACCGCAGCGGTTTCGACGTGAGCGAGGTGTTCACCCACCTCCTGGTTGCCCAGAAGGACTGGCCCCACGTCACTGTCGTGGACCGGTCGTCCACGACGCAGGCTGTACACAGGGTGAGCGATGGCCCTCTCTGCACGACTTGCGCAGTGCTGTTGCACGAAGACTCCTCGCGGCGAGGCGAGGACAAGAACACGATGGCGGTCGAGCAGGGGCTCCCGCAATACGAGCAAGCGGTCGAGCATGGGTTCCCGCAGCGCACAACTGCCGTCGAGCATGGAGTCCCGCGGCGCACCACAGCGGTCGAGCATGAGTTCCCGCAGCACAATAAGGCGGTCGAGCATGGGTTCCCGCAATGCAACACGGCGGTCGAGCAGTGGCCCCGCGTGTGACCGGCACAGTCGAGAGTGAGCTCCAGTGCCTAGAGCGGGGTGATACATCGTCCAGCGAGAGTGATTCTTCCTCCTCGAGTACACATTCGAGGCGCCGGGCAAAGAAGTCGAAGCGCCGTCGTTTGAAGTCACGACGTGAAACTGCACCGAGCGGTACCTCACAGACGGAGTCAGTCTGTGTCATTGAGCACGTGGACGACGGCAAGGGCCGTCAGCGCACCGTCGAGCTTGCGTGTCCACCTCCAGACGCTCAATCGATCACCCGGCTTCCAGGTCTCTCCTGGAAGAACTTCCTTCGTGGTCTCAAGGTTGGCGAGGTTGAGCAGGTCTGCCTAATCACAGACACTTCGTCTACGCCACTCGAAGGGAACGCCGTCAGTGATGACGACGGATCCACCCGTCCCAAGAGCGCCGAACCGAAGTCCGCTCGCGAGGAGCGATTCGCAGCGCAGTCCTGGGAGTCCTTGCGCGAGTCTGATAATCCAGTGTACGAGACCGTCCGCGAATACGCGGACGTCTTCCCCGATAAGAATCCAGCCGAACTGCCTGCCGATCGAGGCGTCCGCCACGAGATCAATCTTGCGCCCGGTTCGAAGTACTGTCTGACGCGGCAGTGGCCGCTGCCGCGAGACCAAGTCAAGGCCATCGACGACTTCTTCGAGAATCGCCGTAAAGCGGGTCACGTGCGTGAGAGTGTCTCTCCACACTCGAGCCCAACGTTCTGTGTGAAGAAGGCCACAGGCGGATAGCGCATCGCTCATGCCTTTAACAAGTTGAATGATGCGACCATTCCTGCGCAAACCCCAATTCCCCGGAAGGCCATGGTGCTCGACACCATGTCGGGCAGTGTCGTCTTCAGCGCCATCGACTTGACCGACGGATTCTATCAGATCTTGATGAGACCGAGCGACATTACGCTGACATCGGTCAGCACCCGCAGCGGTATGCTCTGGGAGTGGCTTGTGATGCCACAAGGCTTGAAGAATGCACCCGCCACGTTCAATCGCATGGTCTCCCATGTGCTGCGCCCGCTTCGAGACTTCGCACCGAGCTACTTCGACGACATCTTCGTGCACAGCCGCGCTGAGGGTGGTCTCAGCGCGATAGAAGTCCACTTGAAGCACTTAAAACAGGTCTTCCAAGTGATGCGCGAGAACAAGTTGTACGCGAACCTAAAGAAGTGTATCTTCTGCGCGCCGGAGATTCCGGTGCTGGGCTGCTTCGTGGGCAAGGACGGCGTTCGCGCCGACCCGGAGAAGGTGTCCTCTACCTGCGCATGTCCGACACCAAAGAACCCCACTGAGTTGCGTCAGTGGTTGGGACTAGCGAATTATCTCCACAAGTACACGAAGAATTACGCCGGACTGATCCAGCCCCTCTCATCACTCCTGAAGAAAGATGCCACATGGGCCTGGTCACCCGCGCACCAAGCCGCCTTCGACTAAGTGAAGATAAGTCTTGCTGAGGCGCCGATCCTAGCTCTTCCCGATGACTCGAAACCATATCACGTCGTTTGCGACGCGAGAGACTTTGCCATCGGCTGTGCGCTGATGCAGTTTGACGACGAAGGTCGTGAACGGGTCGTCAGTTATCAGTCTTGACAGATGAAGCCAGCGGAGCGCAACTATTCTGTCCACGACAAGGAGCTTCTCGCGATGCGCTACGCTCCGATCAAATTCAGAGTGTACTTACTCGGCGAGCAAACCTTCGCAGTGTATACCGATCACGCATCGCTGAGGACAGCGATGAAGAGCCCTCATCTTTCCCAGCGAATGGCTCGCTGGTTGTCGTTCTTCTCCGAGTATAACTTCGTGGTTCACTACAAACAACATCCTTGCCGATGCTCTGTCTCGTCGTCCAGATTACGACCCACGCGATTCGCTGGGTCGACAGCCGCTGCATGATGAAGACGACGAAGACAACTGTGCTATGTGCTTGGCGTCGGGATTGAACCTGACGAGCGTATCTCCAGAAACCCCACTCCGCGAAGAAATCCGGACTGCGTATGAATTCGATCCGGTCTATTCGAGTATTCTGGAACATCTCCGCTCACCCAGTGAAAAGACACTGAGTGCTTTGTCCCGCTCCACACGCCATCAGCTCGATAGGTATCGGATTGAGGACGGGCTGTTAACGTACATCATCGATCGCTTCGATGCTTCGCGTGTAGTGGTCCCCAACGACCCTGACTTGTGCTCACGGATCATCCATGAGTTCCACGATATCCCGCTTGGCGCTCACTTGGGCCGTGAGCAGACATTCGCCGCGGTGTCACGCGACTTTTACTGGCCCCACATGTATAAGTGGGTGCGCAAGTGGGTGAGGTCCTGCGAGATCTGCCAATGCGTGAAACCGTCCGCGTCGTCACAGGCTCCCCTGCGTCCCTTACCAGTGGCCACCGAGGCATGGCGCTCGGTGTCGATGGACTTCATCTTTGGCCTCCCACCCGACTCCGCCAGGCGCTCTGGTGTCCTGGTATTCGTCGACAGGTTCAGCAAGATGGTTCACCTCATCCCGGTCCCGGATACGATCACCGCGGCCGATACCGCGGTGCACTTCGTGGATGCAGTCTTCCGTCATCATGACATGCCCGAGTCTATCGTTTCGGACCGCGATCCGCGGTTCACGTCTGCTTTCTGGACGAAGCTCTTCGAGCTATCAGGGACAAAGCTGCTGATGTCGCCGGCTGCTCATCCGGAGACGGATGGCCAAACCAAGCGAGTTAATCGCGTCCTTGAGGACGTGCTTCGCAGTTACGCGACGTCGTTCACGAACTGGAGCTCGTTCCTTCCGCTTGCTGAGTTCGCGCTGAACAACGCGGTTCACGCGTCGACTGGCCTGACTCCTTTCTTCGTCAACAACGCTCGGCACCCTCGCGTTCCAGCTCTCCTCGCCGTGGGCCGTCCCACGGCGCCGTGTGGCTCCACTTTGGGTGGGGGTGAAAGAGGCAACAACCATTTTGTGACGACTCCGGTTTCGAACCCACAATCGGTTACCATACCGGTTGCCGACAAGCCTTCTGCGCCAACACCGGTAATGGATCCTCAACCGGTTTCCATACCGGTTGCCGACTCCTCTTCGAGTGCAGCCTCATCCTCAGCGACTGTTAGCGCAGTGACACACGCCCAGGCCAGGAAGGCCCTGACGACTCCCCGCGACGCGGTGTCCCCTCTCGCCTCGTGGACGAATCGTGCCCTGATCAGTCCTGGCACCGCTAACGCAGTGTCTCCATCAGCGAACTACGCGCCAAAGCAACCGGCACGCCAGGCTGACAACACCGCTGTCTCGGACTTCCTCATCCAGCGCCAAGCAGTCGCCCGTTACGTCCGCGACGCGCTGCAGACGGCGGTCGACAAGCAGAAGGAAAACGCGGACAAGCGCGGCCGCAAACACACAGTAAAGTTCGCGACAGGAGATCGTGTGCTCCTGTCGACTTCAGGAACCAAAGACTCTGCCGTAACCAACCTCGGCGCGAGTAAACTCGAACCGCGCTTTATTGGGCTATTTACGGCGACTAAGGTTATTGGCGAGGCTTACACGCTGGATATCCCTACGTCGCTGCGGCTACATCCGACGTTCTACATCGGACGACTCAAGAAATACCTGCCCGCTACGATTTCTTCTTCGACTCAGTCTCCTGAGCCGCCGGCGCATATAGCGGCCGCCCCGCCCGACGCGCGCGCCGAGCCATCGCGCCATTCACACCAGGCTCCTGCTCCACCGTCCCGCTCTGCAGACGACCATGTACCGCGCGCTCAAGAAGCCTCACGCGCACCAAGAGCTCCCGATTCGACTGACGAGTCTTAGTCGCAGTCCTCACGGCCTTTGCAGCCGCGTCCAGAAGCTCCCCGCGAGATCTTCCTCGCGGCTCCCAACCAGAACGTCAGTCGTATCAGCGGGATGGTCCCCCGTCGATTGTCGACTCAGCTGGCGAGATCCGCTGGATAGTCGAGAAGATTCTCGATCACGAAGACCCGCCCCGTCGGTCGGGGCATCGCCATGTGTCCACCAGTCGCACGGCTTCCGCCGCGCGCCGCTATAGGGTACGATGGCTTGGCTTTTTGGCGGACCAAGATACGTGGGAGCCACGCGCGAATCTCCTTCGCGATGTCCCGGATGTGATCCAAGAGTACGACCCCAGTCTTCCTGCGCTGGATAGCGCCGCGAATAATCACGCAGCGATCGAGAACGAGATCTCCAGTCTGCGCGACCACGCGAACGTGATCGAGAACGACGCTGCTGGCGATCGCGCGAGTGCGACTAGTGGCGCTAGCCTTTTCGGACAGCGAGCGACGGTAACGTTGGATCCAGGCGTTCTAGGGATCACTGAGCGGATGCTCGGCGACATGGGCTCTCCACTCATCAATAGTAGGGCGAGATGAACGCACCTCCTGCAGCCTTCATTAACTCGCACGTAGCAGATACGGTCATCGGCGTTCCAAGCGCTATCGCAGATTCGTACACGCAGCTCGCCCAAAGAATACCGCCCGATGATTTCTTCCCGGTATGCGATCCAGTCGGCGAGATTCTCTTCCTGCTCTTGCGTCCGGTTCCAGCGCCGGATGAAGGCGCACCGCGACTCATGCAGCGCACTGTGGTCGACGCCGTCCACCGGCTTCTGGCGTAGCGCACGAAAACGCCGGAAGAGGTCCTTCATTTCGTGCAGAGGCTCCGGATCTTGCGCTCCGGAGATGTCATACAGCGGCCAGGGTCTCAGCGCTTCGTCCATCACGCGGGTGCCGCGTACCGCTGATGTCGCGCTCATCAGCGACGTCGTCGTTGCTGGAATTTGCTGCTGCTGTTCCATCGTCCGCGCCTGTTGTCTGCTGTGCAAGTCGTGCTGTACTTCTCCTGCGTGGCACAGGATCTGTCTCGTCCCCGCCTCGTTCGTTCCCGTTGGCCACGAATTCATTCTCGTTTCCCTTTTGATTGATTTGTTCTCCGCCCGTCGCTTGCGTTACGTAAGTGCAACTTTAAGAGGGGGGGGGGTTGATGTAGTGGGCCACACCATTACATAAGTAGGTAGATTTATGTTACAAAAGTAGGTGCAGCAGCACACGGCTAGCATGTGCTGAACTGCCGTCATACTATTGATTGATATATGGGGAGCCAGACCCATAATTAACCAATAGCGAGTTGACGTGTATTTGAGTGGTCAGGGCAAGTTGCCCTGGACCTAAAAACAGAGTTGATTTCCCTTCAGATTAAGCACTTGGTTTCACTATCGTGGCACTTGTACGTTTCCTCATTGTTACGTGTAAGCTAGTAACGGACACACTAGGCCCGTTACAGTAATAGTCTCTTGTCGCTGACGTTCGTGACCTGGAGGTATTGTGATCGACCTGGTCCTTCGGTTACTGTAGGCACCCACTTCTCGCTCCGAGTGACCCACAGTTTCTCATGTTCCACCCACTTCAGCCGATCTGGCAGTTCCCAGGTTTCCCCGGGCTCGATCCAGGTCGTCGTATCCGCCCTTATGATCCTCATCTTCGCCCCGTACAACGGCCGCCGTCCATTGAGCTGGATCCGCATCTCGTCCGGGAAACACAGTGTCCCAATTGCCAGATCCAACCTTACCCCGGCTGGTACCATGAAATCCATCCCGAGGATGGCGTCTTGACCAGCGAGATCTCCGACCCAAATATCGAACCAGTATACCAAACAACCTGCCAGTGTGATCTTGATCCGCGTTCTCCCATTCGTACGGTACACGCCTTCACCAATCCCAACACAATCTTGGATCTGACTCCCATCCACTTGACACCCAGCCTAACGAGCAAAGGCGGTGTCTAGTATAGACACCTCGGCGCCACTATCTAGGAGTAGGATTGCTTTTTGATTGTTGATCTTACCCCCCTACCTTGGCCTGTCTGAACCTTTTTCCTGGGGCATGGTACTTCCAGTATCCACGGGACTCCCCTGTCAGCAGATCCATGGATCCAACATCTTCAGATCTCGGGATCCAGTAACCTGACAAACCTTGGGTGGATCTGCAGTGACCTCACCCTTGGTAGGCTCGAACCATCGACCATGTTGGTGTTTCTCCCAATAACCACGTGCCTCTCCTCTTTGTAGATCCAGGGTTGAAGAGACTTCGGATCTGGCAAATTCATCCACTTGGTGCAAACTAGAAACCTTGGCAACTGACTCTTCATGTTGATCACGTGTATTATCGACTGGATCTAGGGTCCTGCTACCTGGATCTAGCGATGTCTTGTTCACAAATGCATAAATGCAATACCTAGAACGCTCGGCTCGTACCGGATTCAAACCCGGCGAGCGTCCTAGTTTAACATCTTCTCGGCCACTTCTGGCAACATCCCTCTGTGCTTGGCTGGATCAAACCATTGGCGGATCTGGTTGTAGAATTCTTCCATTGGACACTTGCCGACGTCGTGAATCTCGCCACAACCACGACACACGTAGAAGCAATGAACTCCGGGATGACCCTTCTTGCCACACTTCTCACAGACCAGATGTTTCCAGCATCCAGATTCTGTGTGATTCCGGGACCCGCACTGCGAACACCTGATTTGCGCTGTCCCGTCCATGAGATCTCGGGATCTGTACATCCCACGGTCCCCGGGTACGGTATCCCTCGATCGAGAGTTGTCTCCGGTCTTCGCCGTTCGATCGTTGGATGCAGTGAGACAGACTCGACGGTAATCCTCTGGGTCGGAGTCCGAACCGTCGGATCCTGATTCAGTTCCCGAGTCGGGCGCCGTGACTTGGTGGACACGTCGAGCTGGAGCCGTGGGTGTCGGAGCCTTTTGGCGATACTTGCCGGATCCGACCGCCGCCTTCTTCTGGCGGTGTTTCGCGCGATCCACAGCCCGCGGCACTTCTTCAAGTTCATCTGCGTCTGGAAGGCGTAACAGGGTCAGCCTGTCGGCCAGATCCACATCTCCCAACGTCTCGACGAAATGATCCACATGTTCCCGTAGTACCTTGGATCCCCCATCTTTGATCTTCAACTTGGCCCGTAGACCGGCCACATTTAGTCGATGTAGGTATTCTAGCGGGGATTCATCCGATCTTCGGCGAGCATGGTAGTATTGTCGTGCCACCGACACTCCCAATCCACAGTACTGGGTCTGGAAACTGCTCAGCAAATCTGGCCACTTGTTCCTGGTGGATCTGCCCAGCTGCCGATACCAATTTCTGGCTGGTCCCGCTAGCAGATCCGCAAAAGTCAGACACTTCTCAGCATCTGACGCTTGGTCTCTCATGAGGGCCGACTTGACTTTGCTGATCCATGTTCGCGCTCGGTCTTCGTCTTGATCCTTGCCCGCGAACTCCTTCAGATTCGATATGGCTGAGATCCATACCCTCTGGATCATAGACAATCCATCCGGCTCGGCTGCAGCCGTTGCTACCGCCGCTGGTGAAGGTGATGGGCCATCCAGATCATCTGGGTCGAACTCATCATGGTAGTTGTCTCCCTCCACTGACTCCATCTCCACGTCTCGTGCCCCATGTTCGTGGAGCACTTGCGCTTGTGGCACGGGCGCTCTCATACCTTGTTTAGCCAGGAAACGACTCACCGCAGCTTCGAAGTATCGTTCTAGGGTGCCCGATGAGGTGTCGGAGGGCCCTGTAGCCGTCTGGTCCACTGGCGAGTCAGGATCCGTGAGGCGATTATCTTGAGCCCGATCTGACGATAACCCCACTGGATCTGGCTCGATCCTGGTTCGATTGTATCAGATCACGGGTAGGGCGTACTGGATCCCGAGTCTTCACGCTCAAAGGGACTTCCTGTCCCCGGATCCTCGCCCATTCTTCTAGGGATGCCCCGGAGGGTCCTAACGTCATGCGTCGGGGCTCGGACGACGTGTCGGACCCATCCTCAGCCGCGGATTCGTAGTTCGAGGACGCAGCTTGGCTGATTCTCGGCGACGACACTGGATCCATAGTGCGCGACCTTTCTCCAGTGATGGACTTAACTCTGGCAAAGAGGTCCCACGTCGCTGATACTATGAGATCCAAGTCTAGCTCGAAGATATCTTCTGCATCGAACGCACCAGCTACGATGCCTGAATCCGTAAGCAGACGTAATAAATCCTTGGCTGCCACCAATTTGTTCGTCGTTTTCGTTGGTGCTCTCACCGATTCCCTTGGATCTTCGATCTGTCGTGGATTCAGGATCCGCATGACAGGATCTTGATGCAGAAAATCGCGTAGAGCTTGGTGGCGATACACAAACTCGAGATCCTTGTCGGGCCAGCTTGACCTGGATCCAGCTTGGTCTTCTTCCGACTCTGGAGCTTGCATTTTCTTCCGCGTAGTCTTACTCGTTTTCGTCTTCTTTCTCGTTTCTTCGACTAGTGGGGTTGGGTTTAGGTACGGTGTTGGCTTAACCGGTGAATCTGCAAATGCACACCATTTCGCCTTCACTTTCCCTTGTTTTGTTAGAGGATCTTGACTTGCGTCAAGATCCGCAGGGGTCCCCGAGGGGACCTGGGGACGATAGAGAGGTTTCTCTTCTAGATCCGGATCCACCTCTCTTCCGTCGACAGAGTTCCTCCCAGGACTCCATCGATCCGTGGATCTTGTTTCATTCAGCAGCGTCTTCGTCGATCCGACCTCCGACGACGCCTCTCCCCCTGGCTCAATCTTCACTTGAGCATCTTCTTGGGACTCACGGTGAAATCCCGAGTCACCAAACGATCCGGGCACGCGCACCATTGTGGAGTAGCGGGATTAGCAAAATCTGCGAGATTGCTGGATCCAACTTATTAACGGCACCCAGACACCGACTAACGGAGGGGGGTCCCCCGATGATCCGTGATCTGCTGAACTTTCCTCACCTTGTGTACCCGTCGGTAGGGCGGGATTTTGCTCTCTCGGTAACTTCCTAAGAGTTCAAGTGGTGAAGCTTGAGTGTCTTGGCGAGACGTGGGGATGGGGTGAAGCAGCAGTGGTAAAATCTTCACTCTGCGTCCGTGGTTGTTTCTGGATCCTAAGCGAATATTCAAGCTTGTTGGATCCAGGGCCTAGATCGTGGATCTGGCCGTAGGGTTGTCTTGCGGGTGTGTTCCCTTGCCTTTGCGTTTCCTTTGCGTCGTACTTGCCGCTTCCTGTAGCGGGATCTTGAGGGTTGAGACCTTCTAGGTATACCCGGCCAAGTAGTAAATCCGGTTAACCTGTCGGATCTGCACGTGTAAAGGAAAGCTCACTAGGAGGTAGGATCTGGCCAATATATTATCCAATTATCACTACCAACACTAGATTCGCAATTCCAAACCTCTCCGAGCTCGCACGGCCAATGTAGTTCCGATTCTTGAGGGCAGAAAGGCACTTGTGTGATACTGTGCAAATAGAAGTCTGTATTGATACTTAAGCCTTTACCTGCCTGGATTTCCACCTTCTATGTCTTTTACGTGCTAGATCCCTTACCAGGCTCGGCTGCATGTCCTTTTTCTCCTTGGCCCATCATCCCAGCTGTATTATCCTCAAATCCACCGGATCCATGGCGTAATCATTATAATCACCCTATTATGGGTACACTCATCCGGATCCAGGTCACTTGGATCCACCTCACTGTAAGTGTACACTCGTCATGGATCTGAGCTCTCCAATCATCCAACATCGGCTTGCGACCGTCTGTGATCTCCATTGTCCCACGAAAGTTCGAGATCCACTGCATCCACTGTCCCCATATCCTGGATCCAGGTCACTCCGTATGGGATCCTCACCCCTTTGGATCCGGGATCAGAAGTATGGAATCTGGGACATCTCGCGGTGGATTTTGACTTCTCGTTTGTCGTGGGCACTAGATCCACCTTCAGATGACCCCCACCATCATTCCTTCATATGATCCACACTCGATCCACCCGTACATAGTATATCCCATATCCACCTAAGTGAGCTCAAGTAAGGGTGGATCCGAGTTATTCCTTGGTGGATCTTGCCTTCCCGTACATCACCGATACCAGATCCATCGTCGGCTCATACGGGATGCTGCTCGTCATGGCCAATCCACCTCAGGCAACGTGCATCCGCGCCGGGCGATCCAAATCCTCTCTAATCACTTGAAATTGTCCCTGAATCGGGATAGTGACCCCTTGTTAGGTCCATTCTCTTATTTCTGAGAAAGCACTTCACCACATTGTTTCGTCTGTTACCACAGGCTGCATCACCCTGTGGACAGCTCACACGTGATCTAATCACGCTAGTCTTCGTCCGCAACTTGTGCCGTCTGCAGCCGATTCTCGCTCTTCTTGGCTCGCAAGTAGTCCTACAGCAGACATCCACATGACAAGTTGGATGCTGGTTCCCAAGTTGGGTCTTCGTAGCCCACCCACTTGACTTTGAGCTCGCGTACAGCACGCTCCGTGCTCGTCGACAGTGGTGTTATGTCGTCGAGGATGGCCTCGACTTCATATTCGCCGGCAACTTGATCTGGTTCCCAGCTGTCTTCAGGCAACAACTCCTCGTCGAAATCGAATCTTGCTTCATTAGTCGCGCCTAGTACCAACCGAGTCTTTGGTCGACTGCTAAATTCGTTGACGCCGTTGAGTCTCGACACATGAACCACTGGGTAGAAGCGATACCCACTTCGGTCTGGCAGTTCCAGCTCGTACGCGAACTCTTCCACCTTGCGCTTGATCCGAAAAGGTTCATGCTACCGATGAGCTAATTTCTTAGTTAGGCCAGGTTTGACGCTTTCCATGTACAACCATGCCCGGCTCCCAATCTCAAAAAGAGATCTCGGTGGGGTTCTTGCAGAATCAATTGTCTCTTCCAAAGCTTCTGGCCATGGAAAACCTCGCTCATGAAGCGTGGGTCACGGTCGTGCCTTATCAATGATGGGCTCCGAACCGTCGGTACACACATTCTTCGAACACTTGAGCAACACTCAGTGCTGTTGTATCCGACATTGCCTTGGCAATGACGAATCCTCTGAACGAGCACTGAAATAGGAGCAACGCCGTGTTGCCCCTGCGTGATTTCGTTAGTGGGATCACAAAATCCATCGAGACGATCTGGAAAGGTCGGTCGGCTAGTACGTTGCCAGGCGAGTATCCACGAAGCTGCGGACGGCTTTTACTCGAGCTACAATCCGGACATGACTTCACATGCTTCTCCACGTCAGCGTACAAGCCAATCCAATAATAATCGGACTTAACAGGATGGAACGTTCAAACCACACCTTGATGTCCACCTTCCAGCGAGTCGTGACAGTTCTGCAAGGCCTCTGGAATCATCGTTGTGGGTACCACAAGCCACAGCTTGGTCTCTTCTTGCCAACCGTGGTCGTACCGACGATTCAGTTCAAGATAGTGAAGCACGCCGTCTTCTGATAACACGAACCGGTCAGCATACTTCCAGGCATCCCGAGCTTCTTTGTAACTCAGCTCTTCTGCTTGGCCCAGAAGCACCGTTTTGATGTTAGACCACTTCTGCTCCTCCTCTTGTGCCACCAGTATCCGTCTGCGTCGTTCCCGCTGTACCGCTACCGGGTTAACATCTTCCGCATCGGGAAATGCCGCTGGTACAGTCTTGTGAGGATGGTCTGGCAAATCTTCGCCGATTGAATCTTCGGTGGACGTCTCTCGTCGTTCTTCATGCTGTTATTGAGCTTTTGAGACCCCCTCCGAGTGTTCATCGACAATCCTGACACGTTTATTGGCTTTCGCCTGTCGCCTAGTCATCACTGCCATAATACCATAATCGTATTCTGGTGAGCTGTAATCAACCACGAAAGTTTCGAAAGTTTTCCACTTTGAAGACTCGCTGCCTGACAGTACATGTACTTGATGCTCTGCTCCACGTGACTAACCATCTACCGAGTCTTCGTCCGGCTCGTAGATCATTTCCTGGGTACGATTCAGCGACGCCAGTTCCGACTTGCGAGTTTCGGCCAAGATCACACGACTGACCTTTGATTCCAGCGCTTCAGTGGCTAATAATTCCGCGGCAGCGTTGTATTCTCGTACAACGTGAAGATATTTCACTGATCGAAGCTTGGCCGCGAGTTCCTTGTGGATATTCAGCAGCGCTAGCAGAGTTTCCTTCCTGCATGCGATCACCCCTAGTGATTGTTGAATCGCGAGCCTTGAGTCACCAACGATGACCAAATCCTCGACACCGAACGCAATAGCAGCCTTGACACCGTTTATCATCCCTGTGTAACCTGCTTCAGTCACTGTGGTGGCCGAGAGGTAAGCGTTTGCAGCGATCACTATCTTCCAGTCAGGAAGGCTCCACAACACCCATGAACAGCTCCCGTAGCCGCCGTACTTCTCAGTCTTCGCTGATCCGTCAAAAGACATGACGAATCCACTGTAATTACGGGGAAGCCTGGCGTACAGCAACGCTGGGTCCATTCGAATAGTCAGTGAGCCCTTGCTTGGAGGTGCCACCGGCGCGAGTGAGTATTCCAAGTCGACGAAACTCGTGATACTTGACTGCAGTAGTTGCGCGAAGGCGACATCTTTCTCCTTCACGCGCTGTACCTTCAAATGCCACTTCGAAAGCAGCACTGCGAACTGGACCGCGCGTCCGAAGAGAGACTTCGATTTATGCACCCACTCTAACGTCGAGAATCGTGTATAGACATGTAGCGTCTTTCCTGCCAGCTGGACGTAACAGATCTTCAACAGCAGAAGTAACGCCAAAACTTCCTTCTCAGCAGGATGGCAATCATCTCGGATTCCTTGAGCACACGACCGAGGAAAACTACAGGGTGTAACTTGCCTTCGTGCTCTTGCATAAGCGTAGTGCTCAACGCCCATTCATTCGCAAAGAGCATGACGTGAATTGCCTTCGACCGATCGAAGTGCCTGAGGATGGGTGAATGTGAAACACTCGCCTTCAATTTCTCGAAGGAACGACGTGCCACAGAAAGGCCACCTTCAAGGGCAAAGTCTTCATCCTTGAGCTGGTACAGCGCCGCACCGTAGACCGTGAAGTCTTGAATGAAGCGGCTGTAGTAATTAACCGCTCCAAGAAACGACTGCATACCCTTCTTAATCGTAGGAAACGAAAGCTCGGCGATGGTCTCAAGTTTCTTCGGTTCAGCCCTGATACCTTCTGGCGAAATTTTATGCGACAGAAAGTCCACCTTGGGCTGGCAGAAGATGCTCTTGGTGAAGCTAATGCTGATCCGACACCGTGCAAATCTTGCCAGCAATCGTTCCAGCGTCGCCAAGCAGCTGTCGAAATCCTCGCCACCGAAGCAAATGTCATCCACAAACGACCGTCGACCAAACACAGGTACCAGCGATGATTCGTCCGGTTCCCCATTCGTAAACATGTCAGCGACGGGGCTGTTGACGAGTTGTAGTACAGGGTCGGTCTCCACCGTTGCTACGCGGTCTGTCGCGAACTTCGTTTGAAACGAACCCTCGGCGCTTGTGTGGCGTAGCGGGATTAGCAAAATCTGCGAGATTGCTGGATCCAACTTATTAACGGCACCCAGACACCGACTAACGGAGGGGGGTCCCCCGATGATCCGTGATCTGCTGAACTTTCCTCACCTTGTGTACCCGTCGGTAGGGCGGGATCTTGCTCTCTCGGTAACTTCCTAAGAGTTCAAGTGGTGAAGCTTGAGTGTCTTGGCGAGACGTAGGGATGGGGTGAAGCAGCAGTGGTAAAATCTTCACTCTGCGTCCGTGGTTGTTTCTGGATCCTAAGCGAATATTCACGCTTGTTGGATCCAGGGCCTAGATCGTGGATCTGGCCGTAGGGTTGTCTTGCGGGTGTGTTCCCTTGCCTTTGCGTTTCCTTTGCGTCGTACTTGCCGCTTCCTGTAGCGGGATCTTGAGGGTTGAGACCTTCTAGGTATACCCGGCCAAGTAGTAAATCCGGTTAACCTGTCGGATCTGCACGTGTAAAGGAAAGCTCACTAGGAGGTAGGATCTGGCCAATATATTATCCAATTATCACTACCAACACTAGATTCGCAATTCCAAACCTCTCCGAGCTCGTACGGCCAATGTAGTTCCGATTCTTGAGGGCAGGAAGGCACTTGCGTGTTACTGTGCAAATAGAAGTCTGTATTGATACTTAAGCCTATACCTGCCTGGATTCCTACCTTCTATGTCTTTTACCTACCAAAGCCCGTACCAGGCTCGACTACATGTCCTTTTTCTCCTTGGTCCATCTCCCCGGCTGTATTAGTATCAGATCCACCAAATACTTGGCGTAATTATGACGAGGTCGCCATATTATGGGTACACTATTCTGGATCCAAGTCACCTGGATCCACCTCACTGCAAGCGTACGCTCCTCATGGATCTGAGCTCTCCAATCTTCCAACATAGGCTTACGACTGTCTGTGATCTCCATCGTTCCACGAAGTTCGAGATCCGTTGCATCCACCATTCCCATATCCTGGATCCAGGTCACTCGATGTGGGATCCGCACCCCCTTGGACCTGGGCTTGGAAGAGTAGGATCTGAGACATATCGTGGTGGATATTGCCTTCTCATTTGTCGTTGATACCAGTTCCACCTTCGGATTGCACCTACCATCCTTTCTCCATAGGATCTCCACTTGATCCACCTGCACATTACGCCATGGATCCGGTGGATTTGAGGATAATACAGCTGGGATGATGGACCAAGGAGAAAAAGGACATGTAGCCGAGCCTGGTAAGGGATCTAGCACGTAAAAGACATAGAAGGTGGAAATCCAGGCAGGTAAAGGTTTAAGTATCAATACAGACTTCTATTTGCACAGTAACACGCAAGTGCCTTCCTGCCCTCAAGAATCGGAACTACATTGGCCGTACGAGCTCGGAGAGGTTGGGAATTGCGAATCTAGTGTTGGTAGTGATAATTGGATAATATATTGGCCAGATCCTACCTCCTAGTGAGCTTTCCTTTACACGTGCAGATCCGACAGGTTAACCGGATTTACTACTTGGCCGGGTATACCTAGAAGGTCTCAACCCTCAAGATCCCGCTACAGGAAGCGGCAAGTACGACGCAAAGGAAACGCAAAGGCAAGGGAACACACCCGCAAGACAACCCTACGGCCAGATCCACGATCTAGGCCCTGGATCCAACAAGCTTGAATATTCGCTTAGGATCCAGAAACAACCACGGACGCAGAGTGAAGATTTTACCACTGCTGCTTCACCCCATCCCCACGTCTCGCCAAGACACTCAAGCTTCACCACTTGAACTCTTAGGAAGTTACCGAGAGAGCAAGATCCCGCCCTACCGACGGGTACACAAGGTGAGGAAAGTTCAGCAGATCACGGATCATCGGGGGACCCCCCTCCGTTAGTCGGTGTCTGGGTGCCGTTAATAAGTTGGATCCAGCAATCTCGCAGATTTTGCTAATCCCGCTACTCCACAATGGTGCGCGTGCCCGGATCGTTTGGTGACTCGGGATTTCACCGTGAGTCCCAAGAAGATGCTCAAGTGAAGATTGAGCCAGGGGGAGAGGCGTCGTCGGAGGTCGGATCGACGAAGACGCTGCTGAATGAAACAAGATCCACGGATCGATGGAGTCCTGGGAGGAACTCTGTCGACGGAAGAGAGGTGGATCCGGATCTAGAAGAGAAACCTCTCTATCGTCCCCAGGTCCCCTCGGGGACCCCTGCGGATCTTGACGCAAGTCAAGATCCTCTAACAAAACAAGGGAAAGTGAAGGCGAAATGGTGTGCATTTGCAGATTCACCGGTTAAGCCAACACCGTACCTAAACCCAACCCCACTAGTCGAAGAAACGAGAAAGAAGACGAAAACGAGTAAGACTACGCGGAAGAAAATGCAAGCTCCAGAGTCGGAAGAAGACCAAGCTGGATCCAGGTCAAGCTGGCCCGACAAGGATCTCGAGTTTGTGTATCGCCACCAAGCTCTACGCGATTTTCTGCATCAAGATCCTGTCATGCGGATCCTGAATCCACGACAGATCGAAGATCCAAGGGAATCGGTGAGAGCACCAACGAAAACGACGAACAAATTGGTGGCAGCCAAGGATTTATTACGTCTGCTTACGGATTCAGGCATCGTAGCTGGTGCGTTCGATGCAGAAGATATCTTCGAGCTAGACTTGGATCTCATAGTATCAGCGACGTGGGACCTCTTTGCCAGAGTTAAGTCCATCACTGGAGAAAGGTCGCGCACTATGGATCCAGTGTCGTCGCCGAGAATCAGCCAAGCTGCGTCCTCGAACTACGAATCCGCGGCTGAGGATGGGTCCGACACGTCGTCCGAGCCCCGACGCATGACGTTAGGACCCTCCGGGGCATCCCTAGAAGAATGGGCGAGGATCCGGGGACAGGAAGTCCCTTTGAGCGTGAAGACTCGGGATCCAGTACGCCCTACCCGTGATCTGATACAATCGAACCAGGATCGAGCCAGATCCAGTGGGGTTATCGTCAGATCGGGCTCAAGATAATCGCCTCACGGATCCTGACTCGCCAGTGGACCAGACGGCTACAGGGCCCTCCGACACCTCATCGGGCACCCTAGAACGATACTTCGAAGCTGCGGTGAGTCGTTTCCTGGCTAAACAAGGTATGAGAGCGCCCGTGCCACAAGCGCAAGTGCTCCACGAACATGGGGCACGAGACGTGGAGATGGAGTCAGTGGAGGGAGACAACTACCATGATGAGTTCGACCCAGATGATCTGGATGGCCCATCACCTTCACCAGCGGCGGTAGCAACGGCTGCAGCCGAGCCGGATGGATTGTCTATGATCCAGAGGGTATGGATCTCAGCCATATCGAATCTGAAGGAGTTCGCGGGCAAGGATCAAGACGAAGACCGAGCGCGAACATGGATCAGCAAAGTCAAGTCGGCCCTCATGAGAGACCAAGCGTCAGATGCTGAGAAGTGTCTGACTTTTGCGGATCTGCTAGCGGGACCAGCCAGAAATTGGTATCGGCAGCTGGGCAGATCCACCAGGAACAAGTGGCCAGATTTGCTGAGCAGTTTCCAGACCCAGTACTGTGGATTGGGAGTGTCGGTGGCACGACAATACTACCATGCTCGCCGAAGATCGGATGAATCCCCGCTAGAATACCTACATCGACTAAATGTGGCCGGTCTACGGGCCAAGTTGAAGATCAAAGATGGGGGATCCAAGGTACTACGGGAACATGTGGATCATTTCGTCGAGACGTTGGGAGATGTGGATCTGGCCGACAGGCTGACCCTGTTACGCCTTCCAGACGCAGATGAACTTGAAGAAGTGCCGCGGGCTGTGGATCGCGCGAAACACCGCCAGAAGAAGGCGGCGGTCGGATCCGGCAAGTATCGCCAAAAGGCTCCGACACCCACGGCTCCAGCTCGACGTGTCCACCAAGTCACGGCGCCCGACTCGGGAACTGAATCAGGATCCGACGGTTCGGACTCCGACCCAGAGGATTACCGTCGAGTCTGTCTCACTGCATCCAACGATCGAACGGCGAAGACCGGAGACAACTCTCGATCGAGGGATACCGTACCCGGGGACCGTGGGATGTACAGATCCCGAGATCTCATGGACGGGACAGCGCAAATCAGGTGTTCGCAGTGCGGGTCCCGGAATCACACAGAATCTGGATGCTGGAAACATCTGGTCTGTGAGAAGTGTGGCAAGAAGGGTCATCCCGGAGTTCATTGCTTCTACGTGTGTCGTGGTTGTGGCGAGATTCACGACGTCGGCAAGTGTCCAATGGAAGAATTCTACAACCAGATCCGCCAATGGTTTGATCCAGCCAAGCACAGAGGGATGTTGCCAGAAGTGGCCGAGAAGATGTTAAACTAGGACGCTCGCCGGGTTTGAATCCGGTACGAGCCGAGCGTTCTAGGTATTGCATTTATGCATTTGTGAACAAGACATCGCTAGATCCAGGTAGCAGGACCCTAGATCCAGTCGATAATACACGTGATCTACATGAAGTGTCAGTTGCCAAGGTCTCTAGCTTGCGCCAAGTGGACGAATTTGCCAGATCCGAAGTCCCTTCAACATTCGATCTACAGAGGGGAGAAACGCGCGGTTATTGGGAGAAACACCAACATGGTCGATGGTTCGAGCCTACCAAGGGTGAGGTCACTGCAGATCCACCCAAGGTTTGTCAGGTTACTGGATCCCGGGGATCTGAAGATGTTGGATCCATGGATCTGCTGACAGGGGAGTCCCGTGGATACTGGAAGTACGATGCCCCAGGAAAAAGGTTCAGACAGGCCAAGGTAGGGGGGTAAGATCAACAATCAAAAAGCAATCCTACTCCTAGATAGTGGCGCCGAGGTGTCTATACTAGACACCGCCTTTGCTCGTTAGGCTGGGTGTCAAGTGGATGGGAGTCAGATCCAAGATTGTGTTGGGATTGGTGAAGGCGTGTACCGTACGAATGGGAGAACGCGGATCAAGATCACACTGGCAGGTTGTTTGGTATACTGGTTCGATATTTGGGTCGGAGATCTCGCTGGTCAAGACGCCATCCTCGGGATGGATTTCATGGTACCAGCCGGGGTAAGGTTGGATCTGGCGGATGGGACACTGTGTTTTCCGGACGAGATGCGGATCCAGCTCAACGAACGGCGACCGTTGTACGGGGCGAAGATGATGATCATAAGGGCAAATAAGACGACCTGGATCGAGCCCGGGGAAACCTGGGAACTGCCAGATCGGTTGAAGTGGGTGGAACATGAGAAACGGTGGGTCACTCGGAGCGAGAAGTGGGTACCTACATTAATCCAAGGACCAGGTCGATCACAATACCTCCAGGTCACGAACGTCAGCAACAAGAGACTACTACTGGATCATTATGAGGAGATTGGGCGATGGTTGGCGTAGGACGGTATCCCTAGGCGACCTGGATATGTGTCAGTGGGATCCCGTCGTTACAGAGAATGGCAGAATCTGGCGTACGAGGCGACTACCGAGATCGAATCTCTCGGAGAGGGGAGCTCCCGGCGGAACCAACTGGCCCCTTGGTGGATCGGCCTTCATACCCAACTCCGCGAAAGATCCTACAGAGGGATCGTCGGATTGAGATCCAAGCGATAGAGGTTGGATCCAAGACCGCTGGAGATACCCAGAGCCGGTCCCTCGATAGCCCAGGGTCGGTGGATGGGGGATCGCAGAGAACTGAAGCCGGCTCGCTGGATCCTGCTGTCCCACAGTTGGATCCGATCTTTCCATTGGACAGAGCGCCTGGATCCTTGCCGAGAGTGGCAACACTAGCCAAACAGGAACCGTCGTGTGTAAACTCACCAGAAGACCAAGTCGATCCAAAAGGTAATTTTCCCGGTACCAGGATACCCGATTCCATGAAGACAGAAGGAATGACGGGTGAAGGAGAGTCGCGGTGCTTGGATCCAATGGTGGATCCGACGAAGACTGAAGATGAACAAGTCTGTTACCATGAAGGCGGGGATCTACACGCCGAGGATCTCGGAGAAGGCATGGCGGTGATCCCGGAGGTACCACTGACCACAGAGGAGGTCACGATTGATGATATCCAAGTGGATCCGGAGGCGAACGAACCCGCGGAAGTGGATCGGCTACGTCAGAAGATCCGGGAAAGCCGACATCTGCTAATTGGCAAAGGGAATGCATTACCACCAGCTGTATGCGGAGTCAAATGTCGGTGACGCGAAGCCGATCGCTCAAATGGTGCGGAAGATGGCGCCTCAGCTCCGAGAAAAGCTATCGAATCTGATTAAGGGTCTGCTACAAGCCAAACTCATCAGCTTCTCAACGTCCCCGTGGGCATCTCCGGTGGTAATCATCATCAAGAAGAACGGGGTGGATATACGTCTGTATATTGATTACCGGCTGGTTAACAGCCTGACCAGACTGATGGGTACCCGATGCCTCTAATCAATGAGCTATTGGAGGATTTGGATAAAGTACTCTGGTACTGTTCTCTAGATATGGCCAGTGGTTTCTGGGTGGTGACTATGACGGATCGAGCTCGCGCAATATCCGCATTCATCACACCGTTTGGACTGTTCGAATGGAACCGGATGCCGTTTGGATTGAAGAATGCACCCCAGATTTATCAACGCCTAATCGATAATGCCCTCTACGGATTTACCCGAATACCGGACTCGAAGGGGATGGATCCGAGGAAGGTCATGTGGAAGTGGATCCATTCGAAGCAGGAGAACCAGATGACCTGGGGACACCATCCGTGCAGATCCTATATCGACGACATTTTAATCCCGGCGGAATCGTGGGATCAGCTGTGCGAGAGAGTGGCATCCCTATTGGAGGCGTGTACTAAGTGGAATCTCTCTATCAGCGTGGTGAAGAGCTATAGGGGGATGCGCAAGGTGGATTATTTAGGCCATCGAGTCTCCAAGGAGGGGTTGGAGGCGAAACCTAAGGACCTGTCTTCGTTGGTAGACTTGTCCTTCCTACAGTCGCTACGGGCGATGCAATCCTTCTTGGGTAGTTTGAACTACTACAGTCGGTTCATCGAGAATTACGCACTGTTTGCTGCAGTACTCTATGAATTGAGGGAGGTGGATTTTGCTGCGATGGCTACTTCGGCTGTCCGGATCAAGATCCAACAAGCTCTGGCCCTAGAGATCCCAGATCCACGAGAGAATCCACGTAGTACGACGCCGGAAAACGACCTAAAACAGGAACTAGATCCATCACGGGACCAACGGCGAGGGGATCCAATCTGGACAGAGTTGACGGAGGAGAGCTCGGAAAAGGTGGAACCTCGGTGGATCCGAGCTCAGCACGCGTTCGTGGAGCTAAGGGATATGATCGCGACGACGCCCATCCTCCGCCATTTCGATCCGGAACGTCAACCTACGGTGATAGTCTATGCTAGTGATTGGGCGGTCTCAGCGGCTTTGGTACAAGAACCTGCCATCCGGTCACATTCGACAGCCGAGCGCTAAAACCGAACGAGCTGAATTACGGAGCGGTGGAAAAGGAGATACTCGCACTCCTGCGGGTGTTGGATCTCAATTATAACCTGCTGGTGGGAAGATCCATCCGGATCCTGACTCGACACTCCACGCTCGCCTGGTTGTTCAAGTCGGCCGGTCTACAAGGACGGTTGGGACAATGGGCAGCTCTACTTTCACCGTGGCCACTGGAGACCGTGAAATGTTCGAAACAAGAAGACGCGATCCTGGGAGTTCTGGCCGCGAGCATCACACCCAGAGCCAAGATGGACGAAGCACTGACTAGGATCGCTCCTAAGAAAGAGCCCAAACGCCGGATCCAGATCTCGATCCCGACGGTACAAGTGGATGGAGATCTGTACGTCCTGAGTTTTGATGGATCTGCTCGCGTGCGACGCGGAGGAGGAGCATACAGCGCAATTCTGTGGAAACTGCCCGGATGGGAAGTGGTAAGGACCAGATCCACTTACGCGGAAGGCCTCACCGTCAATGAAGCGGGGTATAACGGACTCCTGTTGGGGTTGGATCTACTAAAGGAAGAGGATCCGAAAAGGCTAGTAACATGTGGAGATGTGAATTTGGTGATCAGACAGGTGCGAGGCGAAATTGACTGCAAGACCCCGGCCGAAACGCTGTTACGGCAGAAGGGGATGGTCCACTTACGTGGTTGGATGAATCACGAGCTGGTACATGTCAAGCGAGATTGGAATGCCAGTGCGGACAGCTTGGCTAGTGCCGCTTTACGAAATCAATGTGGCGTTGAGGTGGAGAGGGAGGCCGAGCGTCAGGATCTCGTCACGCTAAACCGACTAAACGAAGTGGTGGTGATTGGATCTGTGAAGAGGACGGTCCAGGTAACGGCGGTCACTAGATCCAGAGGAAGGATTGGATCCAGCGCCCAGGTACTCGATGAAGCATTTGTGAAGGGAGTCCGTATTGAGCGGATTCTCAAAGCACAAAACGAAGAAGTGTGGATCTTGGGACTAAAGAAGTATCTGATGGGGATGTACGAGACCTGAGCCGGGAGGACGTCAAATCCTACAGTACTATCGCTACGGATTATGCAGTAGATCTGAATGATTTGCGCTTCTATTGTCCCCCTACGAAACGAGTCAGCGGGGATCGAGACGGATTTGATGAGATTGGTGATGCCGGAAACCTTGCAACAGGATGTCCTTCATCACTATCACGCTAGCTTAGAAGGTGGACATCAGGTAATCGGTCGGACCTACCAGTGGATCCGGGAATGTTTCCACTGGAGGGGACTATTCAAGAGTGTGCAGCGATATGTCGGTGAATGCGTGGATTGGGAGATGGGCCAGGGCAGGCCCACAATCGAAGGGGAGTCTCCAGGGAATATCCAAGCGATTTACCCGTTCCAAATCATAGCCATGGATCACATCCCCTCACTATCCAAGTCATTCAAAGGAAACACGGAGTTGTTGATCTGGGTGGATCTGTTTACCGGATACGTGATAGCCAAAGCTAGCGCGTCCAGAACTGCACAAACCATCGCTGAATCGTACGAGGAGTGTGTTTTTCGGAGATTTGGAGCTAGTGAGATGATTCGGCATGGTCAGGAGCCAGGCTTTATGTCTGATTTCTTTCGAGCCTTCAACCGGATCCTGAGGCAGAGACAGCGGGCGACTATGGCATATCGTCCCCAAGCCAATGGATCGGCCGAACGCATGGTAGAGACGATCACGAGGGCACCCAAGAGGTATGTATAGGATTTGGATCACCGGGATTGGGATGAGTACGCCGAACGACTCACCTTCGCAATGAACACCGACCAGGACAGGATCCGGGGCGATACTCCATTTTACTTGGTACATGGGTGGGATCCTAAATCAACCCTAGAAGCAGCCATTCCGGGATGTAGCAGCAAGAGGAAAAACCGAGATCCAAGACGATGGCGATACCAAGTCCAGAAATACTACCGGCAAGCCAGATCCCAAGTGAATGAGCAGTTACGAAGTGCGATACAGGACCGAGCGGATCGACACAGCGACTACGCCCGTCCACATCAAATCCAAGTTGAATCGCAGGTGTGACTGTATTTATATCGAGTGCAAAAAGGATATGCCCGTAAACTGACCCATCTCTGGCACGGACCGTTCCGAGTAAATGAGAAGATAGAGGAACATGCGGTGAAGTTGGAAACGGCAGGTACCGAATATCGCTTGTTCCCTGTAGTACACATATCCAAGCTGAAGCTGGTCAAGGAATATCCGGACAGGCCTGAGATCCATCTTTCGGTGGATGAATCCGACCGAGTGGATTTCGACGAAGTCCTCCTACCGGAAGATAGTTGGAATGTGGATTTCGAAGCCGACGAGTTCGAAGTCGAGAAGATTACAGACATGAGGTCAGGGAAGCGAACTAGATACGGACGGATTTACCGCGAATTTCTGGTGTATTGGCGTGGATATGACGAACCCAGTTGGGTAGACGAGACAGATCTGAGCTGTGGAGCATTACTCTACGATTTCTTGCGGGATCGTACGAATCGTAACAGATTCGGCGTGATGCAGTCTCATGAAGACGAGTAGGAAGGGGATCCATGGATGTGAGTTGGTCATGTCGATGGGAAGATGAAGAAGGACCCACAGGAAGGGTGTGGGCCGGGAGGAGGAGGATCGCTGATGTGAGTTGGTCACATCGGAAAGAAAGAGAAGACGAATCCACAAGAGAGGGTTGGATTAGGAGGAAGGGGTGAATGTTTATGCATAAAGAGTGACGTTTTACGTGCGAAGAGTCCCGCTTGATTTCAAGCGCGAGCTTTCGGGTGCCCGAGCTATACTGACCCAATTGAGACTGGGTAGGAGCTGGATCCGGATGAAATCCAAGGGTGGATCCAGCCCAGTTCCAGGTGTACACTGAAAGGGTGGATCTAGCCCAGATCCAGGTGTACGCTGAAAGGATGGATCCAGCCCAGATTCAGGTGTACGCTGAAAGGATGGATCCAGCCCAGATCCAGGTGTACGCTGAAAGGGTGGATCTAACCCAGATCCAGGTGCACGCCGGTAGACTCTGACTGGGTTCCTCAGCCAACAACTGAATGTTACAGACATATTCAAGTAAGGAAGCGTGGATTAGAATAGCTTATGCAAAAAAGGCTAGCTCGACCCAGTTTCCAGTCGCTAGTTACTACTACGAAACGAATCCATGGAGGCTGAAACTGGGGGCGTGGCGCGAAGGAACGATAGGGATCAGGTGGTCTTGGGCTGAACATTGAAGAACTTGCCCACCAGATGCTGGATCTGGTGTCCTGGGTGTTGGCTCGGATCCCCCCGAAATTGGATACGCCAACGTTCGGCTTCATCAATCTCTTGCAAAGCCTCCAATAAGTTCGTAGGTTCTGGGCGGTGGAGGTTGGGATCCTCCAAGTTGGCTTGACGGGATACGGATCCTGAAAACCACGTTACCTTATCCACGCGTCGGGGAAGGTGTAAGAAGAACGGATCCAGCAAGATATCCACGTTACACCAACCGTCTTAGATCGCCAGCACGAGGGTCACGAGAACTTTCTTCCAAGCACGACCGGCGTGACTGCGTCTGTTGCCGCGCTGCTTGTTGAAGCTCGACAGCCATGTCGAACTCCGCAATTGGGTGCGAGAAACAGGGAACCGATGGGAGCCTTCCCATATGGCAATTCGGTGCTTGGAAACGAAATCCCGGAAGGCACGAACGAACAACCCGAGACGTCCACCAACGTCACTTCGGAAGCTAACGGGATCCACCAGCGTGGTCGTCAGCGTATCCCATGGGGCAGTGTTATGTAATTCTTCCACGTGAGACCTTGTGACGAGCAAATCCACGTACCCGGACGTCGGGATGACATCCTCTTCGCGAGCGAATATCCATTCAGCACGGAACGGCAGCTCAGGGAACAGGGCGGTGATCTTCATCGTGACGATGGCGACCCGGTTCAGTTTCTTGGCGGACCAAGGCTCAATGTATCTGGTAGCGAAGGCCACAGGGGCACGCCGACCAGGAATGAAGGCAGCAGCCGGACCAAACGGGGCCACGGGGAGCATACCTGGCAACGAAGAATTAGGAGGGGCGGGGATCAGGACAGATCCAGGGGATCCGCCACCATGAGGTGATCCCCCTCCACCATCGCTACCCGACCCACCATCACTGTCGACCTGGATCGCGGATCCCGCAGTGTCAGCCCCGGATCCGGCCATGTCAGCGACTTGCTGGGGCGGAGCCGAGAGAGATTCCCACCGGGCTTCGGATCTGGATTGGGACAAGGCCCGCCGCGTGTCTTCTTCTAAGGGATCATCAGCGACTCGGGCTTCCTCTGAATCCTCCGGGCTTTCGTTGTCATCGTCGTCGTCATCGTCGTCAGGACTGAAGGAATAATGGCCGGTAGACAGTGTACGCTTCAAGGACGATCGGATAGGAGGCCCCGAGCTGTCGGACCGATCCGATCCCTCTTCCTCGTCGTCCTCCGAGCTGCCGAGTCCACAACCAGTGGGGATGACACGTTTGGCCTTCCCTTTCCCGGATCCAGTTCCGACAGGCGGAGAGCCGGTAGAAGCTGGTCGGGGAACAGTAGGCACCATCACCGAAGGGTCAGCGGTGGATCCCGACTGTGACGAGCCGGACTTGGCCGTGGATGGGACTAACCCCGTCGTAGAAGGAGCAATCGCCGTGGATCCAGCCGAAGCCACTGCCTGGGAGGACGGCGCGATAGTGTATCCGGTCTTGGACGTGGATCCAGTCTTGAACGCCTTGGGTCCGGTCTTGGACACCGATCCCGATTTTGAAACTGCGACGGATCCAGTCTTGGACGCTTGGACGCCGATCCCAACTTTGAGACTACAACGGATCCAGCCTTGGCAGTCGATCCGGACTTGGATGCCGTGGTTCCCGTCTTAGATGCAGCAGCAGGTCCAGTCTTGGGTCCAGATCCAGATTTTGACGTAACAACAGTGGATCCAGCCTTGGATCCCACACCCGTTTTGGACGTAGCTGCAGATCCGGTCTTGGACGTTGATGCCGGTTTGAATGTGGCGGCGGATTCGGACTTGGATCCGGCACCGGACTTCGAAGGCGAAGCGGAAGGTTTGGACGTAAATATGGATCCCGCCTGGGAGACTGTTTTGGGGGCCGAACTGGTTTAGGGTTTGGCCTTGGGAGAAGCTCGGGCATGCTTGTGGGGACGGGGGGGGGGGATCCAGTACTAGGAGCAGGGGATGCGCTACGCGGCCGTTTCGCGGCCGACGGACCCGCCCCACTTGGAGACGGCATAGCAACAGAGACGCTAGCGGCAGGAGATGATCCAACCAGGGGAGAGAGTGGATCCGGAGATCCAGGGGGGGGAGGGGATCCGAGATAGCAGCGGTCACCAAAGTCAGTCGTCGACGCGCCAAAACCCGCTCGGACAACCTGCGATCGCGCTTCAGAGCCAGCTACTGGTGCTGAGTACGAACAGTAGCGAGCTGACCCCGTAGCTGTGTCGAAGTTGCCTCGACATCTTTCAATTTGTCACCTGGATCAACATAACGAGTGAATATGGGATTACAAGAGGGAAACAAAAGATGATCCACGTACTCATGCGATGGGTATTGGATTCCAGCTCCGTTTGCGTTCGCTTGGCATCCGCCCACTCGGTAGCCGCCTTGTCACGCTGAAGCTCGGTATCCACCAGCTTGGCCTGGATCTCGTCGCGCACTTGAATCATGCGTACGAATTCTTCAAGCGTGTAATCTCGCCCAGTAGATGCTTTCTCGAGCGACTCTTTGGTATCTTTCAGTTCCTCGGAAAGACGAGCCAGAGCCACATCCGGCGACGAGGCAGGTGGATTCGGCGCGGGGGACCCCCTACGCGCCAACCCTAATACGGATCCACCATGGGTGGATCCCACATAATCGTTGGCCACTACCTCTTCTTGGGTCAGGCGCAACTCGTCACGGAGCCGATCCAAGCTCTTGTCAGCAGCCGCACTAGCAGCTTGAGAGTCTTCCAAATCCCGCTCGAGACCGTGGATCCGGGATTGGAGCTGGTGGATCTCGGATCCGGCGAGCGCCATCTCCCGAAGGAGATGGTTGTTGTCGTCTCGCAAGCCATCACGTTGACGGGAGGCGCGATCCAGCCGTTCAGTCAAGCCGTGGATCTCGACCGCATGATCGGCCAACAGGAGTTGCAGATCCTGCGAGCGAGAGGCCGCGCGATGCTCCCACCCTTGTATCTCCATAGCCTGATCATGGACCTGGGCTTGCAAAGTTTGAAGCCGGGTGGCGTACGAAGATGTGGATAATGACTGATATGCTTGCTGAGCCGCCGCCTCTGCGCGTTGAGCTCGGTCCCGAGCATCTTGGGCCGTCTGGAGCTACGCTGTCAAGGTTCGTACCTGATCGGAAAGAGCTTGAGCTAAGGCCCGCAAATCCGTGGGCGACATAGAGGGGCTGACCGGCGGAGTGATGGATGGGGCCTTGCCTGTCGATGTGCTGGTACGCTTGGTGGGAGACATGTGTCACGAAGCGGAGGAAGCTGTGGGAGAAGCAGGGACGCTGGGAGTGTACGTCGTGAACGCTGTTGTGTAGCGCCGACCACGTACAGGAGGCGATTGTGGTAAAGTGCTTTCTCAAAAATAAGAGAATGGACCTCACAAGGAGTCACTATCCCGAATCAGTGACAGCATCAAGCGGTTAGAGAGGATTTGGATCGCCCAACAGGGATTCATGTTGCTCGAGGTGGATTGGTCATGATAAGTGGCATCCCGTATGAGCCGACGATGGATCTGGTATGGATAACGTATGGGAAGGCAGGATACACCAAGAAGAGACTCGGATCCACCCTCACCTGGGTTCACTTAGGGGATGTGAGATATACCATGTACAGGTGGATCGAGTGGGGATCCTTAGAAGGAAGGATGGTAGGTGGCATCTAAAGGTGAACCTGGGATCAGCGACTAACGAGAAGGCAAGATCCCCCCACGATATGTCCCTGATCCCATACTTCCGAGTCTGGATCCGAGGGTGTGTGGATTCCACACGGCGTGACCTGGATCCAGGATACGGGGATGGTGGATACAGTGGGCGTCGAACTTTTGTAGAGTGATGGAGACCACAGCCTGTCGCAAGACAATGTTGGGAGATTGGAAGGCCCAGATCCATAACGAGTGTACACTTGCAGTGAGGTGGATCAAGGTGGCCTGGATCCGGACAAGTGTACCCATAATGTGACGACCATAATGATTACGCCATGGATCCGGTGGATCTGATGATAATACAGCTGGGATGATGGGTCTAGGAGGAAAAGGACATGCAGCCGAACCTGGTAGGGGATTTAGCAGATAAATGACATAGAAGGTAGAAATCCAGGCAGGTATAGGCTTAATTATCAATACAGTCCTCAATTTGCACAGTATCACGCAAGTGCCTTCCTGCCCAACTACATTGGCCGTACGAGCTCAGAGAAGGTTGGGAATTGCAAATCTAGTGTTGGTAGCGATAACTGGATAATATATTGGCCAGATCCTACAACCTAGTGATTTTTCCTTTACACGTGCAGATCCGAAAGGTTAACCGGATTTACTACTTGGCCGGATATACCTAAGAAGCTCTCAACGCTCAAGATCCCGTCACAAGAGGCGGCAAGTACGACGCAAAGGCAAGGACACACCCGCAAGGCAACCCTACGGCCAGATCCACGATCTAGGCCCTGGATCCACCAAGCTTGAATATTCGCTAGGGATCCAGAACCAACCACGGACGCAGAGTGAAGATCTTACCACTGCTGCTCCACTCCATCCCCACGTCTCGCCAAGACACTCACGCTTCACCACTGGAACTCTTCGGAAGTTACCGAGAGAGCAAGATCCCGCCCTACCGACGGGTACACAAGGTGAGGAAAGTTCAGCAGAACACGGATCATCGGGGGACCCCTCCGTTAGTCGGTGTCTGGGCGCTGTTAGTAAGTTGAATCCAGCAATCTCGCAGATTTTGCTGATCCCGCTACACCACAGTGGCTTTCTTCGCCACGATGTCTTGTTCGGCTAGAGCTACCGCAGCTCTAGACTGGTTGTTCGCCTCCATCATGCAGTTGATGTACATCGACGCCTGGACTATTGAGTCTCTCGTGGCTTCTGATAGCCACTGTCAGGCGCTACAGCTCTCCGCCCCGTGCACTGCGTCGGTATGGGCGACCGCGTCGGCCGTGCATCCAGCCTTCCCGTCAGCAGTTTGAGTCTGCGCGACTTGACGTCGGGCGAGTTGCTCACGTCTGGTGAGGCCAAGCCAACCTCGCGCCTCGAGCCAATGGCGCTGTGTGCGGAACTATGTTACCCGCCTTGGTTGTGTGGAGCTCTGTTACCCACACCGGAAGCGCATACAGCGACTTCCTTGTCAGTTATAGTCTGAGTGACCTTGCGTGGAGCTCTGTTACCCACGCTCGGAGCACCGAATGTTGGTTTCTTTAAGCAGCTTCGCTGCTTGCGGAACTTGTTATCCGCAGTGTGGACCTATGTTACCCACCTGGTGAATGCCTTTCGGCACCACCACTGTCGAAGCGCATACGGCGCGACGACCTTCGGTGTTGGGATTAGCTGGCGTGGCAGACCCGCACACACATCGGACAGAGTTGGTGTCCACCGACCGAGTCAGAGGAGTCCGGGCCCTGGCGTCCGGGTCCTGTATCGCTCGTCGTAACCGTTCGTTCACTTGGGATCTGGCTTGCCGGTAGTATTTCTGGACTTGGTATCGCCATCGTCTTGGATCTCGGTTTTTCCTCTTGCTGCTACATCCCGGAATGGCTGCTTCTAGGGTTGATTTAGGATCCCACCCATGTACCAAGTAAAATGGAGTATCGCCCCGGATCCTGTCCTGGTCGGTGTTCATTGCGAAGGTGAGTCGTTCGGCGTACTCATCCCAATCCCGGTGATCCAAATCCTATACATACCTCTTGGGTGCCCTCGTGATCGTCTCTACCATGCGTTCGGCCGATCCATTGGCTTGGGGACGATATGCCATAGTCGCCCGCTGTCTCTGCCTCAGGATCCGGTTGAAGGCTCGAAAGAAATCAGACATAAAGCCTGGCTCCTGACCATGCCGAATCATCTCACTAGCTCCAAATCTCCGAAAAACACACTCCTCGTACGATTCAGCGATGGTTTGTGCAGTTCTGGACGCGCTAGCTTTGGCTATCACGTATCCGGTAAACAGATCCACCCAGATCAACAACTCCGTGTTTCCTTTGAATGACTTGGATAGTGAGGGGATGTGATCCATGGCTATGATTTGGAACGGGTAAATCGCTTGGATATTCCCTGGAGACTCCCCTTCGATTGTGGGCCTGCCCTGGCCCATCTCCCAATCCACGCATTCACCGACATATCGCTGCACACTCTTGAATAGTCCCCTCCAGTGGAAACATTCCCGGATCCACTGGTAGGTCCGACCGATTACCTGATGTCCACCTTCTAAGCTAGCGTGATAGTGATGAAGGACATCCTGTTGCAAGGTTTCCGGCATCACCAATCTCATCAAATCCGTCTCGATCCCCGCTGACTCGTTTCGTAGGGGGACAATAGAAGCGCAAATCATTCAGATCTACTGCATAATCCGTAGCGATAGTACTGTAGGATTTGACGTCCTCCCGGCTCAGGTCTCGTACATCCCCATCAGATACTTCTTTAGTCCCAAGATCCACACTTCTTCGTTTTGTGCTTTGAGAATCCGCTCAATACGGACTCCCTTCACAAATGCTTCATCGAGTACCTGGGCGCTGGATCCAATCCTTCCTCTGGATCTAGTGACCGCCGTTACCTGGACCGTCCTCTTCACAGATCCAATCACCACCACTTCGTTTAGTCGGTTTAGCGTGACGAGATCCTGACGCTCGGCCTCCCTCTCCACCTCAACGCCACATTGATTTCGTAAAGCGGCACTAGCCAAGCTGTCCGCACTGGCATTCCAATCTCGCTTGACATGTACCAGCTCGTGATTCATCCAACCACGTAAGTGGACCATCCCCTTCTGCCGTAACAGCGTTTCGGCCGGGGTCTTGCAGTCAATTTCGCCTCGCACCTGTCTGATCACCAAATTCACATCTCCACATGTTACTAGCCTTTTCGGATCCTCTTCCTTTAGTAGATCCAACCCCAACAGGAGTCCGTTATACCCCGCTTCATTGACGGTGAGGCCTTCCGCGTAAGTGGATCTGGTCCTTACCACTTCCCATCCGGGCAGTTTCCACAGAATTGCGCTGTATGCTCCTCCTCCGCGTCGCACGCGAGCAGATCCATCAAAACTCAGGACGTACAGATCTTCATCCACTTGTACCGTCGGGATCGAGATCGGGATCCGGCGTTTGGGCTCTTTCTTAGGAGCGATCCTAGTCAGTGCTTCGTCCATCTTGGCTCTGGGTGTGATGCTCGCGGCCAGAACTCCCAGGATCGCGTCTTCTTGTTTCGAACATTTCACGGTCTCCAGTGGCCACGGTGAAAGTAGAGCTGCCCATTGTCCCAACCGTCCTTGTAGACCGGCCGACTTGAACAACCAGGCGAGCGTGGAGTGTCGAGTCAGGATCCGGATGGATCTTCCCACCAGCAGGTTATAATTGAGATCCAACACCCGCAGGAGTGCGAGTATCTCCTTTTCCACCGCTCCGTAATTCAGCTCGTTCGGTTTTAGCGCTCGGCTGTCGAATGTGACCGGATGGCAGGTTCTTGTACCAAAGCCGCTGAGACCGCCCAATCACTAGCATAGACTATCACCGTAGGTTGACGTTCCGGATCGAAATGGCGGAGGATGGGCGTCGTCGCGATCATATCCCTTAGCTCCACGAACGCGTGCTGAGCTCGGATCCACCGAGGTTCCACCTTTTCCGAGCTCTCCTCCGTCAACTCTGTCCAGATTGGATCCCCTCGCCGTTGGTCCCGTGATGGATCTAGTTCCTGTTTTAGGTCGTTTTCCGGCGTCGTACTACGTGGATTCTCTCGTGGATCTGGGATCTCTAGGGCCAGAGCTTGTTGGATCTTGATCCGGACAGCCGAAGTAGCCATCGCAGCAAAATCCACCTCCCTCAATTCATAGAGTACTGCAGCAAACAGTGCGTAATTCTCGATGAACCGACGTAGTAGTTCAAACTACCCAAGAAGGATTGCATCGCCCGTAGCGACTGTAGGAAGGACAAGTCTACCAACGAAGACAGGTCCTTAGGTTTCGCCTCCAACCCCTCCTTGGAGACTCGATGGCCTAAATAATCCACCTTGCGCATCCCCCTATAGCTCTTCACCACGCTGATAGAGAGATTCCACTTAGTACACGCCTCCAATAGGGATGCCACTCTCTCGCACAGCTGATCCCACGATTCCGCCGGGATTAAAATGTCGTCGATATAGGATCTGCACGGATGGTGTCCCCAGGTCATCTGGTTCTCCTGCTTCGAATGGATCCACTTCCACATGACCTTCCTCGAATCCATCCCCTTCGAGTCCGGTATTCGGGTAAATCCGTAGAGGGCATTATCGATTAGGCGTTGATAAATCTGGGGTGCATTCTTCAATCCAAACGGCATCCGGTTCCATTCGAACAGTCCAAACGGTGTGATGAATGCGGATATTGCGCGAGCTCGATCCGTCATAGTCACCACCCAGAAACCACTGGCCATATCTAGAGAACAGTACCAGAGTACTTTATCCAAATCCTCCAATAGCTCATTGATTAGAGGCATCGGGTACCCCATCAGTCTGGTCAGGCATACACAGACATATATCCACTCCGTTCTTCTTAACGATGATTAGCACAGGAGATGCCCACGGGGACGTTGAGAAACTGATGATTTTGGCTTGCAGCAGGCCCTTAATCAGATTCGATAGCTTTTCTCGGAGCTGAGGCGCCATCTTCCGCACCATTTGAGCGATCGGCTTCGCGTCACCGACATTTGACTCCGCATACAGCTGGTGGTAATGCATTCCCTTTGCCAATTAGCAGATGTCGGCTTTCCCGGATCTTCTGACGTAGCCGATCCACTTCCGCGGGTTCGTTCGCCTCCGGATCCACTTGGATATCATCAATCGTGACCTCCTCTGTGGTCAGTGGTACCTCCGGGATCACCGCCATGCCTTCTCCGAGATCCTCGGCGTGTAGATCCCCGCCTTCATGGTAACAGACTTGTTCATCTTCAGTCTTCGTCGGATCCACCATTGGATCCAAGCACCGCGACTCTCCTTCACCCGTCATTCCTTCTGTCTTCATGGAATCGGGTATCCTGGTACCGGGAAAATTACCTTTTGGATCGACTTGGTCTTCTGGTGAGTTTACACACGACGGTTCCTGTTTGGCTAGTGTTGCCACTCTCGGCAAGGATCCAGGCACTTTGTCCAATGGAAAACTCGGATCCACTTGTGGGTCAGCAGGATCCGGCGACCCGGCTTCAGTTCTCTGCGATCCTCCATCCACCGACCCTGGGTTATCTAGGACCAGCTCTGGGGATCCTCCCCGGTCTTGGATCCAACCTCTATCTCTTGGATCTCAATCCGACGATCCCTCTGTAGGATCTTTCGCGGAGTTGGGTATGAAGGCCGATCCACCAAGGGGCCAGTTGGTTCCGCCGGGAGCTCCCCTCTCCGAGAGATTCGATCTCGGTAGTCGCCTCGTACGCCAGATTCTGCCATTCTCTGTAACGACGGGATCCCACTGACACATATCCAGGTCGTCTAGGGATACCGTCCTCCGCCAACCATCGCCCAATCTCCTTATAATGATCCAGTAATAGTCTCTTGTCGCTGCTGTTCGTGACCTGGAGGTATTGTGATCGACCTGGTCCTTGGATTACTGTAGGTACCCACTTCTCACCCCGAGTGACCCACCGTTTCTCATGTTCCACCCACTTCAACCGATCTGGCAGTTCCCAGGTTTCCCCGGGCTCGATCCAGGTCGTCTTATTTGCCCTTATGATCATCATCTTCGCCCCGTGCAACGGTCGCCGTTCGTTGAGCTGGATCCGCAGCTCGTCCGGGAAACACAGTGTCCCATCCGCCAGATCCAACCTTACTCCGGCTGGTACCATGAAATCCATCCCGAGGATGGCGTCTTGACCAGCGAGATCTCCGACCCAAATATCGAACCAGTATACCAAACAACCTGCCAGTGTGATCTTGATCCGCGTTCTCCCATTCGTACGGTACACGCCTTCACCAATCCCAACACAATCTTGGATCCGACTCCCATCCACTTGGCACCCAACCTTACGTGCAAAGGCGGTATCTAGTATAGACACCTCGGCACCACAATCTAGGAGTAGGATTGCTTTTTCATTGTTGATCTTGCCCCCTACCTTGGCTTGTCTGAACCATTTTCCTGGGGCATGGTACTTCCAGTATCCACGGGACTCCCCTGTCAGCAGATCCAGGGATCTGACCTCTTCGGATCCACGGGATCCAGTGACCTGACAAACCTTGGGTGGATCTGCAGTGACTTCATCCTTGGTAGGCTCAAACTATTGGCCATGTTGTCGCTTCTCCCAGTAACCGCGCGCTTCTCCCATTTGTAGCAGGGTTGAAGAGACTTCGGATCTGGCGAATTCATCCACTTGGCGCAAGCTAGAGACCTTGGCAACTGACACTTCATGTAGATCACGTGTATTATCGACTGGATCTAGGGTCCTGCTACCTGGATCTAGCGATGTCTTGTTCACAAATGCATAAATGCAATACCTAGAACGCTCGGCTCGTACCGGATTCAAACCCGGCGAGCGTTGTAGTTTAACATCTTCTCTGCCACTTCTGGCAACATCCCTCTGTGCTTGGCTGGATCAAACCATTGGCGGATCTGGTTGTAGAATTCCTCCATCGGACACTTGCCGACGTCGTGAATCTCGCCACAACCGCGACACACGTAGAAGCAATGATCTCCGGGATGACCTTTCTTGCCACACTTCTCACAGCCCAGATGTTTCCAGCATCCAGATTCGGTGTGCTTCCGGGATCCGCACTGCGAACACCTGATTTGTCCTGTCCCGTCCATGAGATCTCGGGATCTGTACATCCCACGGTTCCCGGGTACGGTATCCCCCGACCGCGAGTTGTCTCCGGTCTTCGCCGTTCGATCGTTGGATGCCGTGAGACAGACTCGGCGGTAATCCTCTGGATCGGAGTCCGAACCATCAGATCCCAATTCAGTTCCTGAGTCGGGCGCCGCGACTTAGTGGACGCGTCGAGCTGGGTGTAGGCGTCGGAGACGTTTGGCGATACTTGCCAGATCTGACTGCCGCCTTCTTCTGGCGGTGTTTCGCGCGACCCACAGCCCGCGGCACTGCTTCAAGTCCACCTGCGTCTGGAAGACGTAACAGGGTCAGCCTATCGGCCAGATCCACATCTCCCAAAGTTTCGATGAAATGATCGACGTGTTCCCGTAGTACCTTGGATCCCTCATCCTTGATCTTCAACTTGGCCCGTAGACCGGCCACATTTCCGATACCAGTTTCTGGCTGGCCCCGCTAACAGATCCGCAAAGGTCAGACATTTTTCACCGTCCGACGCTTGATCTCTCATGAGGGCCGACTTGACTTTGCTGATCCATGTTCGCGCTCGGTCTTCATCTTGATCCTTGCCCGTGAACTCCTTCAGATCCGATATGGCTGAGATCCGTACCCTCTGGATCATAGACGATCCATCCGTCCCGGCTGCAGCTGTTGCTACTGCCGCTGGCGAGGGGAATGGACCATTCAGATCATCTGGGTCGAACTCATCATGGGAGTTGTCTCCCTCCACTGACTCCATCTCCACGTCTCGTGCTCCATGTTCATGGAGCACTTGCGCTTGCCCCGCGTGCTCTCATACCTTGTTCGGCCAGGAAACGACTCATCGCAGTTTCGAAGTGTCGCTGCAGGGTGCCCGAGGAAGTGTCGGAAGAGCCTGTGGCCGTCTGGTCCACTGGCGAGTCAGGATCTGTGTGGCGATTACCTTGAGCCCGTTCTGACGATAACTCCACTGGCTTCTTGCCGGATCTGGCTCGATCCTCGCTGGATCGTATCCGATCACGGGTAGGGCGTACTGGATCCCGAGTCTTCACGTTCACAGGGACTTCCTGTCCCCGGATCCTCGCCCGCGCTTCCAGCATGAACGCCCCGGAGGGTCCTAACGTTATGCGTCGGGGCTCGGACGACGTGTCTGACCCATCCTCAGCCGCGGATTCGTAGTTCGAGGACGCAGCTTGGCTGATCCTCGGCGACGACACTGGATCCATAGTGCGCGACCTTTCTCCGGTGATGGACTTAACTCTGGCAAAGAGATCCCGCGTCGCGGATACTATGAGATCCAAGTCTTGTTCGAAGATATCCTCTGCGTCGGACACACCAGCTACGATGCCTGACTCCGTAAGCAAACGTAATAGATCTTTGACTGCCACCAACTTGTTCGCCGTTTTCGTTGATGCTCTCACCGGTTCCCTTGAATCTTCGATCTGTCGTGGATTCAGGATCCGCATGACAGGATCTTGATACAGAAAATCGCGTAGAGCTTGGTGGCGATATACAAACTCGAGATCCTTGTCGGACCCAGCTTGACCTGGATCCAGCTTGGTCTTCTTCCGACTCTGGAGCTTGCATCTTCTTCCGCGTAGTCTTACCCGTTTTCGTCTTCTTTCTCGTTTCTTCGCCTAGCGGGGTTGGGTTTAGGTAGTGTTCTCTCGGTAACTTCCGAAGCGTTCAAGTGGTGAAGCGTGAGTGTCTTGGCGAGACGTGGGGATGGAGTGGAGCAGCAGTGGTAAGATCTTCACTCTGTGTCCGTGGTTGGTTCTGGATCCCTAGCGAATATTCAAGCTTGGTGGATCCAGGGCCTAGATCGTGGATCTGGCCGTAGGGTTGCCTTGCGGGTGTGTCCTTGCCTTTGCGTCGTACTTGCCGCCTCTTGTGACGGGATCTTGAGCGTTGAGAGCTTCTTAGGTATATCCGGCCAAGTAGTAAATCCGGTTAACCTTTCGGATCTGCACGTGTAAAGGAAAAATCACTAGGTTGTAGGATCTGGCCAATATATTATCCAGTTATCGCTACCAACACTAGATTTGCAATTCCCAACCTTCTCTGAGCTCGTACGGCCAATGTAGTTGGGCAGGAAGGCACTTGCGTGATACTGTGCAAATTGAGGACTGTATTGATAATTAAGCCTATACCTGCCTGGATTTCTACCTTCTATGTCATTTATCTGCTAAATCCCCTACCAGGTTCGGCTGCATGTCCTTTTCCTCCTAGACCCATCATCCCAGCTGTATTATCATCAGATCCACCGGATCCATGGCGTAATCATTATGGTCGTCACATTATGGGTACACTTGTCCGGATCCAGGCCACCTTGATCCACCTCACTGCAAGTGTACACTCGTTATGGATCTGGGCCTTCCAATCTCCCAACATTGTCTTGCGACAGGCTGTGGTCTCCATCACTCTACAAAAGTTCGACGCCCACTGTATCCACCATCCCCGTATCCTGGATCCAGGTCACGCCGTGTGGAATCCACACACCCTCGGATCCAGACTCGGAAGTATGGGATCAGGGACATATCGTGGGGGGATCTTGCCTTCTCGTTAGTCGCTGATCCCAGGTTCACCTTTAGATGCCACCTACCATCCTTCCTTCTAAGGATCCCCACTCGATCCACCTGTACATGGTATATCTCACATCCCCTAAGTGAACCCAGGTGAGGGTGGATCCGAGTCTCTTCTTGGTGTATCCTGCCTTCCCATACGTTATCCATACCAGATCCATCGTCGGCTCATACGGGATGCCACTTATCATGACCAATCCACCTCGAGCAACATGAATCCCTGTTGGGCGATCCAAATCCTCTCTAACCGCTTGATGCTGTCACTGATTCGGGATAGTGACTCCTTGTGAGGTCCATTCTCTTATTTTTGAGAAAGCACTTTACCACAAGAAAGTGGATCCGAGATAGCAGCGGCCACCAAAGGCAGTCGTCGACGCGCCAAGTCCCGCTCAGATAACCTGCGATCGCGCTCCAGAATCAGCTGCTGGTGCTGAGTACGAGCGGTAGCGAGTTGATCCCGTAGCTGTGTCGAAGTTGCCTCGACATCTTTCAATTTGTCACCTGGATCAACATAACGAGTGAATATGGGATTACAAGAGGGAAACAAAAGAGGATCCACGTACGCATGCGGCGGATCTTGGATTCCAGCTCCGTTTGCGTTCGCTGGGCATCTGCTCACGTGGTGGCGGCCTTGTCGCGCTAACGCTCGGTATCCGTCAGCTCGTCCTGGATCTCGTCGCGGGCTTGAGTCATGCGCACGAGATCCTCGAGCGCGTAGTCTCGCCCAGCCGATAACTTCTCGATCGACTCCTTGGCATCTTTCAGCTCCTCGGAGAGACGAGCCAGAGCCACGTTTGGCGACGAGGGAGGTGGATTTGGTACGAGGGGCCCTCCGCGCGCTGACCCTAATGCGGATCCCACGTAATCGTTGGTCACCACCTCTTCCTGAGTCAGGCGCAACTCATCGCGGAGCCGATCCAAGCTCTCGTCAGCAGCCGCGCTAGCAGTTTGGGAATCTTCCAGATCCCGCTCGAGACCGTGGATCCGCGATTGGAGCTGGTGGATCTCAGATCCAGCGAGCGCCATCTCCCGAAGGAGATGGTCGCTATCGTCTCGCAAGCCATCCCGTTGACGGGAGGCACGATCCAGTCGTCCAGTCAAGTCGCGGATCTCCCCTGCTTGGTCGACCAACAGGAGTTGCAGATCCTGCGAGCGAGAGGCCGCGCGATGCTCCCATCCTTGTATCTCCCTGGCCTGATCGTGGACCTGGGCTTGCAAAGTTTGAAGCCGGGTGGCGTACGAAGATGTGGATAATGACTGATATGCTTGCTGAGCCGCCGCCTCTGCGCGTTGAGCTCGGTCCCGAGCATCTTGGGCCGTCTGGAGCTACGCTGTCAAGGTTCGTACCTGATCGGAAAGAGCTTGAGCTAAGGCCCGCAAATCCGTGGGCGACATAGAGGGGCTGACCGGCGGAGTGATGGATGGGGCCTTGCCTGTCGATGTGCTGGTACGCTTGGTGGGAGACATGAGTCACGTGGAGGAGGAAGCTGTTGGAAGAGCAGTAACGCTAGGAGTGTATGTCGTGAACGGTGTTGTGCAGCGCCGACCACGTACAGGAGGCGATTGTGGTGAAGTGCTTTCTCAAAAATAAGAGAATAACCCTAATAAGGAGTCACCATCCCGAATCAGTGACAGCGTCAAGTTGTAAGAGAGGATTTGGATCGCCCAACAGGGATTCATGTAGCTCGAGGTGGATTGGCCATGATAAGTGGCATCCCGTATGAGCCGGCGATGGATCTGGTATGGATAACGTATGGGAAGGCAGGATACACCAAGAAGAGACTCGGATCCACCCTCACCTGGGTTCACTTAGGGGATGTGAGATATACCATGTACAGGTGGATCGAGTGGGGATCCTTAGAAGGAAGGATGGTAGGTGGCATCTAAAGGTGAACCTGGGATCAGCGACTAACGAGAAGGCAAGATCCCCCCACGATATGTCCCTGATCCCATACTTCCGAGTCTGGATCCGAGGGTGTGTGGATTCCACACGGCGTGACCTGGATCCAGGATACGGGGATGGTGGATACAGTGGGCGTCGAACTTTTGTAGAGTGATGGAGACCACAGCCTGTCGCAAGACAATGTTGGGAGATTGGAAGGCCCAGATCCATAACGAGTGTACACTTGCAGTGAGGTGGATCAAGGTGGCCTGGATCCGGACAAGTGTACCCATAATGTGACGACCATAATGATTACGCCATGGATCCGGTGGATCTGATGATAATACAGCTGGGATGATGGGTCTAGGAGGAAAAGGACATGCAGCCGAACCTGGTAGGGGATTTAGCAGATAAATGACATAGAAGGTAGAAATCCAGGCAGGTATAGGCTTAATTATCAATACAGTCCTCAATTTGCACAGTATCACGCAAGTGCCTTCCTGCCCAACTACATTGGCCGTACGAGCTCAGAGAAGGTTGGGAATTGCAAATCTAGTGTTGGTAGCGATAACTGGATAATATATTGGCCAGATCCTACAACCTAGTGATTTTTCCTTTACACGTGCAGATCCGAAAGGTTAACCGGATTTACTACTTGGCCGGATATACCTAAGAAGCTCTCAACGCTCAAGATCCCGTCACAAGAGGCGGCAAGTACGACGCAAAGGCAAGGACACACCCGCAAGGCAACCCTACGGCCAGATCCACGATCTAGGCCCTGGATCCACCAAGCTTGAATATTCGCTAGGGATCCAGAACCAACCACGGACGCAGAGTGAAGATCTTACCACTGCTGCTCCACTCCATCCCCACGTCTCGCCAAGACACTCACGCTTCACCACTGGAACTCTTCGGAAGTTACCGAGAGAGCAAGATCCCGCCCTACCGACGGGTACACAAGGTGAGGAAAGTTCAGCAGAACACGGATCATCGGGGGACCCCTCCGTTAGTCGGTGTCTGGGCGCTGTTAGTAAGTTGAATCCAGCAATCTCGCAGATTTTGCTGATCCCGCTACACCACAAGGCCATCCTCGACGACAGAACACCACTGTCGACGAGCACGGAGCGTGCTGTACGCGAGTTCAAAGTCAAGTGGGTGGGCTACGAAGACCCAACTTGGGAACCAGCATCCAACTTGTCGTGTGGAGGTCTGCTGTACGACTACTTGCGAGCCAAGAAGAGCGAGAATCGGCTGCAGATGGCGCAAGTGGCGGACGAAGACTAGCGTGATTGGATCACGTGTGAACTGTCCACAGGGCGATGCAGCCTGTGGTAACAGACGAAACAAGTTACTACAACAACAATTTGTATATGCATTTGAAGAACAATATGAACATGATTACGCTGTGGAAGTGGATTAAGAATAAGAAAACATGAATGCCGACGGAAGTGCGACCACAGAAAACGGAACCTCGCTGGACCCCTCAACAGTTACCTGGGATGTCGGAGAACGTTGTGGAACATGCAGCGAGGATTCAAAGTGACTCCAATTAGCTGGCAGCGGTAACCAAGAGTGTCAACGAAGTTGAGTCCTCACTCTCCTTCTCCTCTTCGTCGGGAAGCTGAACCTCGGCAGCTGGAGCCGCATCCGGATCTTGCGAACTCTCGGCACCAGCTTCAACAGGAGCAGCAGTCAGAGCGTGGCGTAACCGGTGGCGAGTCAAACAGGTCGCACCAGGTCGGAATCAGCTCAGCAGGAGCCATCACCGTGGATCCAGCGACGACAGGAAGAGCCGCAGGAGCTGCAGCAGGAGGTAATGAGTCCGAGGCAGGAAGCACCGGAAATCCAGCTGACGACGTTGCCATCGAAGGAAGTGGGGCTGGCTGAGGGTTGTTCGAAGCCTTGGTGTCGCCCTCCTGAGAAACGAGACGAGTAATGCATGGTGATGAGCAAGGTACCGATGATTCAAGAAGAAGATGAGCTGACTTACCTCCAGCTGTTCACGTTCACGTCGTCGGCGAGGATTAAGAAGTTGGAACGCGTTATTCACGGCCCGATTCAGACGCTTGGACATCCTGTGACTAGATGGTGAATTGGAGAATGAAGAAATGTCACAACGGGCACCAGTACCGTGGCTTCCATTGCGACAGGGGCAGTTGTGGTGTAGTGATTTCTCCAGAGTTGCGGATAATCGCCCGTCGACAAAGATGCGGCACCACCCAAGATGTTCCAGCGACGAACCCTCGGTCACGTGATGTACGGTGACACCAAGGTGCAAGAGACTCGACGGCGTCACTGCCGAACTCTCAACGGATTTTGGATACGGTCCAGATGTCACTCAATCCAGGCTGTCCTTATTATTAATAATGGACTGGCCGGATTTGCATTCAGCGGTGAAGAACTGACCATCTACAGTACGAACCCTCGGTGGCGGTTGGGATGAGTTTGCAGAAGATTCAGTGACCCTTTGAAGGAGCGTCCACTGTCTGGGACATGGCGCGAGCCGTTAAAGATGCTCATGCGACGGTGCAGACGACGCTTGACGTGCAAGAAGATCCATAACGGATCATTGTTCACTTGATATTTGTATACGTGATTAGGACCTCTTATTAGGAATAAACACGAAAGTACAAACATAAATACAGAACAGAATTTCTACTCAAGCACACAGAGCAACGTCCAGCTTCAAGGTAAGCGTCTGGTCAAGCTTGTTTGAGTGTGTTATGCCTGTCGGTGATCTCGAAGCCCTGTAGCCATGGTTCATCCGGCAAGACCAAGAGACTGTGTGTTTTGGCCGATTACTATCGGGAAGGTTTTACGTGACGGCTTCTTGTTGCCTATTTGCACGACTGGGAGTGCTTGTTTTGCATCCCTTTTATTCTTCCAACCGAGTGTTGAACACTCGGTGCCCTCGTAAAAGGCTTACCCGTGCCTGGTACCCTTCCGCTGTTGGGACCACGAGGATTCATAACACCTATTAGCTTTGCTTGTGCTAGTAGCGTGTTCTTATTTTTACTGGTTGGCCTATATAAGTAGCTTACAAGGTCCAGTCTGTCCCGGTGCAAGGGCAGAACTGGGGTCTTCAGGTCCGCCGGAACGATCATTTACTATCCTAGTAGACGTATTGTTGTGGGAACGTCCTAACTACATTTGTAGCTAGAGTTCACGTGGGAATTCCAACCCCACATCGCACCTCCCTTCCCTTCATACGGCCTAGCCTTCAGCCGTATTGGCTTCGGGTGTGGCGGATTTGCTTCCGCCGCCGGAGCCTGTAGGTTCTCCCGCACATGCGGGATGAGCCCCTGCTCGTAAGCTGCAAACGCATTGACGCGCTCGAGCTGCTCGGCCGGCATTGACACCACCAGGCTCTGCGGGGCCTCCATCCCGAAGATGCCTGCCATCTTCCGAACCGACTCGAACTGTGAGTCGTTCATATGGGAGAGGTCGTTCCTATCCATGGCAACGAGCTTCGGAGAGGTTCAGGTAGTCTACCCGCGATGGCGTGGATTGACTACTAGTGCTACCAAGTGTGTCGGGGTCACACAGCACCTTACGCTAGAGGAAGTTGGCTTCCGAGAGTATATAAACTCTCAGTGAACGGCAGATCACAGGTCCCCTTCTACCGAAAGGGAGCGAAGTGACCAATTTAAGGTAGATTGTAAGCTGAATATATTTATAGGTAGGTTAAACTTGAGTTAAATAAACAAACTAAAAGTCACCTTTAGAAAAGCAATGTAATCAACCAATGGTTGACCTCGGACGACCTTGCTACCTTGTACCAAATATCCTGAAGTATGACGTGTCACACTTCATGTAACTAGGGGTATTCTAAGGGCTACGTACCCCGTTACAGTCGGTGTCGACGATTGCGCCATCGCTGCAAGCGGTATTGAAGGCTAAAATATGTAGCACAAAATACGGTACAGTAAGATGTCGACGAACTGAAGGCGCGTGAGCGAAACCGCAAGTGGTCATTTTCGTAAACGTCTGTTCTTAGAGCATCTCCAGCGGTGGGGGCTATACACGGATTTATCCTAAAAGTAACACGTTTAAAACTTGAATGAGTTTTAACGCGTCCACTCATGGGTCATAAAGCTGGTTTTAACTTCAATCGGCTCTAAAACTTGGTTTTTGGATCTTAAAATAAAACCTGGGCTTCAATCAGTTCGACTTGATTTTACTATACTGGTTTTGAAGGGAAACCAAAGGAAACTTCATCAACCATGGGCAAGGGGCCCGAATGGAGTGAAGCTGACACCGTTCAGCTCTGCAAGTCCTGGCTGGAGACATCAGGAGATCCTGTCGTCGGTACAGGCCAAAAGAAGACGTCATTCCTTAGTCGACTTTATGAGCACTGGTTGGAAAACAAGAGCGATGAACGTAGTGAGGATCGCTCGGCAACTGCAGTCGGAGGGCGCTGGAAAAAAATGCAGCCAGAGGTGACCAAGTTTTGCGGCGTGTATGCCAGGGTGAAGAGTCGGGAGCGTTCTGGTTGGAATGACGAGATGTATCTCGATGCTGCACTTAAAATCTACGCAGAGAGACACAAACAGCCGTTTGAGTTTCTTGCTGCATGGAATGAGCTGAAAGACAAGCCCAAATGGACCTCCAAGATTACAAGTGATAGCAGTGCCAGAGCCAAGCGTAAGGCCGGTAGTGATGGCGATGTAGCCAGACCAGAAGGTCGCAAAGCAGCGCATCAAGAGAACAGGAGCTCAAAAGGCGCAGGAGATGAAGCTCATTTTCGCTTTGCTGCAGCGACTGAGCGAAAGGTTGTTGTGATGGAACAACAATTGTACTTGGCCATTTTCAAGCAAAACCCGGAGAGCGACGAGTCAACAGAGTTCTTCTCCATGCAGCGCAAATCTATTCTCGAGAAGATAAAGAAAACGAATGTAGCAGCGACGCAGCAACACCCACATTTGGATCACGGACAACTCGTTTCTGTTGAAGCTACGGCAACGCTAGGTACGGTAGCTACAAATGCTAACAAAGAAAACGACTTCACCACCCGTAACAGCAGCAACAGCGACATTGATAATGTCACCTCTGCTGAATTGTAGCTCTGCTCGAACGACCAAATCAATTCAGTAGTCAAAAGCTGCCATGCATAACTTACCTAGTTGCGTTCACCAAATTGACGCCATACGTGCTCAATCAAATCATTTTTTAGCTCATAATGAGCTTCTTCGTCTTCAATATGACACAATGCTTGGGCAATGCTTGATACTGGACATTCTTCTGCCGGTGTGCTTTGCACAGGGCTCACCCACTCGTCCTCAAAAAGATACGCGTGGTTGAGATCCTGAAATGGTAGTTCATCTTCGACAATCATGTTATGAAGAATAATACTGGCCAGCATCACATCATTCATCGCGTCCACTTTCCACAGCTTACACGGCAGCGCTAATATCCGAAAGCGTTGCTGGAGCACACCAAACGTGCGTTCTCTACGTCTTTTCGCACTCCTTCTTGCTCAGCTGCGTACAGTTTCCGTTTGTTGCCTTAAGGTGCACTAATAGTAGACTGAAATATTGCCCAGGGTGGATAAATGCCGTCTGTGAGATAGTAAGCTTGGTCGTAAATTGCTCCGTTTACAGTAAATTGAACCTTGGGCGCCACTCCGTTCACCAAGTCATTCAATAGCGGCGACCTCTCCAGCACATTTAGATCATTGTTTGCCCCAGGCACGCCATAAAAAGCTTACCATATCCACAACGATCGAGATGCGACGGCTTCCAAGATGACGGTCGCTGTCTTCTCTTTCCCTTGAAATGCACCTTGCCACGCGGTTGGACAATTCTTCCATGTCCAGTGCATACAGTCCAGACTGCCAATCATACCTGGGAAACCACGAGCCGCATTCTCAGCAAGTAGTGTTTCCAGGTCAGCGAGTGTAGGTGTACGTAAGTACTCCGGTCCCAGCAAGCGAATGATATTCTCACAGAATTTTTTTAGCGTCTCGAGCACCGTAGACTCTCCCATCCGAATCAACTCGTCCAGCTGATCTGCAGATGCACCATACGCAAGCATGCGCAAGGCGCACGTCACCTTCTGCTCCGGGAGGAAACCCAGACGTCCAGTGGCGTCACGGCACTGAACGAAATAATTACACTGGTCATTCTCCACAAGGACGCTAACGATAGTTTCAAATAGGCTGCGACGCATGCGAAAGCGTCGGCGAAAGTCCTCTACAAATACAAGTTGAGAGAAGTCGATTAAATATCAATATAATCCAGCTAACGGTGAGGTCAGTGATACGTACGATCGTCGTAGGTTGGATTGTCTCCAAAGTAATCTTTCATTAAGCGCTCTCCTCCTATCCCGCGGTCGCGCTCCTTATTAGTTCTTCTGTCAGCTCCTGACCCTCCATGCTTGTTTTTTCTTTCGTAGGGGCGCATTGATACTATCCGGGGCCATGAATGGTAGATAGTACTCGTCGTCAGAGTCGTCTAAACCTTCCATCGCATGCGGAAATCTCCACTCCATTTAGTGCTGCAATCTGTTTCGGAATCTGATTGGTCTAGATTTCGTTAATTCCATCTGATAAAACCTTGTGGTGGGGAAGCAATTTTTGAAATGGACTTATATTTAAATCGGAGGTCTCAAGAGGATCGTTAAGACCGAGGTATAAGTCCTACCGCTGGAGATGCTCTTACGTTTTATTTAAAACTCAATAAACCAGCTTTAGAAAAAAGTGGGTGGGTCTATTTTTTTACCCACACCACAAAAAAGCGCCCTGCTTAATGCTGCATTCTTCACTTTAGGCGTCATGTTCGGCTTCAATGTAAATAAGCTGAAGCCCAACCTCAAGATGGCAGTACATCGCATCGGCATCGTCAAGAACAAGAAGGCCAACGCGGCGCAGGCACAGCGACGGGAGGTTGGACGGCTGCTGGCGGACGGTAAGGAGGAGAAGGCGCGCATCCGGGTGGGTACAGACTGCTGTTGTTGTGCTGTTTAAATGCAAAACTGAACTGTCGTGTAGGTGGAGGGGATTATTCGTGACGACTTCACCATGGAGGGATATGAGATCTTGGAGCTGCTGTGCGAGCTGCTGGCTGAGCGAGCGGTGCGTCTGCGCCCAGTCGTGTGTTCCTGCTGCCTAATTTAAGGTACTGACGTTGTTGCTGCCGCCAGAACCTAATCAAGACGGAGGCAGACTGCCCGTACGACATGCGCGAGGCCGTGTGCACGCTCATATGGGCGGCTAGTCGAACAGAAATTCCAGAGCTTGCGGAAGTTAAAAAGCAGCTAACAAAAAAGTACGGACAGGACTTCGAGGCCGCTGCGATCCGCAACGTCGACGGCTGCGTGAATGAGCGCGTGATCCAGAAGCTCAGTGTGCAGCCACCCAGCGCATTTCTTGTGGTAAACTACATGAAGGAGATCGCCAATGAGTTCAAGGTGGACTGGGAGCCTGTTGAGACAGAAGTGACGGACCCGCTGGCACCGATCCCAGCACCAACTGGCGCCACGGTCACGAGTGGAGCAGTCTCAGGTCCTGGATTTTCTGCACTCTACCCATCGGTACTGTACGCGACTTGTGGCAAGTTTTGGTATGCCGAATGTTTGAGGCGCTGATAACTGCTATGCAACTTGTGTAGGCTCCCGCACCCGTCAATACGTCTAAGACGGCGTCTTACGTGCCCAATGCTCCCGTAGGCAACTCAAATGAAGAGGCCTCTGCACCGTTACTGACTTCACTGTCGCGGCGAAGTGTAAACGCCTACACTAACCAACCAACGCACTTTTACTCTGATGCTGACACGCAGTCTCAGCCAGTATCCTCGCAGCAGTATGGTGATGCGCCCGCGCAGCCAACACAATCGCTCTCAGCACCCGCGTTGTACACTGAAAATCTCTTTCCTCCAGCTGCTGCTGCACCAGCTCCGACAACGGCCACCGGGGGCATTCCAGATTTTGACGAGCTGACTGCACGCTTTGACAGGCTTCGCAAGCGCCAAGACCGCCACGACCAGGAGAACGCTTCGTTCACGTTCTGATACTAACACACCAAGGCGCCAGGGGCTAATGGTAACCAAATATCATACTACCTCCGTTCGAAAATAGATAACCATTTGTTTTTTTTTTGCGCAGCGCTCCGCCTCGTTCATTTGAGCGTTTATTAATTTGTGAGAGGCTGGCTAGCTAGCTTTATGACCGAGAGCTGACAGTGAGAAACTAAGCAAGGCACAGGCGTTCATGCTCCGCCGTGCAACTACAGATACAAAAACGGATCTAAGACGGCAACTACATCGCCACATTCTGAAGGGGCGCTCAGTGGGGCTTCTGGAACTTCAGCGGTAGGCGGTGGGGGGCAGGGGTTAAGGGTATTTGACAAACTAGTAATCTAGAGTAATAATATTACTAATGCTATTTGAGTATTAGTACTATTAATACCGTATAGTGTGGTATTCACTATTAGTATTAGTATTACTCAGGTGAGGCGATACTATAGTACTCTGAACAGTACTATTTTACCAGAAAGCCAGTGAACAAGCAACTGCCCCTCATTGAGCACTCATCGAACCTGTGGCTGTCCTGCGTCGTTTGCCATTTCAGAAAAGAACTGGATACCGCCATTGCGATCGACCAGGATTCGACGGCTGATGTAACGGGGTACGTAGCCCTGAGTGTACCCTGGTTACATGAAGTGTGACACTTCACACTTCAGGAGTATGACACGTCACACTCCGGGATATTTGGTACAAGGTACCAAAGTCGTTCAAAGCCAACCATTGGTTAAATGACATTGCATTTCTATAGGTAACTTATAGTTTGTATTAAACCCAAACTTAACCTACCTATAAATATACTCAGTTTACAATTTACCTTATTTAGGTCACTTCGCTCTCTTTAATTAAAGAGGGGACCTGTGAACTGCCGTTCACTGAGAGTTTGTATACTCTCGGAAGATAACTTCCTCTAGCGCAAGGTGCTGTGTGACCCCGTCACACTTGGTAGCACTTGTAGTCAATCCACGCCATCGCGGGTAGTCTACCTGAACCTCCGAAGTTCGTTGCCATGGATAGGAACGACTTCTCCCATATGAACGACTCTCAGTTCGAGTCGGTTCGGAAGATGGCAGGCATCTTCGGGATGGAGGCCCTGCAGAGCCTGGTGGTATCAACACCGGCTGAGCAGCTCGAGCGCGTCAATGCATTCGACGCGTACGAGCAGGGCCTCATCGCGCATGTGCGGGAGAACCTGCAGGCTCCGGCGGCGGAAGCAAATCCGCCTCACCCGAAGCCAATACGGCTGAAGGTAAAGCCGTATGAAGGGAAGGAAGGCGAGAACCTTCACTTCTGGGTCCGAGAAGTTCAGCTCGCGATGGACGCGGCTCTGATCTCGACCGAGCAACTGCGTGTTGCTTTTGCACTCTCCAACCTTAGCGGTCGTGCTAAGAGTTGGGTGTACACTCGGGAAGCAACATCCCCTGGATGTTTCACATCCTGGGCTCAGCTGTGCGAACAGCTCCGAGCCGCGTTCCTCCCGGCGAACTACGAGTACCGCCAGCGTTCGCGCTTCCTCACGTGTAAACAAGGAAGGCGCGAACTGCACGAGTATGTGCAAGAGATACGGGAGCTCACGGCGTCCCTAGTGGGAAACCCACTCAATGAACACATCAAGATGACTGTGTTCATGGACGGCCTTTGAGTGGACCCGCACGCACTCAGCTGTTCCGGGTGCAGGCAAGCACCCTTGAAGAGGCGATTCAAGTGGCTCTTCAAGAAGAGTACAGCCATCGCCAGGCGCGTACGCCGGCCTCAGCGTGGCCTGGGAGTTCCTTGTCGGCTCCCGGTCGAACAAGCCCCAACGGACCAGTTCCCATGGAACTCGGGTCCGCCGAACAGCGTGATATCCGCTGCTTCGGCTGTGGGAAGATGGGCCACTTCAAGCGCGACTGTCCCGCGGAAAGACTCCGCAGACGGTCCTTCCCCAAGCCCGTCCTCAAGGGTCGCTGGCAAAAGCCAGGATCCCGGGGACAGGGGAACGCAGGGAACCAGTAGGGGCGGGGCGCCCTACTGGGGAAGAACTAAGTCTTCGTGAGGGGCGTGCTGGTGGCATATACCATGGGGACTTAGCCCCTGAGAGTATTCGCACTCTCGAATCGGTGAAGAGCAGCGGCGGGGGGGGGGGGGGGGGGGGGGGGGGGCTGCTCGTAGTACACGAATGTGTATGGCGATACGATTCCCACTTTAGAATCTTGATCGATTCTGGGGCGTCGAAGAATTTTGCACGCCGCCAGACGGTTGCTCGTAATACCAACAAGCTGTCCGACGCTTTGAAAGAAAGCAAGGGCAACGGGACGGTGTCAGTGCGACTGGCCGACGGGAAGGTCGTCACTGTCCCCAACGTCCAAGTGGATCTGGCCGTCAAGTTTGAAGACTTTGACAGCCTCGAACAGTTCACTGTTCTCGATATGGATCCATATGATATGATCCTGGGCATGCCCTGGCTTGAGAAGCACGAGCCCTGGATCGACTGGCGAGGCAAGGCAATCGGTGCCAGCCGCCCTGCGCAGTCCGACAGAGCATTGGTGAGTCATGTTCCCACCTCTGTCAGGACCCGGGGCGCCCGCGAGGGCTGCCAGGGTACCAAAGCATCCGGCAGATGCTTGGGAGTCGTCGACGTATATGACGACTCCGAGGATGTTTTGATGGTGGCCGCGCCCAGAAGAGGCGCCGGCCAAGTGGGTAACTTAGGTCCACAGGCGGGTAACTTAGTTCCGCAGACAGCTGCAGCTGTCATGAACACTGAGAACAGCGTGTTCAGAGTGGGTAACAGAGTTCCACTCACGGTCGCCCAGACCATAACTGAAGAGGAAGACGTCGGATACGCTTCCTGTGTGGGTAACACAGTGCCACACGCGGTCGCCCAGACCTTAACTGAAGAGGAAGGCGTTGAACACGCTTCCTGTGTGGGTAACACAGTGCCACACGCGGTCGCCCAGACCTTAACTGAAGAGGAAGGCGTTGAACACGCTTCCTGTGTGGGTAACACAGTGCCACACGCGGTCGCCCAGACCTTAACTGAAGAGGAAGGCGTTGAACACGCTTCCTGTGTGGGTAACACAGTGCCACACGCGGAAGCCCAGACCTTAACTGAAGAGGAAGGCGTTGAACACGCTTCCTCTGTGGGTACAACAGTACCACACGAGGCCACGAGTGCCTCGGATGTCGTAGCGACGACATCCCTAGACGTGGGCAGCAAAGCTCCCCGTCACAGACGCCGTCGACAAAGACGCCGCCGCCGCCTCAAGTCGGATCCGAACTTCGTTCCGATCGATGTCGCTTCAAGCGACTCGGAGTCCAGGGCCCGGGCTCCTCCGACAAGGTCGGTGGAAGAGTGTTATCACTTCTTCGATGGCGAGACAGGTTTACCCGTCAAGGCATCTGGTGTCCACTTGGAACCGTTGCCAGAGGTTGCAGAGATACTGAACCTCGAGGAAATGACGGCTGAGTCTTTCCTGGCCAACCTCAAGGCTGGAGAGATTGCTGAGATGGTACTCATGAGACCTGAGACCACTCAGGAGGAGCTGAACTCCTCCTCCGTCTTGGACGAGAACGTCCTGGAAGACATGAACAAGCAGCGTCAGGCGCGCTTGGGCTCTGAGATTCTCAAGAACCCCAAGGATCCGGTGTATCCTTTGGTGACGGAGTATGCGGACGTGGTGAACAAATACCCACCGACCCAACTCCCACCGGATCGAGGTGTACGGCATGAGATTGATCTCGTGCCCGGCACAAAGTATTGTGTCACGAGGCAATGGCCTCTCCCGCGCGAACAGTGCGAGGTCATTGATGCCTTCTTCGCCGCGAAAGCGAAGGCAGGCATGGTGCGGGAGTCGAAATCCCCGCACTCGACGCCGACTTTCTGCGTTCGTAAGCCGAACGGAAAGTGGCGTCTGGTTCACGCTTATAACAAGCTGAACAACGCAACGGTGCCGGCCCAAACACCGATCCCACGAAAGGATGTGTTGTTGAACAACATGGCCGGGAGCGTACTGTACAGTGCGCTGGATTTGGTAGACGGATACTACCAAATCCTGATGCGAGAGAGTGACATCCCGCTCACCGCGGTAAGCACTCCAAGCGGCATGCTTTGGGAGTGGCTCGTCATGCCGCAGGGCTTGTCTAACGCCCCGGCGACGTTCAATCGCCTGGTGACGCAATTGTTCCACCCTTTGCGTACCTTCGTACAGACGTACTTCGACGACATTTTCGTCCATAGCCGTGCCGAGGGAGGCAAGACGGCCATGGAGGTGCATCTAGGACACCTCCGTCGAGTGTTGGACGTGATGCGAGCGAACAAGCTCTACGCCAACATCGACAAGTGCGTTTTCGCGTCACCAGAGATCAAAGTTCTCGGTTGCTTCGTAAACAACGTGGGCGTTCGGGCTGACCCAGACAAGGTCAAGGCCATAGCAGCATGGCCGACGCCCCGATCTCAGAAGGATCTTCGAAAGTGGTTGGGCTTTGCCAACTACTTTCACAAGTACAGCGCAGGGTACGCGGGCTTCGCTAAGCCCTTGTCGAGCCTCCTTCAGAAGGACGTCGACTGGCGCTGGGAGCAGGAGCACCAGGATGCTTTTGACAGCATCAATGCCAGTCTCCAAGAGGCCCCTGTCCTGGCCCTGCCGGACGAGACGAAGCCGTTTAGCGCCGTCTGCGATGCCTCCGATTACGCCATCGGATGTGCATTGCTGCAGGCCGACACGGCTGGACAGGAACGAGTCATCTCGTTCCAGTCCCGGCAGCTCAAAGCCGCCGAGCGGAACTACCCTGTCCATGACAAGGAGCTCCTGGCAATGAAATATGCCCTTGTGAAGTTCCGTGTTCACCTTCTGGGCTCTAGGCCCTTTGTGATCTACACAGACCACGCGTCCTTGAGGACGGCGACTAACTCGCCTCACCTCTCCCAAAGGATGGCGAGGTGGCTGTCCTTCTTCGCGGAATACAACTTCCGCGTCGAATACAAGCCGGGCAAGCTCAACGTGCTTGCGACGCCCTCTCTCGGCGTCCCGACTATGAGTTGGCCCACATCACGCGGGTGACAACGGATCTATATGATCGGATACGCATGGCGTATCGGGACGATGAGGCTGTCGCGCCTATCGTCAAGTTCCTTAAGGCCGGAACGAGCGCGAAGTCCGACTGGCTCTCGTCGCGACAGCGCTCACGGCTCCACCGATATGAGTTGAAGGAGGGCCTCCTCTATTATCGGGTGGAGCCCACTGATCCTCCACGGGTGGTCGTACCCAACGACGAGGATCTGAAGTTCGACATCCTCGCGGAGGCGCATGACGCGCCCTCCAGCGGCCACTTGGGCCGCGAGAAGACCTTTCTGTCGGTCTCTCAGTCCTTCTGGTGGACCCACATGTACAAGTGGGTCGCCCGGTACGTCAAGACATGTGAAACATGTCAGCGGGTCAAACCCGCAGGGCACTCTTCGGCTCTACTACAGAGCCTGCCCGTACCGGCTGACTGTTGGAAGTCGATGAGTCTTGACTTCATCTTTGGGCTTCCCGCCGACGGACACGGCAACACCGGAATTTTGGTGTTCGTGTGTCGGCTGAGCAAGATGGTACATCTTGCTCCAGTTCCCGTCACTGTAACGGGCGAACAAACCGCAAGGTTGTTCGTCGATGGCGTGTTCCGCTATCACGGTCTCCCGGAGACGATTGTCTCGGACCGAGACCCACGGTTCACTGCTGCGTTTTGGAAAACGCTGTTCCCTTTACTGGGAACTCGTCTGCAGATGTCCACTGCGAATCATCCGCAGACAGACGGCCAAACAGAGCGCGTCAATCGAGTGCTCGAGGACACTCTGCGCAGTGTGTGCGCGGCAGCGCCACGTACGTGGTCGGCGCAGCTTCCAGTTGTTGAGTTTGCGCTCAACAACGCGGTGCACGCGTCCACGGGGTTCACACCGTTCTACTTGAACGGCTTCCGTCACCCCAGAGTGCCTCTCACTCTTCGAGGAGACACTGACTCCTCTATTCTAAGTGGGGGAGAGGCTCGGAAAGCCCTTTCCTCCCAGGTCTCGGATGTGAGGCCAGTTTCGCTGCGGAAACAGGTGGAATCCTTTATGGATACCAAGCTGAACATTGTCAGCAGGGTCCGCGATGCCATGGCAGTGGCCCAAGATAAACAAAAGGAGTACTCGGACAAACAAGGAAGAGGAAACTTAAGTATATTTGAGATTGGTGACTTAGTGTTGCTAGACACGAGGAACCTACCTCTAGACACTGTTAGCTCTGTCGGCAGCAACAAACTGAAGCACCGCTTCATCGGACCTTTTGCAGTCCTGGCCAGACATGGTGCGTCGTACACGATCGACCTTCCAAAGTCAATGACGACGCACCCGACGTTCTATGTCGGACGTCTTAAGCGGTACTTTGACCCGCAGGGGGTTGCTGACTCGTAGACCCCCCTTGACCCAGCTCCTCGAAGCGAGGGCCGGTCACAGTCGTCGACGAGGGCGTCGGAGCAGGCACCCAAGCCTCGGTCGGGACGGCAAGGCTGCGGTCAAGACCGTACGCCGGAGGGGCTCCATACGAACGGACCCCGGCGCCATACGCCGAGTACGCCGGGTACGCACCATACGCGTACGTCTGGGAGTGTCCCGCAGGCGGCTCCGGACGTGGCAACAAAGCCTCGATCCGTCGGATCATGCGAAAGGCCTCGTCCAGATCGGACGAAGAGGCCCGGCGGTCCACCCGCAGGTGCAGGCTCGCGACCTCTCGCTCCACCAGGTCCAGGCGACCCGCAAGACGAGCGAGCTCGCCCTGATTCCCGGCCTGGGCGGCAGCATTACCGCCAGTCCCAAGGCCAAGTGCAATCTCAAGCACGAGGACACGTTGACGGAGGCGGTCAACCTCAGGGTCCCGTGTCGGACCCGCAGTCGGAGCACTCGGACGAGAGTGGCTCTCGGGAGGCGCCGAGTACTCGTACTCGTACGAGGGCACCTCCACCCCTGCTTGACCGGAATGGAGAAGTCCACTTCCACGTGGAGCGGATCCTCCAGGAGCAACGGTGTCGCGGCAAGCGACAGCTCCTCGTGAAGTGGAGGGGTTATGCCCACTCCGAGAACTCGTGGGAGCCGATTGAACGGCTCCTGATTGACTGCCCGAAGGCTGTCGCAATCTGGGAACAGAAGCGGCGGCAGCTTCATAAGTAGTCCGGGGCTTCTTGCCCGAACGGGGTACGGACGATGAATACATACCGTACCCGCGCTCATCTTGAGCGCTAGAAGCCGCGCGCTTCAGGATGTCCCTTGGCAGCATACGCTTGCTGATCAAGTGGGCAAACCTCACACGAAGATCACGCTGGTCCAGGATGTGGGACAGCTGCTGATCTTCATGGAGTTCCCATAACTCCGTGGGCGAGTACTTGAGAGTCTCCACCCACGCCCAGAACATGTCCTCACACGAACTCCACGTGGGACAGTTCTCGGGCATAACCCAGGGGTATCCCCAAACAGGATAGAGACCACCCCGGGTCTCGGGCTTCTTACGACAAGTCGTGAAGTCCTTAAGGGGAATGCGGTGTGGCGCGAGAAGCACACACCGAGCAGCCTCCAAGTTGTCGACGAACAACTGTTCTTTCTGAACAAGGGCTCGTTCATAGATGCCCCTGGAAGTGTGGCCGCCCACAAGACCACGAGGAGCGACGAGAAGCTCCAAGAAGAGGTCAGCCCCAGAGCTCTCCTCGGGAGGCCAATACCCTCTTGAGTTGATGGCAGCTCCCTGGCTGACGGGTGCCGCCACCGAACCCCCACGCACACGCTGGGCAGCTTGGAAATCCTCCTGCTGCTGGTCGAGGTCATTCGAGACCTCCCGGGGCTCAACGATAGCACCCTCCTCCTCTTCTTCTTCCTCCTTCTCCTCCTCTTCATCCGAGGAGCCGAAGAGACTCTGATAGGAGCGTCGAGTCTCCTTCTCCTCGCGGAGTGGAGACTTAGAGGCGGTACGCTTCTTTGAGGGCTTGGCACCTTCGGCTTTAGAGGCCTTAGCGCGCGCAAGACCCTCGGCAAGCGAGAGACGTTTGCGAGGACTCCCTTCCTCATCGCCACCGGCTTTGGGAGTGCCCTTAGCCTTAACGGCCGGACTCTCAGAGCGCACAGACGTCCTGGGACTGTGATCACCGTGATCACTAGCGGGCGACTGCACGCTGCCATCTTTGTGCTTACTGGGCACTGGGCTGTGCCCTCCCACAGAGCCCGCAGGAGCATCATGAGTGCTCTCGGACTCGGCATCGTCTTCACTGCCCGAGTTGAACTCACGTTCTACGAACCGAGGGTTCGGACGATTGTCTGAAGACGAGGGCGACGGACTGCGGCGCCTGCTTGCGCGCTTGTCCGCAGCAGCGTCACCCGAGGAGCCGATCGCCTCGGAGGCCACCTAAGTAGCCTCCTTAAGTGCCGAGCCTTTGCCGTGAGGCTTAGTGCTCTTGGCCTGCGCCTTACCGGCTGCAGCCTTGGAGCGTGTCTTAGCACCGCTCTTAGCAGTGCCACGAGGCATGTTAACGGTCGAAGTGGAGACCTAGACGAAGAGCGCACAGGTTGCTGCTCGAGGCTCTAACTGTGAAGTGAGCCTCCGCCGCGCTCGCGCGGCCAAGTCGATGGTTTTCGACTTTGAGAATGAGAGTTTGTGATGAACACCTCTTCATTCTGATTGGTCGGTAAACCGAACCTAAGTGGGGGAGGATGTAACGGGGTACGTAGCCCTAAGTGTACCCTGGTTACATGAAGTGTGACACTTCACACTTCAGGAGTATGACACGTCACACTCCGGGATATTTGGTACAAGGTACCAAAGTCGTTCAAAGCCAACCATTGGTTAAATGACATTGCATTTCTATAGGTAACTTATAGTTTGTATTAAACCCAAACTTAACCTACCAATAAATATACTCAGTTTACAATCTACCTTATTTAGGTCACTTCGCTCTCTTTAATTAAAGAGGGGACCTGTGAACTGCCGTTCACTGAGAGTTTGTATACTCTCGGAAGATAACTTCCTCTAGCGCAAGGTGCTGTGTGACCCCGTAAAGCTGAAGATGCCTTGTGCAGTTCATGGCTGTGTGGAAGGTCCTGAGCTTAAGACAGACCCTTGCACCGTATGCGGAAAGCCCACTCACCACCTGTGTGCAATCGGGGTATTTGAAGGAGACACGTCGTCGTTGAATGAAAGGTAATTTGCTCATTGTTGTGTCTTATTTCCACGTCTAACCCTCTTCTCTGTTGATACGCAGATTCTGCAGTCAACCATGTGTAGAGAAGATTTACCCGACCGCTAAGGACTCTACACCAGCCGTGACGAGGGAGGCTATGGTGTGTATATTACTGGACCCTCGTACTAAGTCCAGCGCCAAGAAAATTGCTGCGGTTGGCAACGTCTCCCGCAAAGAGGAGAAAGCCACTTACAAAAATGGTTTGGAATTCCTTCGAGACGAGCATCGAAAAGTGTTTGCGCAGATGGCGAAGGTGGGCAAGATGCCATTATCGCAGACTTCATCGCAGAGCAGCCTACTCAGCCAGGACTTGAATTCCCCGCTCTCTTCTCCATCATCGACAGGCTGGGACGACGAAGACGAGCTCTTGCTCGGGGCACCTATTCGTACAAGTAAGACCAGGGACGAGGTCAAGGAGTCGGAGTTAAATGCAAGAGCGGACAGTATCATGAACGAGTGGCTCGAGATGGAGCCTGAGTGGCTCGAGATTGCACAGCGCCAAAACCCTGAGACCAAGAAGGAAGATCTGTCCTCTGCAATGACAACGGACAGTCGGACGGGTATGTGCTGGTCGCTGCTGGGGTTGTACCAACACGTAGACGTCCTGCAATGGTTTCGCGACGAAGGCGAGAGCCAATACCCTTCAATGGCGCTGCTTGCACGTATTCATCTCGGCAAGATCTCATCGTCGGCGTTTCAAGAGCGAGTGTTTTCTACGGGGGAATAATTATGGGACCGCTTCGTACCAGAACAGATAGCAGGCGATCGGAGAAGCAGCTACTACTGCGGCACAACAGGAACGAGATTGTGATGATGAAGCAAGACGCGCGCAAGTCGCGTGACTCTTTGAAAGCGGTAGAATAGTACTTTGACTATTAGTACTAATAGTACTAATATTAATACCGTGATGAGATTTCAATACTATTATTAGTATTACCGGGGAAAAAATGGCCTAGCATTACCGGTAATAGTGCTACCGCCTTTTTGGCGGTACTATTAACCCCTGGTGGGGGGCTGCTCGCTGCAAGAAGCAGCAGGTACGCGTTAGCATTGGCGAGTGAGATAGCGTCACAAGCAGTGACGTAGGGAGAGTGCCAGCTCGTTGCTTGTCCTTGTGCTCCGGCACAAGTCCTCCGCGCCAACTTGTGCGTGGGTGTAAATAGTGGACGAGTCTGTCCGAGCGCACGCCGTATGTAGCCTTCCTTGATCAGCTGCTGAACCAGGTAGTAGCTCATGTTGGACGCGCGCTGAAGCAGACGCTGGTTTTCGCGCTCATTGACAGGAACTGCATCGATTCTCTCGCACAGCTCAGCTCGATCCACCTTTTTCCTACCACATGCGCTCTTCCTTGACTTGACCACGGCTGCTACTCGATCTCCTATCGAATTGATTCCACGCCTCCAAATTCGTTCGACAACTTGGCGGCCCACACGGAAGTACGCTGCAACCCGAACGATCTCTCCATGTTTGAGCACTCCTCTCACGCTGCGAAGCAGTAAGGTCTCCCAGACGGCCTGGCGCTCACTGTCTGTAATCTCCCCCAGGTGCCAGATTTCAAAATGAAAGCTGGGAGCGGGAGCTAGTCTGGTCGGGAAAGCGCGGGAGATTCGAAATCCAAAAAATGATCGGCATAGAGGGGGTATTTTGTTGGGTAGATTGTAATATAATTTGAATAGGTTATCTTTTTCCGAGCGGAGGTAGTATGATATTTTTGATTGTAATATTACTATTCTCAAAATTTAGTACTAATAGTAACTCAATTTTTCAAAAATTAACATAGTATTTTAAAGTTAGCTCGGAGATTTAAAAAATATTAAATACTAGATGTTATTTTATTTTATGTTCTTCATTTAAGTACGTTTCTTGCCCTAACCTCTGTGAACCGAGGGCCAGGGGCTACAGTAATCGCTCTCCATTCCGGTACTGGTATAAAATAATATCCCTAAAAATATCGATACAATCGCTTTAAGGAGGGTGTACTGACGGGGATTCTGGCGCGAATCGCTCAGCTCCAACCATTTGAAGAACAACACAGTGATCATAGGCTTCAGATCATAATTCACATTAGTTTATACCCATGGGGAGCTGGATGAAGATACAGCAGAAGCGAGGCCTCATCCAGAAGACAGCAGATTGTCCCGACATGACGCAAGAAGAGCTGGCTGCGTGGGCAAAAGCGACGTACAGGCTGAGGCGAGCGCCTGCTCAAACTACTGTCTCTGACTTAATCTGGATAAGGATATGCGTGCATGTGGGCGCCATATTCTCTTACTACTAGACAACGCTTCTTCTCACAAACTGGGAGATGTCATATGCACCAACGTCCGTGTGGAGTTTCTTCCCCCCAACACTACAGCGTTCCTACAGCCAATGGACGCTGGCGTCATCGCGTCATTCAAAACGGCGTACCGTAAGAAGCAATTGCAATGGGTGTACGACAAGATTAAGGACGGTGTTGAGATTGACAGGAAGGCGTATGAAGTGGACCAGCTGCAGGCAATGCAGTGGAGCAAGGAAATTTGGCAAGCTTTACACGGTAAGCGTACCATTGAGAATTGTTTTCGCCATACGGGTATTCTTTTTAATGCCGCTGATGAAAGAAGTAAAGTGGCCGGTCACACTAGCTACGGACCACGATACCGGAAGTGAGAGCGATTATTGTAATGGTAACCAAATATCATATGATCTTTTTGAAAGTAATAGTACTATTTGCGAATTTAAATATTAATAAAAGCTCATTTTTCCAAAAGGTAGCATAATATTTTAATTTTAACCCGGATAATTGAAAAATATTAGAAACTACATGATATTTTACGATAGTTTCCTCACTTAAGTACGTTTCTTCCAAAGAACTCTTTCGGTCAGGTTCTAGAACAGCAGTAGGCTTTAAGACTGGCGAGTATTTGCTCCTGTATTTCACTGTGGCACAGACAAAGGCGATCGAGATGGAAAACTGCAAACACTTGCAGTTGTTTAACGTCGATAGAGCGAAATCAAGACATTTGTTCTTGTTCTCTACCGATCTCCTCGTCCATCATGCGTCTAATAAACCTGCTGCCTGTGGCGCTAGATTAATGCGCTCAGCAGTGCCAACACACGACGCCAACCTTGCCGTCACTCTCACAATTGTCCCGGACTCCATCTCCCTTACGGTTGATTAGGAATACTTCAGCTAGTCGAACTTTAACTACATATGGTTGGTGGATTTAAACAGATTACGCAATCTTTGAAAAATCTAATATCGTACTAACTAATATTAAGTTGATATTTAATAAAATCATTTTGTCTCAGAAGAAAATATTAGGTGATATTTTATATTAACTCGTCTACAGGTGATATTTTCACAGTATTAACTTCACCGATTTTGAAGTTACCATAACCGGTACTCTCCGACGGGGAGGGATTCGTGAGACGATTAGGTTGAACTCGATCTGACGATAATCCAACTGGCTTCTTGCTGGATCTGGCTCGATCCTGGCTGGATGGTGTCAGATCGCAGGTATGGCGCCCTGGATTCCGAGTCTTCACACTCGAGGGCGCCTCCTGTCCCCGGATCCTAGCCCGCGCTTCCAGCATTGACGCCACGTAGGGACCTAAGGTCATGCGTCGCGGCTCCAAAGACGTATCTGACCCATCCTCAGCCGCGGATTCGTAGTTAGAGAATGCAGCTTGGCTGATCCTCGGCGACAACACTGAATCCATGGTCGGCAGATTTTTCCCGGCGATGGACTTGACTCTGACGAAAAGGTCCCGCGTCGCCGATAACATGAGATCCAGGTCTAGTTCGAAGACATCTTCCGCATCGAACGTACCAGCTACGATGCCCGAATCTGTAAGCAGACGTAATAGATCCTTAACTGCCACTAATTTGTTCGACGTTTTCGCTGGTGCTCTCACCGGTTCCCTTGGATCTTCGATCTGTCGTGGATTCAGGGTCCGCATGACAGGATCTTGATGCAGAAAGTCGCGTAGAGCTTGGTGGCGATACACAAACTCGAGATCCTTGTCGGACCAGCTTGGTCTTCTTCCGACTCTGGAGCTTGCATCTTCTTCCGCATAGGCTTACTCGTTTTCGTCTTCTTTCTCGTTTTTTCGACTAGCGGGCTTGGGTTTAGGTACGGTGTTGGCTTAACCGGTGAATCTGCAAATGCACACCATTTCGCCTTCACTTTCCCTTGTTTTGTTAGAGGATCTTGACTTGCGTCAAGATCCGCAGGGGTCCCCGAGGGGACCTGGGGACGATAGAGAGGTTTCTCTTCTAGATCCGGATCCACCTCTCTTCCGTCGACAGAGTTCCTCCCAGGACTCCAACGATCCGTGGATCTTGTTTCATTCAGCAGCGTCTTCGTCGATCCGACCTCCGACGACGCCTCTCCCCCTGGCTCAATCTTCACTTGAGCATCTTCTTGGGACTCACGGTGAAATCCCGAGTCACCAAAAGATCCGGGCACGCGCACCATTGTGGTATAGCGGGATCAGCAAAATCTGCGAGATTGCCGGATCCAACTTACCAACTGCGCCCAGACACCGACTAACGGAGGGGTCCCCCGATGATCCGTGTTCTGCTGAACTTTCCTCACCTTGTGTACCCGTCGGTAGGGCGGGATCTTGCTCTCTCGGTAACTTCCGAAGCGTTCAAGTGGTGAAGCTTTAGTGTCTTGGCGAGACGTGGGGATGGGGTGGAGCAGCAGTGGAAAATCTTCACTCTGCGTCCGTGGATGGTTCCGAACCCTAAGCAAATATTCGAGCTTATGGATCTGGCCGTAGGGTTGCCTTGCGGGTGTGTTCCCTTGCCTTTGCGTTTTCCTTTGCGTTGTACTTGCCGCCTCCTGTGACGGGATCTTGAGCGTTGAGAGCCTCTAGGGTGTAACCGACCAATAGTAAATTCGGTTAACCTGTCGGATCTGCACAAGTAAAGGAAAAGCTCACTAGGTTGTAGGATCTGGCCAATGTATTATCCAGTTATCACTACCAACACTAGATTCGCAATTCCCAACCTTCTCCGAGCTCGTACGGCCAATGTAGTTCCTATTCTTGAGGGCAGGAAGGCACTTGCGTGTTATTGTGCAAATAGAAGTCTGTATTGATACTTAAGCCTATACTTGCATGGATTTCTACCTTCTGTGTCTTTTACCTGTTAAATCCCTTACCAGGCTCGGCTGCATGTTCTTTCTCTCCTTGTCCCATCATCCCAGCTGTATTATCCTCAGATCCACCGGATCCATGGCGTAATCATTATGGTCACTCTATTATGGATACACTCATCCGGATCCAGGTCGCTTGGATCCACGTCACTGTATGTGTATGCTCGTCATGGATCCGAGCTCTCCAATCCTCCAACATCGTTCTGCGACCGTCTGTGATCTCCATTGTCCCACGAAAGTTTGCGATCCACTACATCCACCATCCCTGTATCCTGGATCCAGGTCCCTCTAGGCGGGATCCTCCCCTCCTTGGATCCGAGCTCGGAAGTATGGGATCCGGGACATCTCGCGGTGGATCTTGTCTGCTCGTTAGTCGTGGATACTAGATCCACCTTCAGATGACACCTACCATCATTCCTTCATAGGATCCACATTCGATCCACCCGTACATAGTATATCCCATATCCACCTAAGTGAACCGAGGTAAGGGTGGATCCGAGATAGGTCTTGGTGGATCTTGCCTTCCCGTACATCACTCATACCAGATCCACCGTCATTTCATACGGGGTGCTGCTCGTCATGGCTAATCCACCACAGGCAACTTGCATCCGTGCCAGACAATCCAAATCCTCTCTAATCACTTGAAATTGTCACTGATTCGGGATAGCGACCCCGCGTCAGGTCCATTCTCTTATTTCTGAGAAAGTACTTCACCACAATCGCCTCCTGTACGTGGTCGGCGCTGCACAACAGCGTTCACGACGTGCACTACCAGCATCCACAACCGCCTTCTCCTCTTCGTGACACATGTCTCCCACCAAGCGTACCAGCCAATCGCCGGGCAAGGCTCCATCCACCACTCCTCCGGTCAGCCCCTCTTCAATGTCGCCCACAGATCTGCGTACTCTGGCCCAAGCTCTTTCCGATCGGGTGCAAACCTTGACGGCGGAGCTCCAGACGGCTCAAGATGTTAGCGACCAAGCTGCGTCTTTGCACGCCACCCAACTCCAAACCTTGCGAGCCCAAATCCATGACCAGGCTATGGAGATCCAGGGGTGGGAGCACCGTGCGGCCTCTCGTTCGCAGGACCTACGACTCTTGTTGGCCGATCAAGCGGTCGAGATCCGCGACCTGACCGGACGGCTGGATCGCGCCTCCCGTCAGCGAGATGGTATGCGAGATGACTCCCGTGGATCCAGACTTGGGGAAGTGGGATCTGGGACATATAGCGGTGGATCTTGCCTTCTCTTTTTTGTTAATATCAGATCCACCTCCAGATGGCGTTTACAGCCCAGATCCATCGTTTGTCATCTCTTATCCTCGATCCACACCGTCGACCCATATGGGATACCACTTTACATCGGCCGAATCCACTTCGAGCAGTATGGATCCACACCGAGCAGTCCAGATCCACCCCAGTCACTAATCTGTGATAGTGACTCCTTATCAGGTCCCATATCTCATTTCTGAGAAAGCAGTTCACCACAAATGTACAAACTGTAAGTCACCTATAGAAATTCAATGTCATCAGTCAATGGTTGGTCTTGGACGACCCGGGTACCATGTACCAGATATCTTGAAGTGTGACGTGTCATACTTCATGTAACTAGGAGTACAGTTGGGGATACGTACCCCGTTACATCCTCCCCCACATAGGTTCGGTTTACCGACCAATCAGAATGAGGAAGTGTACGTCACAAACTCTCATTTTCAAAGTCGAAATACATCGATTTGGCTGCGCGAGCGCAGCGGAAGCTCACGGTACAGTTAGAGCCTCGAGCAGCGGTTAAGCGCTCTTCTTCCCGGTCTCCACATCGACCTTTAGCATGCCCCGTGGCACTGCGAAGAGCGGTGCGAAAACACGCTCCAGGGCTGCTGCCGGAAAGGCGCAAGCCAAGAGCGCTAAGCCTCACGGCAAAGGCTCTGCACTCCAGGAGGTTAAGCGACGTCGATCTGAACGAGGTTCAGATCCGACTCTCGGCGGCGGCGTCGTCGTCGACGGCGACTGTGACGTGAAACTTCGTTACCCACGTCTGGGGATGTCATGGTGCCGACATCCGAGGCACGCGAGGGCCTCGTGTGGTACTAAGTTTCCCACACAGGAAGCGCACCCCGCGTCTTCCTCTTCAGTTATGGTCTGGGCGACCTCGTGTGGTACTGTGTTACCCACACAGGAAGCGTGTCCGACGTCTTTCTCTTCACTTAAGGTCTGGGCGACCGTCTGTGGAACTTTATTACGCACCTTGTACACGCTATTACCAGCGTTCGTGACAGCTGCAGCTGTCTGCGAAACTAAGTTACCCGCTTGTGGACCTAAGTTACCCACTTGGCCAGCGCCTCCTAGCGTCGCCACCATCGAAGCGTCCTCGGAGTCGTCATATACGGCGACGACTCCCAAACATCTGCTGGATGCTTCGGTACCCTGGCAGCCCTTGCGGGTGCCCCGGGTCCTGATAGAGGTGGGAACATGAATCACTAATGCTCTGTCGGACTTGCAGGGCGGCTGACACCGATTGCTTTGCCTCGCCAGTCGATCCATGACTCGTGCTTCTCAAGCCAGGGCATGCCCAGGATCATATCATATGGATCCATATCAAGAACAGTGAACTGTTCAAGGCTGTCAAAGTCATCAAACTTGACGGCCAGATCCACTTGGACGTTGGGGACAGTGACGACCTTCCCGTCGGCCAGTCGCACTGACACCGTCCCGTTGCCCTTGCTTCCTCACAAAGCATCGGACAACTTATTGCTGTTACGAGCAACCGTCTGGCGGCGTGCGAAATTCTTCGACGCCCCAGAATCGATCAAGATTCTAAAGTGGGAATCGTATCCCCATACACATTCGTGTACTACGAGCAGCCCCCCCCCCCCCCCCCCCCCCCCCCCCCGCCGCTGCTCTTCACCGATTCGAGAGTGCGAAGACTCTCAGGGGCTAAGTCCCCATGGTATATGCCACCAGCACGCCCCTCACGAAGACTTAGTTCTTCCCCAGTAGGGCACCCTGCCCCTACTGGTCTCCGGCGTTTCCCTGTCCCCGGGATCCTGGCTTCTGCCAGCGACCCTTGAGGACGGGCTTGGGGAAAGACCGCCTGCAGTGTCTCTCCGCGGGACAGTCGCGCTTGAAGTGGCCCATCTTCCCGCAACCGAAGCAGCGGATGTCACGCTGTTCGGCGGACCCGAGTTCCATGGGAACTGGTCCGGTGGTGTTTGCTCGACTGGGATTCGACACAGAATTCCTTGGCCATGCTGAGACCGGCGTGCGCGCCTGGCGATGGCTGTATTCTTCTTTAAGAGCCACTTGAATCGTCTCTTTGAGGGTGTTTGACTGCACCCGGGACAGCTGAGTGCGTGCCGGGTCCACCCGAAGACCGTCCATGAACACAGTCATCTTGACGTGTTCGTTGAGTGGGTTTCCCACTAGGGACGCCGTGAGCTCCCGTATCTCTTGGACGTACTCGTACAGTTTGCGCCTTCCTTGCTTGCATGAGAGGAAGCGCGAACGCTGGCGGTACTCGTAGTTCGCCGGGAGGAACGCGGCTCGGAGCTGTTCGCACAGCTGAGCCCAGGATGTGAAACATCCAGGGGATGTTGCTTCCCGTGTGTACACCCAACTCTTAGCACGGCCGCTAAGGTTGGAGAGTGCAAAAGCAACACGCAGTTGCTCGGTCGAGATCAGAGCCACGTCCATCGCGAGCTCTACTTCTCGGACCCAGAAGTGAAGGTTCTCGCCTTCCTTCCCTTCATACGGCTTAACCTTCAGCCGTATTGGCTTCGGGTGTGGCGGATTTGCTTCCGCCGCTGGAGCCTGCAGGCACTGGATTGTACCCCATTACAGCGGGTGAGGAGACGCCGGAGCAGAGGGAAAAGATGGTGGCGCTCGTGAACTTGGCGATGATGGAGGAGGCGAACCACCGATTATGATCGGAGAGGTCACCCTCGGCGAAGGATTTGGCCGAGGAGGCGTCGGAGGCCGAGCAGGGCCAAGACCGCTCCAGTTGCCGTCGGAATCTTCAACATTGTCGTCGTCAGCTGTACTTGAATGTTCGGTAGGTGGCGGAACATCACTGCCACCACTTGAATCACCAGGAGAATCATCCACCGAAAGTTCGTCATCATCCACGATCATCACCACCATTGCCATCGTCATCGATCTCCATCGGAAAATCAATTGAAGAAACACTTGGTGCGGCAGCCGTTGGAATAGTCGGAGCCGGCTTTGAAGACTCGGAGGCTTGTGGAACAGCCTCAACAGGGGCAAGCCCTGCCGTAGAAACCGCTCCCGAGACTTCAACCGTCTTAGAAGTCGCAACAGACGACGAAAGCAACATTGCCTGATGGGACGGTGCTATCCGACTCGTCATCTTCGTCATCCGAGCCGAACATGAGTCGAAAATCCTCGGCCTTACGCAAGCCCTATTCGGCAGCGCGTATGCCCGCTGGGGAAGGAGATATCGTCGACGCTGATGGCTTCACCACGTCGGGAGGACCTTGAGGCGAAGGCGCGTCAGAAAGTTCGGAGACGTCGTCGTGAGCCCCGGAGCCCATATCTTTACCCGAAGACTCGGTGATAGTATCCTGAGCCGAGGGGACCCCACTTGAACCAACGTCAACCAGTTCCACGTCACCCTGGTCACCGCTGAGGTCTACAACGGCGGGGTCGAGGAAGACGCTGATTTGCGAGGTGGCGACCATGAACGAGGAGATGACGGTACAGACTGGGACCGAGTCTTCGAATGATGCCGAGGCGACTTGCCTGGAGAACGAAGGCGAGTCTTCTGGCGTTTCTTCTGGCCGCTTGCTACCAAGCCTTCGGAATAAACAGCGAACGACGTGTAGACTTGGGAGTTGAAGGGGCGGCAGGTGGCGCATCACCGAGACCAACAGCTGCCATAGACGTACTGGCCTTACCGTCGGGATGGGAGCCTTGTCTTCGTCGGAATCGTCCGACTCCTTGCCACCTGGTCGAAGACGCTTGTGGAGTTTTCCATGAGCCACTTGATAAGCAGCCTGCACTAGGGCTGCAGGAAGAGCTTGGGGATCATGCGAAGACGCGGCCGCAGACTTTATGTGTGGAAAGGCCACCACCATCTCCTAGTCCAAGTCCAGAGCTTCCAGATCCAGTTCACCCGCAGTGAGACCTGCCACAAAGGATTGTGGATGAACGTTAGCTGTTGAACTCACGGTGGAAATAACAACATGAGGAACGTACCATCAACAGCCAGACGCAGGACCTCTGGATCCATCCCGGCTAGACTCACGTGTGTACGGAGAGTACGGCTGACTTGGAGGAGGTGGGTGTTGCGAGCTTGCTGATTCTCGAGGACCTTGAGCGTGTCGTCGTCGATGTGTTTGCCCTTGGAAAGCTTGACCAAGAGGAGATGAAGTTGGCGAGTCTGCTCGGTGTTCGCGTCAATCGAAGACTTGTACACTTCGCGTTCGCGAGCCAGCTTCTTGTTCAAGGTGGCGATAAACGCGTCCCGCGCCTGGACCTGGCAGTGCAGACGCTTCAGGTCCTCTGAATGTTGCTCCATGGAAGACTGAACACTCGCGAGCATGGCATCATTCTTGGCGTTGGACTCGCGGAGAATCTTGACGTCCTTGCGAAGAGCTTCGACTTCGGCGTTTGCAGCCTTCAGGTACGCCTCCGCGTTTTCCCAAGCCATGATTTCGGGTGCCACCGAGCGTACTGCGGCAGCAGCCTCGGTATGGGCAGCACACAACTGACGATCCAGGCTAGCAACTCGGTCGAGCAAGGCCGACAGCGCATCGGGAAGAGGCTGTACAGCGGCGAGGACCTCGTCAAAGCCCATTGCAGTCTCGCCTCGAGACTGCAATGGGGTTGAGTACGGACATCGCCGTGAAGAGGAGGCGCAACGTTGAGCTGCACTTGATGATGAGCCATCGTAGTCAAGTACGGAATAATCGATGTCATCATGTGATCAACCGACGCTTCCGTACTCTCAGCCAGCATGGCACGCAACGAATCCTCGGTGAGTGGTGGAGGACCACCTGCAGGGGCAGGCGGATCAGCAGAAGCCATCCCCGTGGATACAGCGACGACAGGAAGTGCCGCAGGAGCTGCAGCAAGAAGTGAAGAGTTCGGGACAGGAAGCACCGGAGGTCCAGCCGACGACGTTGCTGTCGAAGGAAGTGTAGCAGACTGAGGGACGTTCGAACCCTCGGCCTTGCTCTTCTGAGAAATAAGTCGAGTAATGCGAGGTGATGAGCAAGGTGCCGATGATTCCAGGGAAGGATGAGCTGACGTACCTCCAGCTGCTCACGTTCGCGACGTCTACGAGGGTTGAGACGCTGAAACGCGTCGGACACGGCTCGATTCAGACGCTTGGACATACGGTGGCGAGATGGTGAATTGAAGAATGAAGAAATGTCACAACGGGCACCAGTACCGTGGCTTCCATTGGGACAGGGGCAGTTGTGGTGTAGTGATTTCTCCGTAGTTGCGGATTGTCACCCATCGACAAAGACGTGACACCGCCCAAGATGTTCAAGCGACGAACCCTCGGTCAGGTGATGTACGGAGACGCCAAGGTGCAAGGGACTCGACGGCGTCACCCCCGAGCCTTCAACGAGTATTGGATACGGGCATATGTCACTGAATCCAGGCTGTCCTTATTATTAATAATGGACTGGCCGGATTCGCATTCAGCGGGCCATCTGCGGTACGAACCCTCAGTGGCGGTTGGGATGAGTTCGCGGAAGACTCAGCGACCCTTGGAAGGCACGTTTACCGTCTGGGACAGGGCGCGGACCGTTAAAGATGCTCATGCGACGGTGCAGACGACGCTTGGCATGCAAGAAGATCCATAACGGATCATTGTTCACTTGGTATTTGTATACGTGATTAGGACCTCTTATTAGGAATAAACACAAAGTACAAACATAAATACAGAACAGAATTTCCACTCAAGCACACAGAGCAACGTCCGGCTTCAAGGTAAGCGTCTGGTCAAGCTTGTTTGAGTGTGTTATGCCTGTCGGTGATCTCGAAGCCCTGTAGCCATGGTTCATCCGGCAAGGCCAAGAGACTTTGTGTATTGGCCGATTACTATCGGGAGGTTTTACGTGACGGCTTATTGTTGCCTATTTGCTCGACTGGGAGTGCTTGTTTTGCATCCCTTTTATTCTTCCAACCGAGTGTTGAACACTCGGTGCCCTCGTAAAAGGCTTACCCGTGCCTGGTACCCTTCCGCTGTTGGGACCACGAGGATTCATAACACCTATTAGCTTTGCTTGTGCTAGTAGCGTGTTCTTATTTTTACTGGTTGGCCTATATAAGTAGCTTACAAGGTCCAGTCTGTCCCGGTGCAAGGGCAGAACTGGGGTCTTCAGGTCCACCGGAACGATTATTTACTATCCTAGTAGACGTATTGTTATGGGAACGTCCTAACTACATTTGTAGCTAGAGTTCACGTGGGAATTCCAACACCACACCGAGCACAACTTCAGGTCGGCTCGACCTGGTTGGGCCTGGTTGGAGCGCTGGTAGCTTCTAGGCATGTCAAAATCACTTTGCTCAAGAAAATGTCCAAGTAGGCTGGTAAAAGGGTTATTTACATGTACTGCAGCGGGGCTGCCGTAGCTTTAGCGTCAGAGGAAGACGTTCGACATAAAGAGTCACTAATATTAAGTTCCTTATCCAAAGGAACTTACAGCCCACGACCAGGGCTCAAAGTTAATACCTTAACTTTTATGCTTCGAAACCAGTAGTGTTTTCTTTACTACATGTATTATTGCGGCCCAGCCGCCTAGTGGTAATTGTATTTGTTTAACTATCAAGCACAGTTAAACCTAATTAAATGCATAACGTGTGGCTTTTAGCCAACGTACTGAGAGACCTTGTTAGCTCTACAACTTATGTACTGACCATTTGGTAACTCTCCGGGTACTTCGTACCCCTGTGTTCCACTCCAGGAAACCCCGTTACCGTATTCCTTATGTGATTGGCGACGCTCGGTCATTAGCGACAAATCCAGCAGCCAATCAAATTGATTTAAATTTCGTGTCGTCGCGCTGTATGTGCTTGGCGACAAATATAATTTTGAACATGTAAAATAGTTTTTCTATGCAGGTATCTTTTATGCTGGCAGAAACTGGACCACCTAAGAATTTGACTGTCGCCAATCACATAAGGAATACGGTACTTGCTCATTAGAAAACCCTCAAATAACGTTAGAAACTGCTCTCGTATATTGGGTTAACTTGCACAAAGAGCCTATTATAGTCATGGTGGCCACATTTCGTCGCTCGTGAATCGGCAGCAATGAAGGACGAGCCTCCGACTCCGAGACACAGCGTGCCCCGCCGGTTGTCTCGTCCGCGACGAGCTAGCGTGGACGATGAAATAATCGCGACGCCGACTGCAGTGCGTGCTGCTGCCCGAGCAGCTCTGAAAGAAGAGGAAGTCCGGCCAGCGGCGATAGAAACCCCCCGCCAACCTGACAAGCTTATTCCGAGGCCTCCACCCGTGCTGATGTCGCGAGACTCGAGCGCATCAGTAGCCAAGACATTCCTTACTGCTATAGTGCCGGGGAGGCGACGTTCACGACGACAAAAGGAAGTGCTGCGACCCCCGTCGCCACTAGACTCAGTGCAGCCGCCCAGCGACTATGTCGATACTGGTAGCATGTCCGAGCTACCAGCACCAGCCAACTACATGGGGATGCAGGCTATGCAGCAGTTTTGGGATATTTTCCACCGCCAAGAAACAGTCCACAACAACAAGGCTGTGCCTCCCACGGTGCCTTCTGTTGTACCACGTCCCAAGTCTGCGCGCACCAATTACCTCGCTGCCGTGCGTAACCTTCGATTGTGTCCGGAACCTCTGGGTATTGTACGGCGTCGAGTTGTGGACAAAACGGCCTCCTATGCAAATGGCAGTACAGTACAAGAAGTGAACCTCAGCAGCTATCGGATGGGAAATGCTTACGCAGAAGCGTTTGGAGAAGGTTTTTCGCTGCTGCCAGGTGTTGAATCGCTCAATCTTACGCATAACCGAATCGGAGACTTAGTCGCTTCCAGGCTAATCACAGCGGCCGCCGCAGCCGCAGGTGCCCAGGGCACGGCAGGGTTGCAACAACTCAACTTGTCGCACAATGCGTTGGCGACGGCTTCTTCGCGAGCGCTCTCTGAGTTAATGCGCCGTTCGCGTGCACTTACGTCGCTAAATCTATCGCATACAGGACTGCGTGACCGTCAAGTGCAGCAGCTTTGTGAGTCGCTCACTATGAACCAGACCGTCGTGCGCTTACACCTTTCCGAAAATCGCTTCGGGGCACCAGGGATGCTGGCCGTGGCGCGGTTTCTCGAGGAAAATTCACGCATTGAGGAGCTGTATCTGGCCTGGAATCAACTACGTGGGGTTGGTGCCCTGAGAATTGTAGAGGCACTCAAGTTCCATGCGTCTTTGCGTGTGTGTGACCTGTCGTGGAATGCTCTCAGCTCGTCAGGCCCCAACTTGGCTTCTGGAACTGGAAATTCGGCTATCCATAGCTCAGGTGGAGTGCTGCAACCACGAGCGGTGGTGGCAGCTCTCGCTGACTCGCTTGCGAACAACAAGGTGCTGGCACATCTGGATCTGTCCAGCAATCGATTCGATCTCGAGGACTGCAACCTACTGGCCAAGCAACTGGAGAAGAACCAGACACTCATCGGGTTGCACATGAGCGGCAACTGCGCGGTCATGGACTCGCGTGGATTTCTCATTCCAAAGACTCAAGCCTACGGTGAAGAAGGTGGCGGATCAAGGAGACTTCGGGATCAACACAAACTCTACTCGGTGGCAGTCTTTGAAGAAGTGCATAGTGACGCTGGGCCGGGTGTGTTTCCAGCTCATCTGATGTCCATTGTCGATGCGTCGTGTTGGTATTGTGGACTGTGGGCTGAGCATCGCTTTACGTGGACTCCTACTGCTGGCCAAGGCCCATTTGCTGGGACTATCGATCGATTTGAGATAACTCCGTCCATGGAGGTTCGTTTACACTTATCCGTTGACGACTGGAGAGGTGTCGCCATGGAGCGACGAGAGAATGATGGAGATGAAGTGGCCTTTAGTGCGCTGCGTGTCATTCCTCCTGGTGCTACCTGTTATTTCTTCACTGCTGTCGACACAGCTGCTGGTCCGAACAGTAGTAACAATGTGAGCTTTCATTACGTCACCTCGCGTCCTAGTCGGCCTGTTCAGCGTCAACACCGCTTACCACCTGGCAAGTCTGGTACATGTAGCTTGGGTGCGAGTGAAGCAGGCGAGGCCACAGGAGCAACGCAAGGAGGCGTGTTTGGTACTTTGGAGCGTTTGAACGTCATTCGTCTCAGCGAACAAGGAGGGCGAGATCCCTGCAACACTCTTGTTCCGCGCAGCTCAGGAAAGAACAACGGAAGACGAGGGAAATGGGACATCAACAAGAGTGTGTTTGCACGGCGTAAGCGCGAGTCTGAATGTCGGAGCTTCGTGGATACTGACGTATTTATCGCGAAAGCCTGTGCTGCAGACTGGAAACAGTGCAAAATTGATCGATTCGTGAAGGATCCTTCACGGAGACGCGAAGTGGAAGTTAGCGTTACCCGTTGGTATCGCACAGTTTGCAACGCCTACCGACGTTACTGTGGTCACAACGTGTTGATGAACTTGGCGCCTTTGGGATCGCTAACGTCAGCAGCAGCCATTCAACTGCAGAATGATATAACCTGTATACCTTGGTCAGGCTACACCGAGTTTCTTTCGGAAGCTAAAATACTGGATGAAACATCAGAGTACTGCTCGTTACCCGACCTGGAGAATGTGTTTGTGGCTGCAAACCTCGAGCTCACCCAGGAAGCCAAGGAAAAAGACAACCCGGACCGCAGTCTCACGAGGTTTGAGTTCTTGGAATGTATTATCCGAATCGCCACGAACAAATACCTTAGAAGTGCGTACCCCCTCCAACCTGTTGTTGTTGCGGTGACTCGAATACAGTACTTACTCGGATGCTGTTCTTGTGGCAGCCAATGTGTGTGATACGCCCGCCAAAGCCGTAGACAAGCTAGTGCAGGAAAATATACAGCCCGTGACCCCAGATGACGCAAACGAATTTCGTTCTCGCTTCCTCTACACAGAAGAGGTCAGCGATGCGTTTACGGAGCACATTACTCTGGTATGTCACTATACGGCTCTCGTCGGCCCCGCACGGAATTTGACGTTGTTTATGTGCCGTAGCTACAAGAGTTATACGATGCCAACATGGGCAAATACTGCAAGCCAGGTGAAAAGAAAGGAATGCATCTGGTCGAATTCCTCCTTCTCTTGTAAGCTATGAGTTCATGAGCCTTTTTTTTCACGAGCATTATCGACAACTTTTTGTCTCTTGTTCTGTCCTTTGTTTTTGCAGAGAGAAGTACCAGGTTTTCTCCGACTCGTTCCGTGTGCGTGATATAAAGGATCCGTTCTTGGCGTGCAAATTGATGGTGCTGGATGAAATGACCACTGTAGGCCACAAGAAGCTTTTCCTCACCGACTTCATGGAGATCATCTTACGCGTCAGTGTCGTACGCTACCCACCTCGGACTCTTACGGTGGATGAAGTTGTCCGCAGCTTACACAAGCTGCTGGTCAACCACTTTTACAAACACGACGCTCTGGTGGGCCAATTCTGTGAAGCGATCGACCAGGCTCTCGTCAAAGATCGTCTTGAGGCCTTTGCAAATGCTATCAACTCGCAGCGAAATCATTCACAAGCTCCTGCGTCATCAAACACTCGGAATCGCGGGGCGGGGCGCTCAGCAGGACCCGTGCAGAGGGCAATTATCGCCGAGGAGAGTGCGTCAGATACGGATGAGGACAGCGAATCAGAAGGCACATCGGGTGTGATAATCATTTGAAATCACAAAGCTCAACCGAGCAAACGATGTCACTGTCGGACACGAAGAGCTTTTATTAATAGAGCAGCACTTAGGTGGAGACTATTTCTTAAAGTTTTGAGGTCTTTTGTGCTACCAGTGCCTGTAAAACAGCACCTATGTCGTATACCCCCCCTTTTTTTTTCCAGAATCGGGTACTCTCGGGCTGTTTAGTGAGTAGACCTTGACTTGGGTGACAGGCAGACCGTTTGGGCTAAAAAGGAGGTGCTCTTAACCCAATTAACGCGGGATTCTGTATTCGACAGATTAAGTGATATTGCAGGTGTAAAATATTCCGAGAGCTTATACGCGGGGAGGATGACGTAAATTCCCCGCATATATAGTTTTGTATGGCTTTGAGTGGGGGCTTTATCACTGAGGATCAGCGCTGGTGAGATAGACGGGCATCCATAGAAAATACAGTATAAGCGGTGAAGAGGTATGAAAATTCAGTTCCCAACCATTTATCCCCCCACCTAACTGCCACGAAAACGATGGACGTGCTGGACGGTGTGGATACGAAGAAGTTCGAGAATCTGTGGAGTCAGCTCGCAAAGGACGGCTGGAAGGCAAGGCCGCCGACGGGGCTGAACGTCGGGCACACGTACGTAAAGCCTGGTGTGAAGGGCAAGCTTCGCAAGGATCGCGTCAATGCGGACTATTTTTGTGGTACGATGATCGGTATATTCTATTGGTAAATTGTGTACTAAATGTGCATGATTTCTAGGGACGAAAAGCCTATGGTAGTACGCATGTCGTTTCGGTTTAGTAGAACCAGCCGTCAACGAGTTTCCAGTACCCGTTGGACGGCCGCCAATAGAGAAACAAGCGGCGTACACAGCAGCGCAGCGGCAAATACCGACGGCAGCACCAGAACGCGACGAACATTCAGATCTAGGTGGTCAATCTGGCGGTGTTACTCCTGCGGCTGCAGCGCAAGGGTCTGACGGTGTCACTCCTGTGGCTACAGAGCAAGGTGGTGGGCATGGCGGTGTTTCTCCTGTGGCTACAGAACAATGTCATCGGTCTGGTCGCAGTTCTCCGTCTGGTACAGAACAAGCGAGACGAGCAGATCACAGTAACAGTTCTCGTACGGAAGCGATCGCTTCGGATGATGATTCCATAATCGGTGTCAGCGAGGAGGCCAAGACGGACGATGGGCCAGACGATCTGACAGCCTTTGATCGTGATAACTTCATGGATGCTATGCGTGCAGAGAATCTATTCCCCCCTCCTGCCCTGGATGATATCAACGTTGGGAGCGAAGCCTTCTCAGTTAGTGATGATTCAGACGAGGAAGATTCTGCTTTCTGCGACTTTGATCCTGATCTGGAGGAATACATGGACGAAGTCGAATCTGATTCCGACTTTGAAGACGAAGGTGAAGCTTTTCAGCAAGACGACGACGAAATGAAAGGGCTCGAGTGGGAAGTCTTCAATCAAGATCATTGCGGTACGTCTGTCGTCTACAGAATACGAGTTTCCAAAAACTCACTTATTCTGTATGGATATGGCAATAGCTGATTTGAAGTTGAACGAGGCGACTTTATACAGTGGAAGGTGGGGCACCAAATCTGCCGCAGCATTTGCAGAATCACCGATTGGAATGTTTTTCTACTTCTTACCCAAGAAGTTGTGGACAAGCATTGCTGCAGAGAGTGAGGCCTACCGCCAACGGTCCATTCCAGCCATTGCCCAGAAAATAAGATAACTGCAGCTCACCGCCCAGGCAAACGACCCCAACAAGCGTGTCGAAGACCTGAGGGACATTGTCGACAGACTCAAGAGGCAGAAGCCCATCAGAGAGTACGAAATTGTACACGTCATCGGTCTGCTAGTGGCTCGGACAGTTTGTGGTCACACATATCGCCTCGAAAAGCATTGGACGGTTGGGGAAGATGGAGCTGTCCCACGGGGGACCTTTGGGAAGTACATGACACGAGACCGATTCAGGATGATAACAAGATTTCTCCACTTTACTAGCGACCAGGGCCAGACGGCTGACAAGGCATTCAAAGTTCGCCCTATCTTGCAAGTGATAGAGAAGACTTTTCGTCGGGTTTATCGTCTTGGCCCCGTGGTCAGCTTTGATGAAGATACAATCCCGAATCGAAGTCAGTACAACCCGATCCGTGTGTATAACAAGGATAACCCCCATAAGTATGGGACCAAGTGCTACATGACGTGCTGCGCCGAGACGGGTTACTGCGCAAGGTGAGCTAATATTTCTGCATACGACAGAATAACGAATGCTGTAGGCAATCTAGTTCTGTATAGCTGCAGCATCAAGCAACGAACTACAACCGTAATGGTATTCTGTATGATGCAGAGTTGAAGTTTATCTAGGAGCTAAACCAGACAAGAAGAAGAAGCAAGGTTAGTCACAGAGAGCCGTCATCAGCAATATCACAAAAACGTTTGACGGACAGGCGAGGCAGAGATTGATTGTAGCGGATAAATTCTACAGCTCGCCTGCGTTGGCACTCGCGCTGCTGACTTTGCGGTTCTACTACGTCGGTACTCAGCGTTCGGACAGACTTGGGTGGCCGTCAGATCTCATGTTCCCACAGAAGAAAAGGCCGCAGTACATGTCGAGGGGGACGTACAGGATAGCGCAATGCAGACAGTACCCAGCACTTGTTGCCACGGCCTGGATGGACTCCAGACCTGTGCATCTGATCGCCACGGGGTGCTCCACCACGCAGACCCACGTGACGAGGAAGGACAAGAAGACAGGAGCTCTCACACAGGTTCCGTGCCCGCAACTTATCGCAGACTACCATTCTGGAATGGGTGGCGTGAACACCCACGACCAGATCCACCTTCAACGGTATTCGATACAGCGTTGCGTGGCATTCAAGAACTACTACCGCCAACGATTTCTCGCCTTCATAGATATGGCACTCGTCAATGGCTTCATTCTTCACAAGATGGTAATGAAGCGGAAAGGTAAGCGTGCGCCCACGTATGCGGAGTACATGCGGGAGCTTCACGTGGAGTTACTTGCAGTTACGGCTATAAGCTTCCGTACCAACCAACACGCATAAGATCTGGTGAGTGTGCCGAACGGAAATCTTGACCACGTGCTGCGCGCACTGATGAACTATACAAAGCTAAATTCGGCAAGAGCAAAGGGAAGAGCAAAAGTCGACAGCATCTCTGCAAAGTATGCTCGGCGCAGAGCCCACCCAAGGTGAAAAGGTTCGAGAGCCGGTTCTACTGTCGTGAATGCTCGGAGGCTCTTGAAGGATAAATTCCTTTGTGTAACACGATTCGGCGCTCGGAAACGGGGAATGCATTGACGTGCAGCCAAATATGGCACGGATCGTGGGGTAGTGGGGCTGCTACTCCGGCACATATGCGGGGGCGAATTCGCCTACGGTAGCGAAAGCTGGAGGAACTTAATGAGGAAGACAGCGATAACGAGTAGCATCTGCACTAATAGCAAACCTGGTGTGGTGTTGGAAGAATGAGGTCTGACACACGCCAACTTCTTCCTCTCTTCTTGCGCTCACCAAATTTCGACCGGTTCCCTCCTACTACTTCCTGCTAAGTCTGGAACTGGTCGAAAATTTGAGCGCGCTCCATCACCTTGTGCTCACCACCACTAAAGCCACGGCGACGCCGCGACGCATTTGGAGAGCTCTGATCACTTTGAGCAGGAGATCAACACAGAGATGGTTGCGCATCGCGCCATATGCAAACTTGCCCAATTGCGAGCGTAAGATTTTCCACGTTGTGGATACATTGTAGATACTTTGTTCACATGCGTAGCATTTTTGCGTCTGTTCGCAGCGTCTATCACGTCAAGGGCTTGGAACAGATAAATTGTTGCGATCTTCCAACCATAGTTTAACCAAGTAATTCCCTTGTTCTGTCTAATACAAATTATTTCCCCGCGTTAATTGGGTTAAGTAAATGTAAAGTTTGTTTGTTTCTGTTGTTTTCTCTTCTTTGCTGAACGGAGAAAATGTACGACTGACTGGCGAAAGTGTTCGTCGGAACACCTTCAAAATCCTCATATATTAATAGATGGCACGACGCCGCTGCAGCTATGTAACGGGGTACGTATTCCCAAGTGTACCCCTAGCTACATGAAGTATGACACGTCACACTTCGGGATGTCTGGTACATGGTACCAGGGTCGTCCGAGGTCAACCATTGGCTAATTACATTGCTTACATGGTACCAGGGTCGTCCGAGGTCAACCATTGGCTAATTACATTGCTTTTCTATAGGTGACTTTTAGTTTGTTTATTTAACTCAAGCTTAGCCTACCTATAAATATATTCAGCTTACAACTTACCTTAAATTGGTCACTTCGCTCCCTTAGGCAAAAGGGACATGTGAACTACCGTTCACTGATGGTTTGTATACTCTCGGAAGCCAACTTCCTCTGGCGCAAGGTGCTGTGTGACCCGTCACACTTGGTAGCACTTGTAGTCAATCCACGCCAACGCGGGTCGACGACCTGAACCTCCCTGAAGTTCGTTGCCATGGATAGGAACGACTTCTCCCATCTGAACGACTCACAGTTCGAGTCGGTTCGGAAGATGGCTGGCATCTTTGGGATGGAAGCCCTACAGAGCCTGGTGGTGTCAATACCGACCGAGAAGCTCGAGCGTGTCAATGCGTTTGACGCTTCCGAGCAGGGGCTCATCGCACATGTGCGGGAGAGTGCCCCGGGTTACATAAAGAGTGACCCGTCACTCTTGTGGACACCTGGTACACGGTACCAGGTGCTCTCGGAGCCAGTCAGAGCATGACTACTTAGCTCCACTATAGGTAACCTCTAGTTTGTATGAAACCCAAGCTAACCTTACTTATAAATACATCAGTCTTAAATCTACTCTTCTAAGTAGCAAACCGTTCCCTTTGAGGCCGGGAACACGTGGACTAACGTTCACTCGGGTAGTTAATACCCTTAAGCACTTCCTCTGTGCAAGGTGCTGTGTGACCCCATCACACTTGGTAGCACTCGTAGTCAATCCAACACCACCGCGGGTAGATTGAACTACCTGAATCCTCTGTGCGCTCAGCGTTTGAGCCACGATGGACCGAAGCGAGTTTCCTCGCTTGAACGACTCACAGTACGAGTCTGTTCAGAAGATGGGAGGCATCTTTGGACAAGATGTCCTTCGCAGCTTGGCGGCGGCGACGCCTGCCGAGCGACAAGAACGCGTGACTGCATTTGGGACATACGAGCGTGGTCTCATCGCTCACGCCCGCGGATGTTTGGAGGCCTCGATGGCCGCTCCCCAGGCTACCAGGCGTAAGCCGGTATGGCTGAAGGTCCCCGCATTCGAGGGAAAGGGAGGAGAGAACCTTCACTTCTGGGTCCGTGAGGTGGAGATCGCCATGAAGGCGGGTCTCATCTCGGACGAGCCAGTTCGGGTGGCGTTTGCCCTGTCCAATCTTTTTGGACGTGCCAAGCACTGGGCATACACCAGGGAGACGTCTTCTCCTGGATGTTTTGCGTCCTGGGCTCAGCTGTGTGAACAGCTTCGAGCCGCGTTCCTACCGGCGAACAATGTGTTCCGCCAGCGCTCACGCTTTCTCGCGTGTAAGCAAGGTAAACGTGAGCTGCAGGAGTACACGCAAGCGATGCGCACGTTGGTGGCATCTCTGGCAGGGAATCCTCTGCCTGAAGACGTCAAGACAACAGTCTTCATGGATGACCTGAAGGTCGGTCCTACTCGCACCCAGCTATTCCGGGTGCAAGCGACAACTATGGAGGAGGCGATTCGAATCGCCCTCCAAGAAAAGTACAGCCACAAGCAGGCTGGTACTCCTCGGGAAGAGGAACATCGCCACGATGAGAATGGCGTTCCTCGGGAGGCGGAGCATCGCAGCTATGACGCTGTTGCTCCTGCTGTCACGCAGCCCGTTGATGCCGGTGCGTACAGTGAACCCGAACCCATGGACTTAAGCTCAGCCGAGAGCTTGGTCCGCTGCTATGGATGCGGCGAACATGGACACTACCAGCGTGTGTGTCCCTCGCCAGTCCTCGGGAAGAGAACAGCCCGTGGACCCCAGGTCCGGTGACGCAGGCCACGGCCAGGTAAACGAAGACTCCCCGGCCACCAGTAGAGGCAGTATGCCCTACTGAAGAGCGCTAAGCCTTCGTGATGGGTGTGCAGGTTGTGCGCACCACGGGACTTAGCCCAGAGAGACGTGGTTCTCTCAAACCGGTGAAGGGAAGTGATGGGCTGCTGGTAGTACATTCGGTGTACGGGGGTACGGTATTCCTTGAACGTTTGATGAGTTGTGGGGCGTTGATACGCCACCAGAACATCGCTTGGCATAGCGACACCCGACTGCACTCTATGTCAGAGTGGCGGTCGTGGGCTGGTCCTTGGTGGACTAGCCTTTGGTACGGTGAAGGAGGTACCAATGGTCCTCAACGGACCTGAACGTTTGAACTCGATGAACTCGTGCACAGCGGTGAGTCGCTTGAAGCGATGTCGGCCTGAACAAGATTCAGACCCGACTTGCGGCGGCTGACGTGACGTGCCACTTCGTTACCCACGTCGTGATGTCTCGTTGACGACATCAGAGGCACTCGAGACCTCGTGTGGCACTGTGTTACCCACACAGGAAGCATGATCAATGCCTTCCTATTCAGTTATAGTCTGGGCGACTGCGTGTGCTACTGTGTTACCCACACAGGAAGCGCATTCAGCGCCTTCCTCTTCAGTTAAGTTCTGGGCGACCGTGTGGCTCTAAGTTACCCACCTGGCTAGCGCTTAAAGGCATAACCACTGTCGAAGCCCGTACGGCACGACGACCTTCGGCGTTGGACGCTGCTGGTATAGCAGGTCCACACGCCGGGAAAAAGACCCATGCCCGTGGCATTGCCACAGCGAAGCATGGTCTTGCTGTACGCAGAGCTGTCGGCGCGTTGACAGCTCCTTGACGCTTCTGCGTCCTGGTGGTCTGTATCAGACGCCCCAGTCATGACGGAGGTGGGAACATGACTCACCAATGCTCCGCCATAGATCTGGACTGGTAGGCCCTTCTCAGCCTTGCCACACCAAAGTCCGGGCTGTGTCTTATGTTAGGCACAGCCATTTTGTTCATGGTGAGAAATGCGAGCGACGTTTGGTTCGGGACTCTTTGCACGTAAAACCGTCACTCTTTATGCATAAGACATTCACCTTTTCCTCCTAACCCACACCCTTCCTGTGGATTCTACTTCTCTTTCTTCCCAATATGACCAGCTCACATCCGCGATCCTCCTCCTCCCGCCCACACCCTTCCTGTGGATTCTTCTTCATCCTCCCATCGATATGTCCAACTCACGTCCATGGATCCCCTCCCTACTCTTCTTCATGAGACTGCATCACGCCGAATCTGTTCCGATTCGTACGATCCCGCAAGAAATCATAGAGTAATGCTCCACAGTTCAGATCTGCCTCGTCTACCCAACTGGGCTCGTTATATCCACGCCAATACACCAGAAATTCACGGTAAATCCGTCCGTATCTAGTTCGCTTCCCCGACCTCATATCGGTGATCTTCTTGACTTCGAACTCGTCGGCTTCGAGATCCACATTCCAACTATCTTCCGGTAGGCGGACTTCGTCGAAGTCGACGCGATCGGATCCATCCACCGAAAGACGGATCTGCGGCCGATCCGGATATTCTTTGACCAACTTCAGCTTGGATACGTGTACTACAGGGAACAGGCGATATTCGGTACCTGCCGTTTCCAGCTTTACCGCGTGTTCTCCAATCTTCTCGCTCACCCGGAACGGTCCATGCCATAGATGGGCCAATTTGCGGGCGTACCCTTCTTTCACCCGATCTAAATATAGCCACACCTGCGATCCCACTTGGATTTGATGTGGACGGGCGTCTTCATTGTGTCGATCCGCTCGATCCTGTATCGCACTTAGTAGCCGTTCGTTTACCTGGGATCTAGCTTGCTGGTAGTATTTCTGGACTTGGTATCGCCATCGCCTTGGATCTCGGTTTCTCTTCTTGGTGCTACATACTGGAATGGCCGCTTCTAGGGTGGATTTGGGATCCCACCCATGTACCAAGTAAAATGGGGTATCGCCCCGGATCCTGTCTTGGGCGGTGTTCATCGCGAAGGAGAGTCGTTCTGCGTACTCATCCCAATCCCTCTGATCCAAATCCTGAACATACATCTTGAGTGCCCTCGTGATCGTCTGTAACATGTGTTCGGCCGATCCATTGGCTTGGGGACGATATGCCATGGTTGCTCGCTGCAGGATCCGGTTGAAGGCTCGAAAGAAATCAGACATATAGCCTGGCTCCCGATCATGCCGAATCATCTCACTAGCTCCAAATCTCCGAAAAACACACTCCTCGTACGATTCGGCAATGGGTTGTGCGGTTCTGGACGCGCTAGCTTTGGCTATCACGTATCCAGTAAACAGAGCCACCCAGATCAACAACTCCGTGTTTCCTTTGAATGACTTGGATAGTGATGGGATGTGATCCTTGGCTATGATTTGGAACGGGTAAATCGCTTGGATATTCCCTGGAGACTCCCCTTCGATTGTGGGCCTGCCCTGGCCTGTCTCACAATCCACACATTCACCGACATATCGTTGCACGCTCTTGAATAGTCCCCTCCAGTGGAAACATTCCCGGACCTATCCGCTGGTAGGTCCGACCAATTCCCTGATGTCCACCTTCTAAACTAGCGTGATAGTGATGTAGGACATCCTGTTGCAAGGTTTCCGGCATCACCAATCTCATCAATCCATCCCGATCCTCGTGGACTCTCTTCGTAGGGGGGCAATAGAAGAGCAAGTCATTCAGATCCACTGCGTAATCCGTAGCGATAATGCTGTAGGATTTGGCATCCTCCCGACTCAAGTCTCGTACATCCCCCATCAGATACTTCTTTAGTCCTAGGATCCACGCTTCCTCGTTCTGTGCTTTGAGGATCCGCTCAATGCGGACTCTCTTCACAAATGTTTCCTCAAGGATCTGGGGGCTGGATCCAATCCTTCCTCTGGACCTAGTGACGGCCATCACCTGGACTGTCCTTTTCCCGGATCCAACTACCACCACTTAGACTAGTCGGTTCAACGTAACGAGATCCTGATGCTCGGCCTCTCTCTCCACTTCAACACCAAATTTGATTCCGTAAAGCGGCACTGGCCAAGCTATCTGCACTGGTATTCCAATCTCGCTTGACATGCACCAACTCGTGATTCAACCAACCACGCAGGTGGATCATCACTTTCTGCCGTAACAGTGTTAGGGCCGGGGCCTTGGAGTCAATCTCACCTCGCACCTGTCTGATTACCAAATTTGAATCCCCACAAATCACCAGCCTTTTTGGATCTTGTCCCTTTAGTAGATCCAAACCCAGCAGGAGCCCGTTTTACTCTGCTTCATTGACGGTGAGGCCTTCCGCGTAAGTGGATCTGACCCGTACAACTTCCCATCCGGGCAGTCTCCACAGTATTGCGCTGTATGCTCCTCCTCCGCGTCGTACGCGAGCGGATCCATCGAAACTGAGGACGTACAGATCCTCATCCACCTGAACCGTCGGGATCGGGATCTGGATCCGGCGTTTGGGCTCTTTCTTAGGGGCGATCCTAGTCAGCGCCTCATCCATCTTAGCTCGAGGTGTGATGCTCGCGGCCAAGACTCCCAGGATCTCGTCTTCCCCTTTCGAGCATTTCACAATCTCCAGTGTCCAAGGCGAGAGTAAAGCTGCCCACTGTCCCAAACGGCCTTGCAACCCGGCCGACTTGAACAGCCAGGCTAGCGTAGAGTGTCGAGTCAGGATCCGGATGGATCTTCCCACCAGCAGGTTGTAATTGAAATCCAACACGCGTAGGAGCGCGGGTATCTCTTTCTCCACCGCTCCGTAGTTCAATTCATTCGGCTTCAATGTCCGGCTGACGAAGGTGACTCGATGACAAATCCCTTCATGTTCTTGTACCAGAGCGGCTGAGACGGCCCAGTCGCTGGCATAAACTATAACCGTAGGTTGACGTTCCGGATCGAAATGACGGAGGATAGGTGTGGTCGCGATTCTGTTCCTTAGCTCCACGAATGCATGTTGAGCTCGGATCCACCGAGGTTCCATCTTTTCCGAGTTCTGATCCGTGCTCTCTATCCAGATTGGGTCCTCTCTCCATTGGTCCCGGGGTGGATCCAGCTCCTGTTTTAGGTCCTCTTCTGGCGTCGTACTACTTGGATCCCTTCGTGGATCCGACTTCTCCCGGGCCAGAGCTTGTTGGATTTTGATCCGGACAGCTGGAGTGGTCATCGCAGCAAAATCTACCTCTCTCAATTCATACAATACCGCGGCAAACAGGGCGTAATCCTCGATGAACCGACTGTAGTAGTTCAAACTGCCCAAGAAGGATTGCATCGCCCGTAGCGACTGTGGGAAGGACAAATCGGCTAACGAAGACAGGTCCTTAGGATTCGCCTCCAATCCCTCCTTGGAAACTCGATGGCCTAAGTAATCCACCTTGCGCATCCCCCAATAGCTCTTTACCACACTGATAGAGAAATTCCACTTAGTACACGCCTCCAGTAGGGATGTCACTCTTTCGCACAACTGATCCCACGATTCCGCCGGGATTAGAATGTCGTCGATGTAAGATCTGCGTCCTAACACAGACGGGGTCCCAGGATCCCCTGGCTCCCCGCTTCGAATGGATCCGCTTCCGTATGGTCTTCCCCGGATCCACCCGTTTCGGGCTCCGGTATTCGGGTGAATCCATAGAGGGCGTTATCGATCAGGCGTTGGTAGATCTGGGGTGCGTTCTTCAATCCAAACGGCTTCCGGTTCCACTCGAACAGGCCAAACGGTGTGATAAATGCGGATATTGCGCGAGCTCGATCCGTAATAGTCACCACCCAGAAACCACTGGCCATGTCAAGAGAACAGTACCAGAGTACTTTATCCAAATCCTCCAATAGCTCATTGATTAGAGGCATCGGATACACCATCAATCGAGTCAGGCTGTTAACCAGCCGGTAATCAATACACAGACGTATATCCACCCCGTTCTTCTTGATGATGATTACCACCGGAGATGCCCACGGGGACGTTGAGAAGCTGATGAGTTTGGCTTGTAGCAGACCCTTAATCAGATCCGATAGTTTTTCTCGGAACTGAGGTGCCACCTTCCGCACCCTTTGAGCGATCGGTTTCGCGTCGCCGACATCGATGTCACATTTGACTCCGCGGGCAGCGGGCGGTAACGCATTACCTTTACCAATCAGCAGATGTCGGCTTCCCCAGATTTTCTGACGTAGACGATCCACTTCAGCGGGTTCGTTCGCCCCTGGATTCACTTGGATATCATCAATCGTGACCTCCTCTGTGGTCAGTGGTACCTCCAGGATCACCGCCATGCCCTCTCCGAGATCCTCGGCGTGTAGATCCCCACCTTCATGGTAACAGACCTGTTCATCTTCAGTCTTTGTCGGATCTACCCTTGGATCCAGGCACCGCGACTCTCCTTCAACCGTCATCCCTTCAGTTTTCGTGAGTTCGGGTACCCTGGTACCGGGGAAGCTACCTGTTGGATCGACTTGATCCCCTGGTGAGTTTACACACGACGGTTCTGGTTTGACTAGTGTTGCCACTCTCGACAAGGATCCAGGCACTTTGTCCCATGAAAGGCTAGGATCCACTTGTGGGTTAGCAGGATCCGGTGACCCGGCTTCAGTTCTCTGCGATCCCCCATCCATCGACTCTGGGTTATCTGGGGACCGGCTCTGGGTATCATCCCCGGTCTTGGATCCAACCTCCATCGCTTGGATCTCGATCCGACGATTTCTCTGCAGGATCTTTCGCGGAGTTGGATATGAAGGCCGATCCACCAAGGGGTCAGTTGGCCCCGCTGGGAGCTCCACCTCTCCGAGAGACTCGATCTCGGTAGTCGCCTCGTACGCCAGATTCTGCCATTCTTTGTAGCGGCGGGATCCCACTGACACATATCCAGGTCGCCTAGGGATACCGACCTTCGCCAACCATCGCCCGATCTCCTCATAATGGTCCAGTAATAGTCTCTTGTCGGTGCCGTTCGTGACCTGGAGGTATTGTGATCGACCTGGTCCTTGGATTACTGTAGGCACCCACTTCTCGCCCCGAGTGACCCACAGTTTCTCATGTTCCACCCACTTCAACCGATCTGGCAGTTCCCAGGTCTCTCCGGGCTCGATCCAGGTGGTCTTATCCGCCCTTATGATCATCATCTTCGCCCCATACAACGGTCGCCGTCCGCTGAGCTGGATCCGCATCTCGTCGGGGAAACACAGTGTCCTATCCTCCAGATCCAACCTCACTCCGGCTGGTACCATGAAGTCCATCCCGAGGATGGCGTCTTGATCAGCGAGATCTCCGACCCAAATATCAAACCACTATACCAAACAACCTGCCAACGTGATCTTGATCCGCGTTCTCCCATTCGTACGGTACACGTCTTCACCAATTCTAACACAATCTTAGATCCGACTCCCATCCACTTGGCACCCAACCTTACGAGCAGAGGCGGTATCTAGTATAGACACCTCGGCACCACTATCTAGGAGTAGGATTGCTTTTTCATTGCTGATCTTGCCCCCTACCTTGGCCTGTCTGAACCATTTTCCTGGGGCATGGTACCTTCAGTATCCACGGGACGCCCCTGTCAGCAGATCCATGGATCCAACATCTTCATATCCCCGGGATCCAGTAACCTGTCAAACCCTGGGTGGATCTGCAGTGACCTCACCCTTGGTAGGCTCAAACCATCGACCATGTTGGCGCTTCTCCCAGTAACCATGTGCCTCTCCCCTTTGTAGATCCAGGGTTGAAGAGACTTCGGATCTGGTAAACTCATCCACTTGGCGCAAACTAGAAATCTTGGCAACTGACACTTCATGTAGATCACGTGTATTATCGACTGGATCTAGGGTCCTGCTACCTGGATCTAGCGATGTCTTGTTCACAAATGCATAAATGCAATACCTAGAACGCTCGGCTCGTACCGGATTCAAACCCGGCGAGGGTCCTAGTCTAACATCTTCTCGGCCACTTCCGGCAACATCCCTCTGTGCTGGGCAGGATCAAACCATTGGCGGATCTGGTTGTAGAATTCCTCCATCGGGCACTTGCCGACGTCGTGAACCTCGCCACAGCCACGACACACGTAGAAGCAATGATCTCCGGGGTGACCTTTCTTGCCACACTTCTCACAGACCAGATGTTTCCAACATCCAGATTCTGTGTGCTTCCGGGATCCGCACTGCGAACACCTGATTTGCGCTGTCCCGTCCATGAGATCTCGGGATCTGTCCATCCCACGGTCCCCGGGTACGGTATCCCCTGATCGAGAGTTGTCTAAGGTCTTCGCCGTACGATCGTTGGGTGCAGTGAGACAGACTCGGCGGTAATCCTCTGGGTCGGAGTCCGAACCGTCGGATCCTGATTCAGTTCCTGAGTCGGGCGCCGTGACTTGGTGGACACGTCGAGCGGGGGCCGTGGGCCGTCGGAGCCTTTTGGCGATACTTGCCGGATCCGACCGCCGCCTTCTTCTGGCGGTGTTTCGCGCGATCCACAGCTCGCAGCACTTCTTCGAGCTCATCTGCGTCTGGAAGACGTAACAGGGTCAGCCTGTCGGCCAGATCCACGTCTCCCAACGTCTCGATGAAATGATCCACGTGTTCCCGCAGTACCTTGGATCCCCCATCCTTGATCTTCAACTTGGCCCGTAGACCGGCCACATTTAGTCGATGCCGATATTCTAGCGGAGATTCATCCGATCTGCGGCGAGCATGATATTATTGACGTGCCACCGACACTCCCAATCCACAGTACTGGGTCTGGAAACTGCGCAGCAAATCTGGCCACTTGTTCCTGGTGGATCTGCCCAGCTGCCGATACCAGTTCCTGGCTGGCCCCGCTAACAGATCCGCAAAGGTCAAACACTTCTCAGCATCCGACGCTTGGTCTCTCATGAGGGCCGACTTGACTTTGCTGATCCATGTTCTCGCTCGGTCCTCATCTTGATCCTTGCCCGTGAACTCCTTCAGATCCGATATGGCTGAGATCCGTACCCTCTGGATCATGGACGATCCACCTGCCCCGGCTGTGGCTGTTGCTACCACCGCTGACGGAGTGGATGGGCCGTCCAGATCATCTGGGTCGAACTCGTCATGGGGGCTGTCTCCCTCCACGGACTCCATCTCCACGTCTCGTGCTCCATGTTCGTGGAGCACTTGCGCTTGTGGTACGGGCGTTCTCATACCCTGTTCGACCAGGAAACGACTCATCGCAGCTTCGAAGTGTCGCGGCAGGGTGCCCGAGGAGGTGTCGGAAGAGCCCGTGGCCGGCTGGTCCATTGGCGAGACAGCATCCGTGAGGCGATTACCTCAAGTCCGATCTGACGATAACTCCACTGGTTTCTTGCCGGATCTGGCTTGATCCTGGCTGGATTGTATCAGATCACGGGTAGGGCGTACTGGATTTCGAGCCTTCACGTTCACGGGGACTTCCTGTCCTCGGATCCTCGCCCATTCTTCTAGGGATGCCCCGGAGGGTCCTAAAGTCATGCGTAGTGGCTCGGACGACGTGTCTGACTCATCCTCAGCGGCGGATTCGTAGTTCGAGGACGCAGCTTGGCTGATCCTCGGCGACGACACTGGATCCATAGTGCGCGACCTTTCTCCGGTGATGGACTTAACTCTGGCAAAGAGGTCCCGCGTCGCGGATACTATGAGATCCAGGTCTAGCTCGAAGATATCCTCTGCGTCGAACACACCAGCTACGATGCCTGACTCCGTAAGCAAACGTAATAGATCTTTGACTGCCACCAACTTGTTCGCCGTTTTTGTTGGTGCTCTCACCGGTTCCCTTGGATCTTCGATCTGTCGTGGATTCAGGATCTGCATGACAGGATCTTGATGCAGGAAGTCGCGTAAAGCTTGGTGGCAATACACAAACTCGAGATCCTTGTCGGACCAGCTTGACCTGGATCCAGCTTGGTCTTCTTCCGACTCTGGCGCTTGCATCTTCTTCCGCGTAGTCTTACTCGTTTTCGTCTTCTTTCTCGTTTCTTCGACTAGCGGGGTTGGGTTTAGGTACGGTGTTGGCTTAACCGGTGAATCTGCAAATGCATACCGTTTCGCCTTCACTTTCCCTTGTTTTGTTAGCGGATCTTGACGCAAGTCAAGATCCGCAGGGGCCCCCGAGGGGACCTGGGGAGGATAGAGAGGTTTCGCTTCTAGATCCAGATCCGGATCCACCTCTCTTCCGTCGACAGAGTTCCTCCCAAAACTCCATCGATCCGCGGATCTTGTTTCATTCAGCAGCGTCTTCGTCGATCCGACCTCCGACGACGCCTCTTCCCCTGGCTCAATCTTCACTTGAGCATCTTCTTGGGACTCACGGGTGAAATCCCGAGTCACCAAACGATCCGGGCACGCGCACCATTGTGGTGTAGCGGGATCAGCAAAATCTGCGAGATTGCTGGATCCAACTTACCAACTGCGCCCAGACACCGACTAACGGAGGGGGTCCCCCGATGATCCGTATTCTGTTGAACTTTCCTCACCTTGTGTACCCGTCGGTAGGGCGGGATCTTGCTCTCTCGGTAACTTCCGAAGAGTTCAAGTGGTGAAGCTTGAGTGTCTTGGCGAGCCGTGGGGATGGGGTGGCGCAGCAGTGGAAAATCTTCACTCTGCGTCCGTGGATGGTTCCGAATCCTAAGCAAATATTCGAGCTTATGGATCCGGGGCCTAGATCGTGGATCTGGCCGTAGGGTTGCCTTGCGGGTGTGTTCCCTTGCCTTTGCGTTTTCCTTTGCGTTGTACTTGCCGCCTCCTGTGACGGGATCTTGAGCGTTGAGAGCCTCTAGGGTGTAACCGGCCAAGTAGTAAATTCGGTTAACCTGCCGGATCTGCACGTGTATAGAAAAATCTCACTAGGTTGTAGGATCTGGCCAATGTATTATCCAGTTATCACTACCAACACTAGATTCGCAATTCCCAACCTTCTCCGAGCTCGTACGGCCAATGTAGTTCCTATTCTTGAGGGCAGGAAGGCACTTGCGTGTTATTGTGCAAATAGAAGTCTGTATTGATACTTAAGCCTATACTTGCATGGATTTCTACCTTCTGTGTCTTTTACCTGTTAAATCCCTTACCAGGCTCGGCTGCATGTTCTTTCTCTCCTTGTCCCATCATCCCAGCTGTATTATCCTCAGATCCACCGGATCCATGGCGTAATCATTATGGTCACTCTATTATGGATACACTCATCCGGATCCAGGTCGCTTGGATCCACGTCACTGTATGTGTATGCTCGTCATGGATCCGAGCTCTCCAATCCTCCAACATCGTTCTGCGACCGTCTGTGATCTCCATTGTCCCACGAAAGTTTGCGATCCACTACATCCACCATCCCTGTATCCTGGATCCAGGTCCCTCTAGGCGGGATCCTCCCCTCCTTGGATCCGAGCTCGGAAGTATGGGATCCGGGACATCTCGCGGTGGATCTTGTCTGCTCGTTAGTCGTGGATACTAGATCCACCTTCAGATGACACCTACCATCATTCCTTCATAGGATCCACATTCGATCCACCCGTACATAGTATATCCCATATCCACCTAAGTGAACCGAGGTAAGGTTGGATCCGAGATATGTCTGGGTGGATCTTGCCTTCTCGTACATCACTCATACCAGATCCATCATCGTCTCATACGGGGTGCGGCTCGTCATGGCTAATCCACCTCAGGCAACTTGCATCCGCGCCGGACGATCCGAACCCTCTCTAATCACTTGAAAGTGTCACTGATTCGGGGTAGTGACCCCGCGTTAGGTCCATTCTCTTATTTTTGAGAAAGCACTTCACCACACGTAACCATTCAAAGTGTCCAAGTGCACAGACGAACGCTGAGATCTGCCGAGCTCGGCGAGTCATCAAGACTGCCCAGAATCCGCTCGCAGCATCAAGCGAACAAAACCAAAGGTACTCTCCAATTCGGTGAGCAGGTCATCGACTAGTGGCATAGCGTATTCCATCGGCGTCGTAATTGCATTAACTAGTTTATAGGCAATGCATAGCCGAATATCCACACCATTTTTCTTGAGCACTTTCACCACTCGAGAAGCCCAAGGGCTGCCCGAGAATGATATCAACACAGCTCGAAGTAGCCCCTTCAACAACTCGTACCGTTTGCTCAAGTGGCGGAGAGGTATCCGCCGAGCTCTCTGCTTGATAGGTGCGTGTCCTTGAACGTTGATGTCACACAATGCTCCGTACGCTGGAGGCGGCAGGGCATTACCACTTGAAATCATTATTCCTTCGTGCTTTTGCAGCTTTGCCACCAACCTAGCCGACTGTGCTGGGGTATGACTACTTGACTTGACGTTCGGAGCGCCATAGTCGAGTTCAGTAGGCTTCACTTCAGTGAGGTCGGGAAGGAAAGCCAGCTCGTGAGCGTAGTCCGTCAACTCCAGATCTGTCCCACTCCGCTCAAAGATATCGGTCTTACTGTCGTCAACATCATCCTCTTGCTCGTCTTCGGTCGCTGCGATAGCCAAGTAGTGTTGTCTTAGAGTTTCCGTTGGGTCTCTCGTCGAGTTGCATTCATCATCTTCAGCTTGTTCTAAACTGTAGCCAATTCCGCCAGGGTCGAACACCGTCGTCGCCGAGCTCGTTATCCGATCTCAATTCCAGAACCTCTCGAGTGTAATACCTCTGACAAATCATAGTTGTCGTCCATGTGAGGGGCCGTATCCGCTGAGTCCACTACGGTGCCCGATCTGACTTCTGCGTGTTCAAACTTGTCTCCGAGGTAGATGGTATCATCTTTATGCCGTCTAACCATGTTCGAACCGGGTTCAGCCTCCATAGTCTCCAACGCTGAGTCCGCCGTAGCTGGATCGTCGTTAGGCTTAATTCCCTCATGTAGTAATACCTCCCGACTATCATAGTCCTTCGTCGCGTCGGAGTGCTGATCCGCTGAGTTGGCTGCGACGGCAGAACGAACTTCCGTGCGTGCAAACGCGTCTCCGGGATAGCTGACGGCTTGACGACATGCTGCGACCACGTCCGAATCACTCTCAGTGTTTAGATCCGCTGACGCCGAGTCCACCGCCGCCGACTGGATAATGCAGGCTTTTGGCATACCCATCGCTGAGTTCACCACGGCTGCATAACTTAACCCATCGACTCCATACTCGGTTCGTGCCTCACCTTCATTACCGTGGTTACTTGTATTCACCGTCCAGCTCAGTCCTTCACTGTTAGCCTCAACATCTCTTGAAAGTAATACCTCCAGATTGGAATTTGCAGTCGTCACGCTAGGGCGCTGTACCGCTGAGTCTGCTGCGACGGCAGGACAGACATCCACGCGTCCACACTCGTTCCTCGCGTAGTCGACCGTCCTATAGCACGCCGGAACAGCTCCCAAGTAATTTCTTGCAGCTGGATCTTCGAGCGCCGAGTTCGCCGTCACCACATGATTAATTCCAGCACTTATAGTGATCAGGGTGCTCATAGCTGAGTTCACCTTGCCCACAATTCTTGGTCTAATGACTGCAAACTTGGCTCGGTCGTCAATAACGGGTTGGGCGTCACGGAGGACTTGTTCCGAGCGTTCTTCATGGTCTCCTTCCGTGATAGCTGAGTCTTCAATCGCCGACGCTTCTTCCTTGGCCCCTACTGCACTTGTTACTTCAACCGCTGAGTTCGTGCTGGCGTCAGAAATGGCGCCATCGTCTTCAAACTTAGGCATATGATAGGAGACAGCTTGGCCATCGTGTAGCACCGGCGTACGATCCGTTTGGACGTCTATCAGCTTGAACACTGAGATTATAGCCGGGTCACCCCTGGTCACCCCAGAAGTTGATATGACGTTGGCGTTATCGCGACGCCTCTGGTCTTCGTCGGCTTCTGCATCAGCTTTGATCCTCCCCCAGCGTTAGGCGCATGTTAACTCTGGTCCGTTCTCCACTGGAGGGGGTCGTTTTTCCACCACCGTCGGAATAGGGTATTTTCGTCTTTCCACAGCTGGCGGCTGGTGTGACAACCCGTCCTCGTACATTCGTTGTTCCTTCTGCAGCAAATCTTTGACCATCGCTGACTCAAATGCCAATATCTGCCAGTCGCGGTATTTCGCCGAGCTCACGCGGACATATCCCTCATTGGCCAGTACTCCGTGTGGTTGCCATTTTATCACATAAAAGTGAGGTGGGCACCAGACTGACGTCGGTCGTACGTTCGTAATCAGGACATGGGTTGGTCTTCCTCAGTGATTAAAAACAACCGTTGGAATCCAGCCCTTCGTCCGTCGCACCCACAAGTCACGCGTCGACTCACTGGGTTGCCGCCTGGGCAATTTGAACTCAGCGGTCATTCGACTTTCGATTGTTAACCCGTCGGGTGGCCCACATGGGACATTTGGCTCGAACTCGGTCTTTGTCGGCGCATTACTTGATCGGATGAGTGGGATCACCATCTCATCGGGTAGCTTAACCGACGAGTTGTACAGATCCAGACGGATCCCATCTGGGATCATGAAGTCAGTGCCGAGAATCAAATCGACTCCGGCATGATGAGGCATTATCCACACTTCAAATAGTATGACACTTCCCAGCCGAGTGTCACCTTCACGACTGCTCGTGACGTTGTGTCTTTATTTATTCCTTGTATGTCGATCCTCTTATCCCGGCTGGCCACTCTTTTGAGACGCAGTTTTTTCGCGAAGTACTCACTAATCGCCGAGACATTTGCTCCGGTGTCCAACAGGATCTTGGTCCTTCGGTCGTTCACTGCCCCCAATACTAGAGCTCTCACTCTAACTCGGCGATCAAACGTCTGCGCTGACCACCATCCCAGCCGTTCCCCTGGAAGCAGCTTCATGATTCTGGTACGGTGCACAGCCTGGTCTGACTGCCAAGTTACACTTGCAATCGCTCGGTAGTTATCAGCTAACTCACCGAGCTCATGTTGAATTCCGTCGATTTCACACATCCAATTGCCATCCCCGCTTCGTCCCTCGGGTCGTCCTGCTTCGCCTACGAAGGCAAACAAGAAGTTCGCCTCAACTGCAGGCTCAGCTGACTGTGGCAGCCCGGCATATTCCAACCCAGTCAGTGCTGGCGGGCCGCCGAGTTTAATTAACTCGGCATGTAAAGGTTTTGCAGGTCTTCTGGCACTTGCGACTTGTCGACAGAATTCCTCACGAACGCAGCCAGCTTCTAGTATTGACGAAACAGCTCGCACTGGCCGACTTCATGGACTTGTCTGCAGAATTTGCAGCGTCGTCGACAGTAGTGAGCCGAGTGCCCCATTCTTCCACAAGCTGCACAAGGTCCACGCTGAGAGTTGTCGCGTGATCCATCTCCACGGTTCGACTGTTCTCGTTGGTTGTACGGTCGCGGAGGTCGATTTGCCGAGTTCCCCCAACTCCGATTCGAGCCATTCTGGTCTTCCGCCGAGTTCTCTCGGCGATCCGGTGTATTTCCCTTATCATTGGCAACACCGGCGTCTATGTAGTCATCGTCTTCCGCTGAGTCGTAACCTCCGGACTGGTCCTCATCATATCATTCGTCTTCGGAGTTGTACGGACTCGGCGGGTTCTGATCGAGTAGCTCCTCCCCGGCAGAGTCTGCGTTAACGAAGGTGACTCGGCGGTCGCGGTTGTCTTCTTTGCGACTACGCTTCTCATCTCGGCGTTCATCTCGGCGGCTTGGCTCCTTCCGCTTATCGTCTCGGCCTCGTGCAATCACGAGTCGGTCGCGTTGCTTCTTACGCTTTACACCGAGGGTCCGACGATTGATAATCTGCTCCACCTTACTAATGTCTTCCAACTGCAAGGGGTACATAAAATCCATCACATCGTCATCTCCACAATGCAGCAAGAAGTGCTCGACATGGTTAGCTGCGTCGGCGCCACCTTTCTCGTACTAGAGCTTGGCTGTCCGAGTATACCCATTGAGCCGGATCAAGAAGTCGCAGATCGGCTCGTTGACTTTACGTCTCGCCGAGTAGTAGCGAGTGCGGGCGGATTGGTCGAACTGTGAGCAATAATAATCCAGGAACGCCTCGCTGAGTAGTTTCCAACGTCTCTAAGTCTTCTTCGGCAGCTGCCTGTACCAACGCTTCGCCGCGCGTCCCAAGCATAGCGAGAAAGGTTCGCACCAGGCACTTTGGGGCATCCAGATGCTCTTCATCTCGTAGATGAAACGCTTGAGCCACTGGAGCGACGCGTCAGAGCGGTAGCGCTTTCCTTCGAACTCGGCGATTTTGTCGAGCGAGGCGTGGGTTCGGACTTCTAGGTACTGCGTCGAGTCCTCTTCAGCCGCGTCAAAGCTCAAGTTTCGGATGTAGTCCTTCACGGTTTCTTCACGGTTACCTCTCACGTCGAAGTCGTCGTCTTCTTCATCCTCCTCGTAAGCTTCAGCCTCGTCTGCAGCGTCATACAATTCACGGTAACGACCAACATTCCGTTGTCCACGACTCGGCGCTCGCTGAGTCGGGTTGAGCTTCATCGGAGTCAGCATGTGGAAGTCTTCGAAGTATGGAGTTCCTTGCGTAGCGCGGAACACTTCACGTCTCTTCGTCTCCGGGGTCTTCGGCAAAGGAATTTTGCTTGGGTCTTCGCCGAGTGCTTTGAGCTCGGCTACTCGGCTGCACACTTGCTTCGTCCCACCAGAGGCCTTCTCCAATCCAAATACCACTCTCAACATCTTCTTCCATTGCCAGAGCTCAGCTCCGGCGCGGGTCAGACTCCAGTCGGACAAGATGAGGCTGTTTGGTCGGCTGTTGCACCGATACCCCATTGCCTTCAGCAGCAACACAGTTTCTTCCACCAACTGATTGATGTTGGCTGCACGCACCGGTTGAGTTAGTTCGGGACCCAACATCGGCTACTTCGCCTGCGCCATCGTCACAGGCGCGAGCATCATCATCCACTCCGATCTCGTCCTCATCTCTTCGCCAAGTCGAGCCAACACTTTATTGGCGCTCGGCGTATCGGCGTTCCTCGTCGCTTTCGGAATAAGGGGCGGACGGTCCCCTTGAGCAACGCCATGTTCTTCTTCTTCATCATCATTGTCCGCACCTTCGTCGAGCTCGGCGGATAAGTTGCGCTCGATAGGACGTGGGGCTCTCATGCGTCCCACCTGCAGCGTCAACTCTTCCACCTCGCTAAGTAGCTCGGTGGTAGTCTTCGTTTCTCCCGAGCTCAGCGGTCTCGGCCTTCTCTTCATACTCTCCTTCACTTGCATCTCCGTTCTCGCTCTCCTAGTCTTGACCATCCTCGTCGAACTGGACGGTTCGTCTTACCTCCATCGTCAAGGCGATGAGTCGTTGATCCGCCGGGTCTGACCCCGCGAGAGGCGATCCTCCAGCCGTCGCGGGGCTTCCGTCGCTCGGAGCTACTGATCCCTTGACCATCTTCACTCTTCTCTTTCTCTTCTCTTCCACCTAACTTGGTTAGCTGGCACCTATAAAAAACAAGCACACACTCCTGTTCCCGGGTCGCGGCACCAGTTGTGGTGTAGTAGAACACACAAATACCGTCAGATGTGGATTCCTTACACAAACCACAACAAATCGCCGAGTTAGGTCGGCCGTTGTATGGCCTGCGCAGAGGGTGGTCCCCTCGCGGTTCGGCGGGACAGACGGGTGGCTCGCTTCCACTCGGTTCCGACTAACCAAGTTAGAGCACTTCCGAGGCTCCGCCGAGTTTGGTTCGGCAGAGCCCGTTCACAACCCTGTGGTCTCAACCAAAGGATGGACGACGGCGCGCGAGCGCTTTTACAGGTCACCGAGCGCAGAGGCTGTTCAGCTAGAAGTGTTATGGCACCCGGGCTATCCGACGTACCGGCCCACTGAGATTGCGGAGCTTTCTTTCGCGCGTAACAAGACTTTGTCCTACCCGGACCGACCTAATCTCTTGGCGCTACCAGTCAATACCCTACAAGCTACGCCTCTCGAGTATCGACGGCAGGCATAATCCAGCCCTATGCAGGGACTTACCGGAAAAGTGTACACGTGTCTTGGACTAGAAAAATTCTGCTCTGCTATCTTCTGGGAGCCTTTTCGGCTCCCCCTATTTAATCATATGCTTCTCATACAAATATTTAGTGAAATGTAGTCGTTTCGGATCTCTACCTACCTTTCCGCTTGGTTCAGGCGACCGTTGAGCTCAGCGGCTACCCGGATAGCATCATCCGGACAGATCGCTGAGTACTTACCGTGATCCTTTGTTCCTAAGCTCTTGATTATCAGACTGAGCCGATTCTTGATCTAAAGTAGGTTGACGTATGGTCGAATCTGGAAATCCCTACACCACACTACAGTAATCCAGGGACCAGGTCGATCGCAATACCTCCAAGTCACGAATGTCATCGACCAGAGACTATTACCGGACCACTATGAGGAGATTGGGCGATGGTTGGCGAAGGATGGTATCAGGCGACCTGGATATGTGTCAGTAGGATCCCGTCGCTATAGAAAATGGCAGAATCTGGCGTATGAGGCGACTACCGAGCCGAATCAATGAGAGGCGGAACTCCCGGCGGAGCCAACTGGCCCTTTGGTGGATCGGCCTTCATACCCAACTCCGCGAAAGATCCTACAGAGGGATCGTCGGATTGGAATCCAAGTGGTAGAGGTTGGATCCAAGACCGCTGGTGATACCCAGAACCGGTCCCTAGATAACCAAGGGTCGGTGGATGGGGGATCGCAGAGAACTGAAGCCGGATCCTGCTGACCCACAAGTGGATCCAGGCTTTCCATTGGACAAAGTGCCGGGATTCTTGCCGAGAGTGGCAACACTAGCCAAACAGGAACCGTCGTGTGTAAACTCACCAGAGGGTCAAGTCGATCCAAAAGGTAGTCTCCCCGGTACCACGATACCCGATCCCATAAAGACAGAAGATATGACGGGAGAAGGGGAATCGCGGTGCCTGGATCCAGTGGTGGACCCGACAAAGACTGAAGACGAACAAGTATGCTACCATGAAGGCGGGGATCTGCACGCCGACGATATTGGAGAAGGTATGGCAGTAATCCCGGAGGTACCACTGACCACAGAGGAAGTCACGATTGATGATATCTAAGTGGATCCGGGAGCGAACGAACCCGCGGGAGTGGATCGGCTACGTCAGAAAATCTGGGAAAGTCGACATCTGCTAACTGGCAAGGGAAATGCAATACACCAGCTGCCCGCGGAGTCAAAGGTGACATCGATGTCGGTGACGCGAAACCGATCGCTCAAAGGGTGCGGAAGGTGGCACCTCAGTTCCGAGAAAAACTGTCGGATCTGATTAAGGGCTTGCTGCAAGCCAAGATCATCAGTTTCTCAACGTCCCCGTGGGCATCTCCGGTGGTAATCATCATCAAGAAGAACGGAGTGAATATACGTCTGTGCATTTATTACCGGCTAGTTAACGGCCTGACCCGACTGATGGTGTATCCAATGCCTCTAATCAGTGAGCTATTGGAGGATTTGGATAAAGTACTCTGGTACTGTTCTCTTGACATGGCCAGTGGTTTCTGGGTGGTGACTATTACGGATCGAGCTCGCGCAATATCCGCATTTATCACACCGTTTGGCCTGTTCGAGTGGAACCGGAAGCCGTTTGGATTGAAGAACGCACCCCAGATCTACCAACGCCTGATCGATAACGCCCTCTATGGATTCACCCGAATACCGGAGCCCGAAACGGGTGGATCCGGGGAAGACCATACGGAAGCGGATCCATTCGAAGCGGGGAGCCAGGGGATCCTGGGACCCCGTCTGTGTTAGGACGCAGATCTTACATCGACGACATTCTAATCCCGGCGGAATCGTGGGATCAGTTGTGCGAAAGAGTGACATCCCTACTGGAGGCGTGTACTAAGTGGAATTTCTCTATCAGTGTGGTAAAGAGCTATTGGGGGATGCGCAAGGTGGATTACTTAGGCCATCGAGTTTCCAAGGAGGGATTGGAGGCGAATCCTAAGGACCTGTCTTCGTTAGCCGATTTGTCCTTCCCACAGTCGCTACGGGCGATGCAATCCTTCTTGGGCAGTTTGAACTACTACAGTCGGTTCATCGAGGATTATGCCCTGTTTGCCGCGGTATTGTATGAATTGAGAGAGGTAGATTTTGCTGCGATGACCACTCCAGCTGTCTGGATCAAAATCCAACAAGCTCTGGGCCGGGAGATGTCGGATCCACGAAGGGATCCAAGTAGTACGACGCCAGAAGAGGACCTAAAACAGGAGCTGGATCCACCCCGGGACCAATGGAGAGAGGACCCAATCTGGATAGAGAGCACGGATCAGAACTCGGAAAAGATGGAACCTCGGTGGATCCGAGCTCAACATGCATTCGTGGAGCTAAGGAACAGAATCGCGACCACACCTATCCTCCGTCATTTCGATCCGGAACGTCAACCTACGGTTATAGTTTATGCCAGCGACTGGGCCGTCTCAGCCGCTCTGGTACAAGAACATGAAGGGATTTGTCATCGAGTCACCTTCGTCAGCCGGACATTGAAGCCGAATGAATTGAACTACGGAGCGGTGGAGAAAGAGATACCCGCGCTCCTACGCGTGTTGGATTTCAATTACAACCTGCTGGTGGGAAGATCCATCCGGATCCTGACTCGACACTCTACGCTAGCCTGGCTGTTCAAGTCGGCCGGGTTGCAAGGCCGTTTGGGACAGTGGGCAGCTTTACTCTCGCCTTGGACACTGGAGATTGTGAAATGCTCGAAAGGGGAAGACGAGATCCTGGGAGTCTTGGCCGCGAGCATCACACCTCGAGCTAAGATGGATGAGGCGCTGACTAGGATCGCCCCTAAGAAAGAGCCCAAACGCCGGATCCAGATCCCGATCCCGACGGTTCAGGTGGATGAGGATCTGTACGTCCTCAGTTTCGATGGATCCGCTCGCGTACGACGCGGAGGAGGAGCATACAGCGCAATACTGTGGAGACTGCCCGGATGGGAAGTTGTACGGGTCAGATCCACTTACGCGGAAGGCCTCACCGTCAATGAAGCAGAGTATAACGGGCTCCTGCTGGGTTTGGATCTACTAAAGGGACAAGATCCAAAAAGGCTGGTGATTTGTGGGGATTCAAATTTGGTAATCAGACAGGTGCGAGGTGAGATTGACTCCAAGGCCCCGGCCCTAACACTGTTACGGCAGAAAGTGATGATCCACCTGCGTGGTTGGTTGAATCACGAGTTGGTGCATGTCAAGCGAGATTGGAATACCAGTGCAGATAGCTTGGCCAATGCCGCTTTACGGAATCAAATTTGGTGTTGAAGTGGAGAGAGAGGCCGAGCATCAGGATCTCGTTACGTTGAACCGACTAGTCTAAGTGGTGGTAGTTGGATCCGGGAAAAGGACAGTCCAGGTGATGGCCGTCACTAGGTCCAGAGGAAGGATTGGATCCAGCCCCCAGATCCTTGAGGAAACATTTGTGAAGAGAGTCCGCATTGAGCGGATCCTCAAAGCACAGAACGAGGAAGCGTGGATCCTAGGACTAAAGAAGTATCTGATGGGGGATGTACGAGACTTGAGTCGGGAGGATGCCAAATCCTACAGCATTATCGCTACGGATTACGCAGTGGATCTGAATGACTTGCTCTTCTATTGCCCCCCTACGAAGAGAGTCCACGAGGATCGGGATGGATTGATGAGATTGGTGATGCCGGAAACCTTGCAACAGGATGTCCTACATCACTATCACGCTAGTTTAGAAGGTGGACATCAGGGAATTGGTCGGACCTACCAGCGGATAGGTCCGGGAATGTTTCCACTGGAGGGGACTATTCAAGAGCGTGCAACGATATGTCGGTGAATGTGTGGATTGTGAGACAGGCAAGGGCAGGCCCACAATCGAAGGGGAGTCTCCAGGAAATATCCAAGCGATTTACCCGCTCCAAATCATAGCCATGGATCACATCCCATCACTATCCAAGTCATTCAAAGGAAACACGGAGTTGTTGATCTGGGTGGCTCTGTTTACTGGATACGTGATAGCCAAAGCTAGCGCGTCCAGAACGGTACAGACCATCGCCGAATCGTACGAGGAGTGTGTTTTTCGGAGATTTGGAGCTAGTGAGATGATTCGGCATGATCGGGAGCCAGGCTATATGTCTGATTTCTTTCGAGCATTCAACCGGATCCTGGGGCAGAGACAGCGGGCAACCATGGCATATCGTCCCCAAGCGAATGGATCAGCCGAACGCATGGTACAGACGATCACGAAGGCACTCAAGATGTGTGTTCAGGATTTGGATCAGAGGGATTGGGATGAGTACGCAGAGCGACTCTCCTTCGCGATGAACACCGCCCAAGACAGGATCCGGGGTGACACCCCATTTTACTTGGTACATGGGTGGGATCCTAAATCCACCCTAGAAGCGGCCATTCCGGTATGTAGCACCAAGAAGAGAAACCGAGATCCCAAGCACCAAGAAGAGAAACCGAGATCCCAAACGATGGCGATACCAAGTCCAAAAATATTACCAGCAAGCCAGATCCCAAGTGAGCGAACGACTACGAAGTGCGATACAGGATCGAGCAGATCGACACAACGAAGACGCTCGTCCCCATCAAATCCAAGTGGGATCGCAGGTGTGGCTATATTTAGATCGGGTGAAGGAAGGGTACGCCCGAAAATTGGCCCATCTATGGCACGGACCGTTCCGGGTAAGCAAAAAGATAGGGGAACATGCGGTGAAGTTGGAAACGGCAGGTACCGAATATCGCTTGCTCCCTGTAGTACATGTATCCAAGCTGAAGTTGGTCAAGAATATCCGGACCGGCCGCAAACCCGTCTTTCGGTGGATGAATCCGACCGGGTGGATTTCGACGAAGTCCTCTTACCGGAAGATAGTTGGAATGTGGATCTCGAAGCCGACGAATTCGAAGTCGAGAAGATCACCGATATGAGGTCAGGGAAGCAAACTAGATACGGACGGATTTACCGCGAATTTCTGGTGTATTGGCGTGGATATGACGAACCCAGTTGGGTAGACAAGGCAGGTCTGAACTGTGGAGCATTACTCTACGATTTCTTGCGGGATCGTACGAATCGGAACAGATTCGGCGTGATGCAGTCTCATCAAGAAGTGTAGGAAGGGGATCCATGGACGTGAGTTGGACATGTCGATGGGAGGATGAAGAAGAATCCACAGGAAGGGTGTGGGCGGGAGGAGGAGGATCGCGGATGTGAGTTGGTCACATCGGAAAGAAAGAGAAGACGAATCCACAAGAGAGGGGTGTATTACGAGGAAGGAGTGAATGTTTATGCATAACGAGTGACGTTTTACGTGCGAAGAGTCCCGCTTGATTTCAAGTGCGAGCTTTCGGGAGCCCGAACTATACTGACCCAATTGAGACGGGGTCGTAGGAGCTAGATCCGGATGAAATCCAAGCGTGGATCTAGCCCAGATCCAGGTGTACACTGAAAGGGTGGATCCAGCTCAGAACCAGGTGTACGCCGGTAGAGGCTGACTGACTTCCTCAGCCAACAAGAGAATGTTGCAGACATATTCAAGTAAGGAAGCGTGGATTAGAATAGCTTATGCAAAAAGGCTAGCTCGACCCAGTTTCCAGTCGCTAGTTACTACTACGAAACGAATCCATGAAGACTGAAACTGGGGGCGTGGCGTCAAAGAATGATAGGGATCAGGTGGTCTTGGGCTGAACATTGAAGAACTTGCCCACCAGACGCTGGATCTGGTGTTCTGGGTGTTGGCTCGGATCTCCCCGAAACTGGATGCGCCAAGGCTCAGCTTCATCAATCTCTTGCAGGGCCTCGAGCAGGCTCGTGGGTTCTGGGCGATGGAGGTTGGGATCCTCCAAGTTGGTCTGACGGGATACAGATCCCGGAAACCAAGTTACCTTATCCCCACGTCGGGGGAGATGCAAGAAGGATGGATCCAACAAAACATCCACGTCACACCAACCGTCGTTGATCGCTAACACGAAGATCACGAGAGCTTTCTTCCAAGCCCGACCGGCATGGCTACATCTGTTGCCCCGCTTCTTGTTGAAGTTAAACAACCAGGCCGAACCCCGCAGTTTGGTGCGAGAGATAGGGAACCGGTGGGTGCCTTCCCATATGGCAGCCCGGTGCTTGGAGACGAAATCCCGGAACGCACGAACGAACAACCCGAGACGCCCGCGCACGTCACTTCGGAAGCTAACCGGATCCACCAGCGTGGTTGCCAGCGTATCCCATGGGGCAGCATCTTGCAATTCTTCCACGTGAGATCTGGTAACGAGCAAATCCACGTATCCGGCCGTCGGGATGACATCCGCTTCCCGAGGGAATATCCACTCAGCTCGGAATGGCAGCTCAGGAAACAGAGCAGTGATCTTCATTGTGACAATGGCGACCCGGTTCAGTTTCTTAGCGGACCAAGGCTCAATGGCTCTGGTAGCGAAGGCCACAGGGGCACGCCGACCAGGAATGAAGGCAGCATCCGGACCAAACGGGGCCACGGGAAGCATCCCTGGCAACGAAGAGTTAGGAGGAGCAGGGATCAAGACGGATCCAGGGGATTCGCCACTGTGAGGTGATCCCCCTCCACCATCCCTGTCGACCTGGATTGCAGATCCCGCAGTGCCGGCCCCGGATCCGGCTGTATCAGTGACTTGCGGAGGTGGTGTCGAGAGAGATCTCCGTCGCGCTTCAGATCTGGATTGGGACAAGGCCCGCCGCGTGTCTTCTTCCAAGGCATCATCAGCGACCCGAGCCTCCTCCGAATCCTCCGGGCTTTCATCGTCGTCGTCGTCGTCATCGTCATCGTCGTCCGGAGTGAAGGAATAAGGGCCGGAGGACAGCTTACGCTTCGAAGCCGATCGGATAGGAGGCCCCGAACCGCCGGACTAGTCCGATCCCTCATTCTCGTCGTCCTCCGAGCTGCTAAGTCCACAACCAGCGGGGATGACACGTTTGGCTTTCCCTTTTCCGGATCCAGTTCCGACCGGCGGAGGGCCGGTACAAGCTGGCTGGGGAACGGTAGGCACCGTCACCGAAGGGCCAGCAGTGGATCCCGACTGTGTCGAGCCGGACTGGGCCGTGGATACGACTATCCCCGTCGTAGAAAGCGTAATCGCCGCGGATCCGGCCGAAGCCACTGCCTGGGACGACGGCGCGATAGTGGATCCAGGCTAGGGCGTAGAACCCGTCTTGGGTGTAACTGCGGATCCAGTCTTAGACGCCTTGGATCCAGCCTTGGCAGACGACCCGGATTTGGATGATTTGGATCTCGGCTGAGATGCAACAGCGGATCCAGTCTTGGGCCCAGATCCAGATGTTGACGTGACAGCAGTGGATCCAGCCTTGGATCCCGCACCCGTCCTGGACGTAGCTACGGATCCGGGTTTAGATGTGGCAATGGATCCAGACTTGGATCCGACACCAAACTTCGAAGGGGAGGCGGAAGGCTTGGACGTGGATGTGGATCCCGCCTGGGCGACTGTCTTGGAGGCCGAACTGGTTTTGGGCTTGGCCTTGGGAGAAACTCTGGCATGCTTGTGGGGACGGGGACGGGGGGGGGGGGGGGGTCCAGTGCTAGCAGCAGGGGATGCACTACGCGGTAGTTTCGAAGCCGACGGATCTGCCCCACTTACAGATGATAGAGAAACGCTAGCAGCGGGAGAGGATCCAGACAGGGGAGGAAGGGGACCTGAGATAGCAGCGGTCACCAGAGCCAGTCGTCTGCGCGCCAAGCCCGCTCCGATAAGCCGCGATCGCGCTTTAGAACTAGCTGCTGGTGCTGAGCATGAGCAGCGGCGAGCTGATCCCGGCGTTTTGTTGCAGTCGCCTCGGCATCGTTCAATTTGTCACCTGGATCGACAGAACAAGTGAATATGGGGTTACTAGCAGGAGACAAAAGAAAATTCACGTACTCGTGCGGCGGAGCTTGGATTCTAGCTCCGTTTGCGTTCGCTTGGCATCCGCCCACTCGGTAGCCGCCTTGTCACGCTGAAGTTCGGTGTCCGCCAGCTTCGCCTGGATCTCGTCGCACATTTGAGTCACGCGCACGAATTCTTCAAGCGCGTAATCTCGCCCAGCAGAGGCTTTCTCGAGTGACTCCTTGGTATCTTTCCGTTCCTCAGAAAGACGAGCCAGAGCCACATCCGGCGACGAGGGGGGTGGATTCGGCGCGGGGGGCCCTCCACGCGCCGACCCTAATGCAGATCCGCCATGGGGTGATCCCACATAGTCATTAGTCACCACCTCTTCTTGAGTCAGGCGCAACTCGTTGCGGAGCCGATCCAAGCTCTCGTCCGCGGCCACACTAGCGGTTTAGGAATCCTCCAGATCCCGCTATAGGTCATGGATCCGGGATTGGAGCTGGTGGATCTCGGATCCGGCTAGCGCCATCTCCCCAAGGAGGTGGTCGTTGTCGTCTCGCATGCCATCCCGCTGACGGGAGGCGCGATCCAGCCGTCCAGTCAAGTCGCGGATCCCGACTGTTTGATCGGCCAACAAGAGTCGCAGGTCCTGCGAACGAGAAGCCGCACGGTGCTCCCACCCCTGGATCTCCATAGCCTGGTCATGGACCTGGGCTCGCAAGGTTTGGAGTTGGGTGGCGTGCAAAGACGCAGCTTGGTCTCGGGCATCTTGAGCCGTCTGGAGCCCCGCCGTCAAGGTTTGCACCCGATCGGAAAGAGACTGGGCTAGAGCCCGCAGATCGGTGGGTGACATTGAGGAAGGGCTGACCGGAGGAGTGGTGGATTGAGCCTTGCCCGGCGATTTGCTGGTACGCTTGGTGGGAGACATGTATCGCGTAGAGGAGGAAGCAGTTGTGGATGCTGGTAGTGCACGTCGTGAACGCTGTTGTGTAGCGCCGACCACGTACAGGAGGCGATTGTGGTGAAGTGCTTTCTCAGAAATAAGAGAATGGACCTGACGCGGGGTCACTATCCCGAATCAGTATCAATTTCAAGTGATTAGAGAGGATTTGGGTTGTCTGGCACGGATGCAAGTTGCCTGTGGTGGATTAGCCATGACGAGCAACACCCCGTACGAAATGACGATGGATCTGGTATGAGTGATGTACGGGAAGGCAAGATCCACCAAGACTTCTCTCGGATCCACCCTTACCTGGATTCACTTAGATGGATATGGGATATACTATGTACGGGTGGATCGAGTGTAGATCCTATGAAGGAATGATGGTAGGTGTCATCTGAAGGTGGATCTAGTATCCACGACTAACGAGCAGACAAGATCCACCGCGAGATGTCCCGGATCCCATACTTCCGAGCTCGGATCCAAGGAGGGGAGGATCCCGCCTAGAGGGACCTGGATCCAGGATACAGGGATGGTGGATGTAGTGGATCGCAAACTTTCGTGGGACAATGGAGATCACAGACGGTCGCAGAACGATGTTGGAGGATTGGAGAGCTCAGATCCACGACGAGCATACACATACAGTGAAGTGGATCCAAGCAACCTGGATCCGGATGAGTGTACCCATAATAGGGTGACCATAATGATTACGCCATGGATCCGGTGTATCTGAGGATAATACAGCTGGGATGATGGGCCAAGGGAAGAAGGGACATGCAGCCGAGCCTGGTAAGGGATTTAACAGGTAAAAGACATAGAAGGTAGGGATCCAGGTAGGTATAGGCTTAAGTATCAATACAGACTTCTATTTGCACAGTAACACGCAAGTGCCTTCCTGCCCTCAAGAACCGGAACTACATTGGCCGTACGAGCTCGGAGAAGGTTGGGAATTGCGAATCTAGTGTTGGTAGTGATAACTGGATAATACATTGGCCAGATCCTACAACCTAGTGAGCTTTTCCTTTACTTGTGCAGATCCGACAGGTTAACCGAATTTACTACTTGGTCGGTTACACCCTAGAGGCTCTCAACGCTCAAGATCCCGTCACAGGAGGCGGCAAGTACGACGCAGAAGGAACACGCAAAGGCAAGGGGACACACCCGCAAGGCAACCCTACGGCCAGATCCACGATCTAGGCCCTGGATCCATAAGCTCGAATATTCGCTTAGGATTCAGAACCAACCACGGACGCAGAGTGAAGATTTTCCACTGCTGCTCCACCCCATCCCCACGTCTCGCCAAGACACTAAAGCTTCACCACTTGAACGCTTCGGAAGTTACCGAGAGAGCAAGATCCCGCCCTACCGACGGGTACACAAGGTGAGGAAAGTTCAGCAGAACACGGCTCATCGGGGGACCCCTCCGTTAGTCGGTGTCTGGGCGCAGTTGGTAAGTTGGATCTGGCAATCTCGCTGATTTCGCTGATCCCGCTACACCACATACGCATGCCGTTTGGATTGAAGAATGCGCCTATGATTTACCAACGACTGATCGACAACGCTCTATGGGGATACGTTCAACCAAAGGAAGGATGGCAGTTGTTTGCTGAACGAATGGCTATTGCTGAAGCCGAGTCGGAAACTCGGCGAGTCGAGCTCGGCGGAGTCAGCGATTCAACGCCAGGTCAGCTGACGAAGTTCGAAGCGGACCACCCATCACAAGCTGACTGCGATCCGGTCCAAGACCTGGTCAACGGACCAGACGGCGACATGTTCGCTAATAGAGAACCAGACCGGTCTTATTTGATCCCGGTGTTCAAGCGGAGGTCGTTTGTCGATGATATCTGTTTTGGAGGGGAGACGCTCGACGCCTGCTTGGAGACACTGGACCGACTACTAGCCCGGTTCACAGAATGTCGAATTAGCATCAGCTTTAGCAATAGTATCTTTGTCCAACCCAAGGTTGATTTCCTGTCGAATGAGATTACGCCGAGTGGCATACGCGCTGATGCGAAGAAGATAGCCGCGATCGCCGAGCTCTCCTTCCCGAAATCAAAGAAGGGGCTGCAACCTTCCTCGGTGCACTTAACTATTACGGCCGATTCATCCAGAACTTGGCTGTTTATGGAGCGGTACTCTATCAACTAAAGGAGACGGACTTTGGTCCTGGGGGTGACTTGACCTCAGCAAAAGCGTCATTCGCTGAGCTCAAAAGACGGGTAGCTGAAACTTCAAATCTTCGCCGTTTCGACTCGGCGAAAGAAGTCCACATAATGTTGTACGCTAATGACTGGGCTTTGGGCAGTACTATGATGCAGCCGCACGTCGACAAGCTGCACCCAGTTCGTTTCTGCGGACGCGTGCTAAAGGAGAATGAACTCGGCTATCATCCCGCTGTGAAAGAAGTAGTCGCGCTGTTACAATTGCTGAAAGTGTGCTACACTCTCTTGGCGGGGAAGACGCTACACATCTACACCCGTTTCTCCACGCTGGCGTGGGTGTTTAAGTCAAAATCGCTGTACGGCCGCGCAGTCAGTTTTGCAGTTATGTTGTCGCCCTACGATTTGAAGGTGAAGCGAGTACGCGAACGAGATGTAGACTTCGCCCAGTTGGTCCAAGCGTCGATAACCCCGTTTATCGGACTCGACGATTCCTTGAAGCACCTTGCGCCTCCCTCCAAGAACTCGGCGACAGTTCGAACGGACCCAGAGCTGCTATACGCCCGAATACCAGCTGACTTTGCGGGATGCGTGCTGTCATTCGATGGCTCAGCGAAGACAGCTAAATACGGCGGGTATGAAAGCTGTTCGTGGATACTGTGGCGCCTTCCAAATTGGAATATTTAGATCGCTGCGAGTGCGTACCTGTCGTCCACCACGGTCAACATCGCCGAGTACACCGGCATGAACAATGGGGTCTTGGCGGCGATTGACCGAGGGATAACTGACCTGATTATCGTGGGTGACTCCCGGCTTGCAATCCAGCGATCCATGGGGGTGATAGCATGCAAGAAGGAAACGTTGCAAGTGGAGCTAGCACGACACAAGGATCTCACGAATCGACTCAACTCGGTCCGGTATCGACACATAGCGCGACACTATAACGCAGCGGCTGATTCTCTCGCTACAGAAGCACTCGAAGCAAAAGCCGGACGAGTAATTCTCGGGACGGATAGGAAAGCAGAACTGCGAACGATTAACCAAGTAGCCGAAGAACTGTACGCCATAGACAACCCAGCGGAAACCCCGATTGTCACGGCAGTCACTCGTAGCCGAGTACGCCGAGTTCACTTTGAGGATGAGCTGGATGAAGCCTCGGCTAGAGCAAGAGGAGGAAGTCAGGATCACGAAGCCATATCAACAAAACCTGGAGAATCCGCGTTTGAAAGCAGTGGAGATGAATTCGAACAAGTCAGCAGGGCGTCGACTCGGCGGACTAACCGCGCGACCCCGAATGTTGAAACAGGGTCGCAGATGAAGTCAGCCCAGACGGCTCAGAATGCCAACGACATTGATCCAGTGACAGTACAGACTGAGCGGAGACGACGAATCACGAAGGCACAAGACGAAGAACTCAGGTGGGCCGATCTGAAGGCGTACCTGAGAAGTGAATCTGAGGACCTTACACACCGTCGAGATCAGAATGCCGGCAAAGTCGCAGAAGGCTTTGTACTCAGCGAAGACGCCTGTTATACCGCCGAGATGAAACGCGCCGACAGGGCGAACTCGGCGAGCCGAACCTCGCATTGAGATTGGTAATTCCGTCAACTATGGTCGACGAGATATTTCATAACTGTCACAATGCAATCGAAGGGGGGCATCAAGGCATCGTCAGAACTTATCACCGAGTCAAGGCCGACTACTACTGGATTGGTCTTTACGCCGACGTGGTGAAACATGTTAGAGACTGAGAGGACTGCAGTACCAGTAAGAGCAAGCCACAGTTGAGAGGTTACTCGCCGGGAAATGTGGTGTCAGACCATCCATTCCAAGTCGCGTTAATGGATTTCGTGATTCCCCTACCTCGAACTCAGCGGGGCCATACGGCACTGCTGTTGCTCCCCTTCACGATGTTCGTTATCGCTAAGGCTATGAATGACACCGGGGCACTCGAAGTGGCTAAGGTGTTTGAAGAATGCGTCTTCAGGCAGTTCGGGGCTCCGTCTCTGATACGGCACGACCGAGATCCTAGGTTTATGAGTGAAGTATTCCAGAAGTTCTCCGAGATGATGCAGTCGAGATCAAGAGCTACGCTGAGTTACCGACCACAAGCCAACGGTCAACAAGAGAGGTCAGTCAAGACAATGGTTCAGACTATACGGGTCTACGTGGAAGACCCACTTCAAGCCGACTGGGATGACATCGCCGAGAAGATGGTACACGCTATCAAAAACTCAAGAGACTCGACTCGGCGAGAAACCCCTTTCTATCTGGTACATGGTTGGGACGCCAAGTCTACACCCAAGGCTATGACGAGCTCAATACGACGTGGACAGGGACGCTCAGCCAACTCAGCGGACGCAGTCGAGTGGCGCCGAGAAGCGAACAGACAACGAGAAGTTGCCCTTCGATTAGCAGCTGAGTTCCAAGTGCGAGGGAAGGCACGACGGGCTCGAGAGCACAACGAAGCATTGAGCAAGAAGGAGAAAAGATCCATTCTCAACACAGCGGATGACGAAGACGGCGTTGCAGAACCAGGCGATGAATCCACCGAATCCTTGTTCAAAGAAGGAGACCAAGTCTGGTTGTTTATGGAGCGAGTCAAGTCGGGCCTGACTAAGAAGTTAGCACATCGATGGCACGAACCATTCGGGTGAAGAAGAAGGTGGAAGAATTTGCCTATGAATTGGAGTTACCTGACAAGAGCGGATATAGGTTCTACCCAATGGTCCATGTATCACGTTTGAAGGCAGTCACCAAACTCGGCGGAAGACCCAAAACGAGGCTAATCGCCGACCTCGAAGAGACTCAGCGATTTGACTTTGACGAAGAATTACTACCCGAAGATAGCCAGACGCAAGTATGAACCAGTATGAAGTCGAGGCAATCCTCGACGACGAGCTACCATTATCGACGAGTACGTCCCGGTCACAGCGGAAATTTAAGGTTAAGTGGGTCGGCTACGATAAGCCTACTTGGGAGCCACTGTCGAATTTGTCATGTGGAGGTCTCCTGTTTGACTATCTACGACAGAAGAAGCGTGAAAACGGTCTGCAAATGGTGCAAGTTGCAGATGAGGATTAACAGTTATTGCACCAAATGTTACACCAACTCAGCGGACGACACAGGCCGAGTTGAGATGGAATGCTACTGTGTCGAAATTACATATACTGAATAATTATGAAATGAAGTCCTGAACGATACCTACGATACGCTCAGTCAAAAGAAGAAAATTAAAAAGAAGGCGATCCGGACTCCAAGAGAGGTGAACTTAACGGAGACAACTGGGAAGAGCTCAGCGGACTCGACGATTGGAGACGTTGCGGCGTAGCAGACGTCGCCCCCTGAAAGTCTGCTGGAGGAGATGCAGTATCCGCAGCCGTGGCAAGAAGTATCATCGCCGAGCTAGCCGCCGAACCAGGTGGAAGAAGAACCGGTGCCTCAGAACCCGACTCGGCTGAAGTGGGTTGAGGCGGATCCGTTCCACTGGGGAGTGGGGTGCCGAACAGAGACATACTCGGAGACGCGCCTCGGAGATTGGGAGAACCCAACCCGTCGTCCGCTGAGTCGTCATCAGACGCACTCTCGGCATCAGAGCCGAGCTCACCGATTGAAGACCCAGCGAAGATGTGGATACCTTGACGATTCAGCCAAGGTGGAGCACCCTGAGCGTACGGAGGAGGCGCTGGTTCGGCAAGATCGAAGTCTTCTTCGATCGCGTCGTCAGCAACCTGATGGTCCATTCCGCGCGGAGCGAAAACCAAGAAGTCCACGTTCCGAGCGCGGAAGCATGTGTTATACGGGTGAACCGCCGGGTCGGTTAGCCACCAAGCTCGCCAGGGCTCGGCTAGATCCACATCGTGAGCACACTGAATCCAGTCTCTCCGGGATGGAACCCACGAAAGGTTAACATGAGAGTAATGGGGGACGGACGGATCGAAATAAACCTCAGCATCCACAAGAGGAGCAGGTTCATCGCCGAGCTTCTGGGTGACCGCCGAGTAAAGTAGGTCGTCGACAGCGACAACATAGGATCGTAGGGTGTCACTACGGCGTTTGCGCTCGCGCTTGTACACCAGCCACAGCTCATACACTTCAGCAAGCTGAGCGGGCGTGGCAGTCGGGTTGACGTCAGGATGGAGACCCATCAACACACTTGACTCGACGATCCAATGGCGACGCTCATAGAGAGCAACACAATAACGGGTCGTTTGGCCATCTGTCTTGATGGGCCTCCCCGCTGAGTCCCAAGGCCTGTCGCCACAAAGCTTCACCCACATATCGCCAAGACCTTGCGTCAAGGTTCGAGGTCGGGTCTGAGAAGCCAAGCACCGCCGAGCCTCCTCCAGCACCGACGGAGAAAAGAAGAAAGGAAGCTCGGGGAGCATCCGCCGGAGACGCTGACAAGGATGACTCGGATCAAAGACAGCCATGAAGATCGTATGCCGTCAAGAAAACACGGCGTGGGTGGCACACGACTCTTGCCACCTAAGAGCTCCAGCTGCACCCCTCCGCTCAGTGTATCCAATAACACATTCCAACAACGAAATGCATAAATGGTACCTCGCGGAGTTGAGCCATGTGAAGAGTCAATCCACAATCTTGGAAACGGCTTGCGAGGCCCGGGTCCGTACCGTTGCCAGCGGAAGTGTAAGAGCGCTTGGCAGAGTGAGCGAAGCCGGCCGTGATACAGTCGAAGTCGGCTGAGAGGGAACTGACGCTACCGGGAGCACACTTGGCGAAGGAGCAGCCGAAAGAGATTGGGCAGGAGCCAGGTCAGGAGTTGGCGAAGGAGCAGCCGAAAGAGATTGGGCAGGAGCCAGGTCAGGAGTTGACGCAGGCCGCCGATGCGTGTGGTGCCGGTGCTTCTTGTGATGCTTCTTGTGCTTCTTGTGCTTCTTGGACCGCTTCGACCGGTGACCGGTAGGACTCGACGAGGCACGATGCTTGCGACGCTGCTGCTTCCCCGAAGCCGACGTAGAGGTAGAAGGCGTCCCATCACCAGAATCCATCGATGAATGTCGCAAGGAGTGGCGATTTCTCGGCGACAAGGACTCATCACTCATCTCATCGTCAGAGCCGAAGATTGCCGCACGAAGGCATCTCGCCTTGGCAGAACGACGAGCATCTTCGACCGCCGAGTCAGAGCCTGAAGGACTACCCGCCGAGTTCTCGGATAAAGAAATGGGATCCAAGAGCGACCCAGCGGCAAGATTCGTCGAGCCGGCGGACGGTGCAGAGCCGTCGCCAGGCCCTAAGACCTCGTCGTCAGACGCGTCAAGGTCCTCAAGCAGCTGAGCAGTCACGGTACGAGCAGTCGCAGCAGATCTCCGGATGGGGCGCCCAGACGGAGACGTCAACACCGCCGAGCTCGCAGGGAGAGACGGTCTGAGGACACTCACGGCCGGGGTCACTAGGTCAGTCGGTGTAGTGGATACGCTCAGACCCCGAGAGGGAGAGACGTGAGAAGATCGCCCAGATGACGACCGGGAGTGCCCAACCACCGCGGATACGACGCTGAGCGGCACACTTGACGGGGGCAACTCAGTGGGGATGGGTGAAGTCGAGCCTGGGGCACAAACACTTGTAGTCGGGACAGGCAGCGAAGCCACGACATCGGAAGAGGATACCGGCGGTGGGTGAGTAGCCGCGACTGACGACGTCGATAGAGGACCAGAAGACGAAGAGCCCACCGAAGTCGTCGAATCAATCGCAGGAACGGTGTCGTCGGCAGGTTCGGGCAACTCAAACTCGTATTCAACTTCGCTCGAAGCTTCATCGTCGTCTTCAGAGCGAGCGGAAACAGCTGGCTGTGTAGCAGAACTCAACTGAAGGTGACGAACCTTCTTCCACCGAGTCCGACGACGGGATTTTCCAGAGCGGGGCTTTTCCCCATCGGACACGGTAGCTTGAGCAGAACTTGAACGCAAAAGGGCACTGATAGTCTCGCGTCCCTCCTCCCCGGGAAGTGGACAAGCGTCCGGCTGAAGCGGATGCGGCGCTGATGAACGATGACGAGGACCTGCAGCAGTTGGAGACTTGGGATTGGCATAACGCCGAAGCCGCTGCATAGCCCGAGCAAGTTTCGCTTCACTCAGGGCTACTGTCTTTCGCAGTGAAGCAACGAGATTAGCAGACTGCGTGGCAGCAGCCTCCAATCGGGACCCCTGTTGTCGCGCCGATGAGAGCTGAGTGGACAATTCAACATTGCTGAGGGCAAGAGAGTCCAATCGCCGAGTCAACGCGCGGTTCTCTTCTTGAACAGCTTGATGGTCGGTCCTGAGATCACCAATGACCTCGGAATAATCAAGAGCGGCGTAGTTGCCTTTCAAGATGTCCAACAGTTTCTCCGCGGAAGAAGCCTCCAGGCTCGCTCGCCGCTGCACGGGATCGGAAGGTTCCACGGAACGAGTAAATCCGTAGGCCATGAGCCTCGCCAAGAAGGTCAATTCTTCTCGACGCTAGTATCCCTGCTCGGTAACCCTGGTCATGAGGGAGTCAAGACTCACTGGAGCAGCCGAGCTTGACTGACTGTTGGCGCCTGAAGTGGTGTCGCCCGGCAAGCTCGGTGGCCCAGGTGCGCGAGAAGATGCCGCCGACTCCGCGTCAGACTCATGGGAAGTTGTCAGGTCGACCAACCCAGTTTCATGCCGGTCGCTGACGCCACGAGTACCGACGGGTCGAGGAATCGACTCAGCTGGCACGCCTTCACCTTGACGAGGGGTTGGAGGAGAATGATGGCGCCGCGAATTGTGCTGGAGTAACATGCGATGAGTAAGGAGCTGCCAAGTGAGTGACAGCGGAAGCAACAAAAGTACCGAAGAAGGTGGTGGAGTGCCGCGAGACGTCATCTGCCGAGTATGGACCAACGGTGGCAGAACCAAATGAAGGATTAAGACACTCACCAGCTCGACTCGTATCATAACCGGGGCAGTTGTGGTGTAGGGATTTCCAGATTCGACCATACGCCAACCTACTTTAGACCAAGAATCGGCTCGGTCTGATAACCCAGAGCTTAAGAACAAAGGAGCATGGTTAGTACTGGGCGATCTGTCCGGATGATGCTATCCGGATAGCCGCTGAGCTCAACGGTCGCCTGAACCCAGCTGAAGGGCCGGTAGAGATCCGAAACGACTACATTTCACTAGATATTTGAATGAGAAGCATAGGATTAAATAGGGGAGCCGAAAAGGCTCCCAGAAGATAACAGAGCAGAATTTGCCTAGTCCAAGACACGTGTACACTTTTCCGGTAAGTCCCTGCATACGGCTAGATAATGCCTGTCGTCGATACTCGAGCGGCATAGCTTGTAGGGTATTGACTGGTAGCGCCAAGAGATTAGGTCGGTCCGGGTAGGACAAAGTCTCGCTACGCGCGAAAGAAAGCTCCGCAAACTCGGTGGGCCGGTACGTCGGATAGCCCGGGTGCCATAACACTTCTAGCTGAACAGCCTCTGCGCTCGGTGACCTGTAAAAGCGCTCGCGCGCCGTCGTCCATCCTTTGGTTGAGGCCACAGGGTTGTGAACGAGCTCAGCCGAACCAAACTCGGCGGAGCCTCGGACGTGATCTGACTTGGTTAGTCGGAGCCGAGTGGAAGCGAGCCACTCGTCTGTCCCGGAAGGGCCGAACCGCGAGGGGTCCACCCTCTGCGCAGGCCATACAACCGCCGACCTAACTCGGCGAATTGTTGTAGTTTGTGTAAGGAATCCACATCTGACGGTATTTGTGTGTTCTACTACACCACACAAGTTTCCCAGCGACTTGTTTGGTCGGTGTCGAGTGCGATCGTCGTCCAGCTTTAGACCTGGATTGGGACAAAGCCCGCCGCATGTCTTCCTCCAAGGCATCGTCTGCAACCCGGGCCTCCTCTGAATCCTCAGGAACTTCTTCTTCATCATCACCATCATCATCATCGGCGTCGGGACTGAGCGAATAATGGTCCGCTGAGATGGTACGTATCGAGGAAAAACGGATAGGAAGTTCGGAGCCGTCGGACCAATCGGATTCATCATCCTCGTCGTCTTCCGAGTTGCCGAGTCCACAGCCGGTGGGAATGGCACGTTTGGCATTTGCCTTACCGGACCCAGATCCCACCAGCTGAGATCTAGTCGAGGCTGGTCGGGAAACGGTAGATACCGCCACGGAGGGTCCAGCAGTAGATCCCGACTAAGCCAAGACAGACACGACCGTGAATGCTACTAGACCCGTCGTAGAAGAGGCCATTTCCGTAGTTCCAGTCGACGAAACCGCCTTGGCCAATATCGTGGTAGCTGATCCTGTCTTGGATCCGGATCCAGACTTTTGACGACGCAACCACAGACTTGGTAGTGGATCCTGTCTTGGATCCGGATCCAGACTTTTGACGACGCAACCACAGACTTGGTAGTGGATCCTGTCTTGGATCCAGATCCAGACTTCGAAGACGCAACAATAGCGGATCCAGTCTTGAATCCAGATCCAGACTTCGAAGATGCAACCGAAGACTTGGTAGCGGACCCAGACTTGGATCCACATCCAGACTTCGAAGACGCAGCCGAGGACTTGGTTGCGGATCCTGTCTTGGATCCCGATTATGTGGATACAGCCGGAACAGGTACCTGTTTGGGTGTCGGAACGCTGGATCCGGCCTTGGATGCCACTTCGGCAACAGAACCGACTTGGGTTTTGGCTTTGGCAGGGGATCTAGCAGGGACGAAGTCCGCGTTTTCTTGTGAGGCCTAGAAGATCCAATGCCAGAAGCAGGGGATGCGCTGCGCGGCCGTTTCACAGTCGAAGGTTCCACACCATCTAGAGGCTGCTGAGAGGTCGAAGTGTTAGCGGCCGGGGGCGATCCAGTTGGAGCCGAGAGTGGATCCGTCATGGCAACGGCCACCAAAGTCAGCCGTCGACGCGCCATGGCCCGCTCGGACAAACTTCTGTGGTGTAGTGAGTTCTCCATAGTTGCGGATAATCGCCCGTCGACAAAGGCGTGACACCGCCGAAGATGTTCAAGCGACGGACCCTCGGTCATGTGATGTACAGTGACTCCAAGGTGCAAGAGACTCGACGGCGTCAGTACCGAACTCTCAACGGATATTGGATACGGTCCATATGTCACTGAATCCAGGCTGTCTTTATTATTATTAATGGACTGGCCGGATTCGCATTCAGCGGCCAAGAACTGACCATCTACGGTGCAAACCCTCGGTGGCGGTTGGGATGAGTTCGCGGAAGACTCAGCGACCCCTGGAAGACACGTTCACCGTCTGGGACAGGGCGCGGGCCGTTAAAGATACTCGTGTGATGGTGCAGACGACGCTTGGCGTGCAAGAAGATCCATAACGGAGCATTGTTCACTTGATATTTGTAAACTTGATTAGGACTTCTTATTAGGAATAGACCCGAAAGGGTAAACATTAATACAGAACAGAATTTCTACTCAAGCACACAGAGCGATGTTCGGCTTCAAGGTAAGCGTCTGGTCAAGCTTGTTTGAGTGTGTTATGCATGTCGATGAACTCATAGCTCTGTAGCGAGGGTTCATCCGGCAAGGCCAAGAGACTGTGTATTTTGGCCGATTACTATCGGGGGGTTTTACGTGACGGCTTATTGTTGCCTATTTGCACGACTGGGAGTGCTTGTATTGCATCCCTTTTATTCTTTCAACCGAATGTTAAGCACTCGGTGCCCTCGTAAATAGCTTACCCGTGCCTGGTACCCTTCCGCTGTTGGGACGACGAGAATTCATAACACCTGCTAGCTTTGTTCGCGCTAGTAGTGTGTTCTTATTTTTACTGGTTGGCATGTATAAGTAGTTTGCAAGGTCCAGTTTGTCCCGGTGCAATGGCAGAACTGGGGTCTTCAGGTCCGCCCGAACGGTCGTTTACTATCCTAGTAGACGTATTGTTGGAGGTACATCCTAGCTACATTTGTAGCTAGAGTTCACGTGGGAATTCCAACACCACAACTGGTGCCGCGACCTGGGAACAGATTTTGACCATTGTGAACTGTTTGTATGGCCTTCCAGTTTACGAGCTACCAAGAGAAGAAGAACAAGAAAACGAAAACAAGAAACATGGCAAAAGGACAACCAACGGTACCAGTTACGTCTGCCAAGTCCGGCGGAGCTCGCAACGAGAGTTCAAGCCCGGCTGCGCGCTCTGCAGCCGCCACCGAGCTTTCGGTGAGCTTCAAGAACGAGGCGGACATCGGTCCTGACGCCCACGATTATGAAGATTACGAAGACAAGACGCCGGCTCCAGAGCCAGGCACAGCGACACCGGAGACGGCCACGCTATCATCGGGGCTGAGCGGGGCGACCAGGTCGCTTTCGAGGAACCTCGCCGACGGGCTAGATGGCGTTGCGGGACCAAAACTGGCCTATCAAGATTATGACGATGGGACCGAGTGTTCTAAACCTTCGGTGGCGAGTGTAAAGCATTCAGCACTGATGAAGGCACCTTGCCAACCTATCAACGGTGATGCACCAGTCGCCAAGCGCGTTTCCGACCGCGTACAAGCGCTGATGCAGAATGATGAGTGGATGCAGCTGTTCAAGCCCATCCCCAAGAGAAAGGCCGACTGGTCTGCGCTTGCGCAGGGACTTCAATACCCAGTCAACACGGTGTCGACTAGCCAAATTGCCGAGGATTCAGTTTCGCTACTGTTGTCGCTAGGCTTTGAGAATGAGAGATACCCATCGACGATGTCGCTCCAAAATTGGAGTCCACATGAAGCCGGTGCTACTCTCCGGCAAAGCGGGAACGTAACGAACATCTGTGCGACTGCATAAACAGGATGAATGGCTACGCCCGGAACGCCTGTCTACACTTCGAGAAGAGTGGTCGCGACGCGAAAGAACACATACAGCAGTTCCTGGCAACGTGCGATGATAACAAGTTGGCGGAGAGTCTCTACCACACCAGAGTCACCGACATTAACGAGCTGAAAGTGATCATCAAAGATGTGTTAGAGGAACGTCCAGCTTGAAGCACGAGGTACAGTGGGACCTTCCGAGATGACACTAGACACACGACCTGCCTCTACATATCAGCCAACCGGCTAATGCTTAAATAAATCATTTCGCAATCTGCCGTCGTTCCAACAGGTTAACAGCCGCTTCGCTGGTACTGGGAACTGACCACAACGGAAGATCAAGACCAAGGCGAGCGACAGCAACCCCCCCCCCCTTCCCGACACGGCCGGACTCCCGAGCTTACCACTCGCCTATGGACGAGGAACACAAGCAAGGAGACCCTCCGCGACGACAGAGCTCGCCAAGGCCCAGTCAGCGAGGCTCACAAGAGCAGCGCGTCACACTGTCGCACGACGGAGATGACTCGCGCCGGAGTCGCCATGACGATGAACCCAGATACGACCGCATATTCAAGTCGCTCAAGATCGAACCATTCCCTGGTCGCGTGGCGCCCGACGCTTTCGACGCAGGCGCGGCAGCTTGGTTTGAAGGCTTCAAGCTTCAACTTCGCACAGAGGAGCTCATCCACAACGTGTATCTGACGGAACCGGGTAAGAATGCGCTACTCATGCGCAATCTGAGCGGCGATGCACGAGACTGGTACATCGCGAACCAAGAAGAATTACTGCAGCTTGGACTGGAAACCCTAGGCCTCCGCCTGAAACGTGAGTTTGGAAGTCGCCTGTCGACTCTACAAGTATGCCGCTTGGTAGCAAGCGAGCGGAAACGACTCGCAGAGAGCTACCGCCAGTTCTCAGTCGCTTACGCGCAATGGCAGCTGCGACTACACGAGACAAGTCGGAAACCAGGGCGTCTAACAACATTGCTTTGAGCGGATTCTCGACGAACGCATGGCCAATGCATACCAACCTTCTACGAACGATCATCCGAGAAAATTCGGGACATCCAATTGATGAAATGGACCGTGCGATTCGAAAGCTGTGTGCACTAGCCGTTCATTAAGGCATACTGACTGCTAGAAGCACATTCTCCACCAACACTGGTAAACGTAAACAGACCAACTCGGCGCCTCCACGAGACCGTGACCAGAAGACGATGAAGACTGATCGTTAGTCGAAGCCGGGGAAGACCGCACGTCGTGACTATTCTAAAGCTCGTTGCGGAGAATGTGGCGAATTGGGCCACACTACCGGATACCACGACACCTTCGTGCAGCGTGGTAAGAACAGCGGTCATGCCGCCTCTTCGACAGCTATCGGCAGAGATCAACCGTCATCAGCCTCTGACTCCGGAGATAAATGCAGGATTGAGTTCATGGAGTCTGATGAAAGCTCGTGAAGGTCACGGGAACCGTCGGCAGAACTGCGTCGTATACACGCCCCAGTGATAGCTGGCGGTGCCCCGATCATTGACTCAGGGTCCACCTACCACATTACAGGGGACTCGACAAAACGCTTTGATATGAAAGAGTGCAGGATGTATGCAGTCGAGCTTGCGGATGGAGAACTCATTACGGGAGAGTGGATGGGCAAGATGAAACTTGACGACGTGAATAAGATTGTCTTGGACAACGTCGTCTACGCGCCGGGCTTTAATCAAACACTGATCTCTGTGAAACAACTTATTGACCAAGGCATGAAAGTGGAGTTCACGGACAAGGAGTGCTTCATATATGACAAACCGGTCTACGCGGGGAAGTGTCTCGAGGTGTGTACACGCTAAAAATTCCATCTAGACTAGCATCGCTCCGCGCCCAAATTCAGTGGAAGACTGGCACCAACGCTTGAACCACCTGAACTACAGAGCGATCAGGGAACTGGAAAAATCCAGCGCCGTGAAAATCGTGGGCCCAGTCACACCCCTCGAACCTGTGAGACTTGTGCCAAGAGCAAGATCACTCATTCTCCAGCCCTACGCGTGGCGACGCGCCCTCCGGAAGCTCAAGACGAAGTTTGCCATGGTGACTTGGCCGGGCCTTTCCGACGAAGCTACAACGGCAACAGCTATTACTTTGCTCTGAAGTGGATGGGTCACACGTCAGTCTACTTTCTCAGGAACAAAAGTGACGCAGCAAGAAGCTTCAAAGCGTTCGTGAAGGTCATCAACCGACGGTTTGGAGACACCAAGAGCCTCAAGATCTACCGGTCTGACAACGGTGGCGAGTTTCTTGGAGCAGAGTTCCGCAAGGTGTGTGAGGACGAAGGCATTTCCACGGAGATGTCGGAACCGGACGCACATCACCAAAATGGAGTTGCGGAACGCACTCACCGTACGTTGGCCGACAGCGCACGGGCCCTCATGCTGCAAGCCGATATGCCACATTATCTATGGGAGTATGCCATTCGCAGTGCAGTACATTCGCGAAACCGGGTCCTAGCAAAATGTGACAAGACAAAGACACCGTTCGAAAAAATTTGGGGTCGAAAGCCTGACATGAAACACGTCAAGACGTTTGGTCAGCGCTGCGTGGTGTTAATTCCCAGTGAAGAACGATCAATCAAGTTCCAGTTTCGGCCGAAAGGTAGAGCAGGTATTTTCCTCGGCAGCGACCCTGAACGGAAAGGCTATTTTGTATACGTCACGGGTCGAGGGCATCGTGTTGTCCACAGCAGGAGCGTGATTTTTCTGGAACCACCAAACGCTCATACGTCTCGAGGAGACCATACAGATGACCCACTGGCTATTGTGGACGAAGCCGAGGAGTCCAGCAGCGACAATGACGGCAATGGTACTCACGAAGAACGCGTAGATGACGAACCAGAAACCAAGACAACTAGACGGGATGGGTTGCGCGAGTCAAGTCGTCGACACCGCAACCGGCAGCCAGAAACCTCAGAGAGCCCCGAACCACTTTGGCGCTCAAGTCGTATTGCAGCTCAAATCACAGGCCAAGCACTGAGTGCTGAAGGAGCTACTCTGGATGCAATAATCCAAGCGCCACAGAACCTGCGCGAAGCAAAGAACTCTAAGGATTGGCCTCGTTGGGAAAAGGCAATTCAAGAAGAGATCCAAGCTCTCCGAGACAACGACACCTTTGAAGTCGTTGGCCCCCATCGGCGCCAACATCATCGGCAGTATGGTGGCTTTCCGCGTGAAACTGGGCGGGGATGGACGAATCGATCGCCTAAAGGCACGAGTTTGCGCTCAAGGATTCAAACAAGAATTCCTGAAAGACTACTTTGAGACTTACGCTCTCGTGGTCCGCTTGAACTCAATCCGCACCTTCCTCACACTCATAACCCAGAACGGGATGTGTGTGCGCTAGGGCGATGTCCCTACGGCGTATGTGAAGGCTAAACTAAACGAAACGGTGTACAAGAGACAACCGAAGAGATTTGAGGAGGGCAGCCCCAACAGCGTTTGGAGGCTCAACAATGCGCTCTACGGTCTAAAGCAGGCTGGAAGAGAGTTAATTGCAGAGTTAAACAGCTTTCTGCTTCACTATAGTTTGGTTCCAACGCGTGAAGACCCCTGCGTTTACACTCACCCTACCAAAGAACTGATCGTTTTGATCTATGTTGACGACTTGCTGATAGGATACCAAGACAATGAAGCTCTCAGAGATTTGATGTCTGCTCTCCAAGACAAGTACCACGAGAAAAACTCGGTGAATTGGTTCCTTGGCATGCGAGTTCGAGTTGACACCAAGGCTGGAATTACGACATTAGATCAAGCTTAGTACGCTCAAGAAGTGATTGACCGATTTGGCATGACTGGTTGTAGGCCCCGAAAATCACCAATGGACAAAGGCGTCGTCCTTTACCGACGATCAAATGACGAAGAAGCTGCTGGTGACGTGCTATATCGCCAAGCAGTCGGAGTACTGCTCTACCTCGCCCGAGTAACTCGACCGGACATATCGTTCGCCGTCAACCAAGTCGCAGCACGTGCATCCGACCCATCGCAATCTCACTGGATCGCTATCAAGAACATACTTCGATATCTACAAGGCTCAAGGAACCTCGGACTCGTCTATAGGCGTGACCCCGAAGCACCCCGAGTCTGCGTTTACACTGACGCCGACTGGCCAACAACGAAGACGGGCGAAAATCGATATCGGGAGCGATCGTTTTCGTCTCGGGATGCCCTGTGTATTGGCACACAAAACGGCAGCGTATTGTGTCGAGGTCATCGACGATAGCAGAGTACCTTGCCGCCGACGATGCCGTGGAGGAAGCGCGCTGGATTCAAATGCTGGTGAACACGCTACTCAAGGTAATCTCTACCACTCCGATCCCAACGATGATCGACAACAAATCGACAATCAAGCGCCTCACCAGCGGAAAGAACTCTGAGGCCCCGAAGACAGCTGATTGCAAGTTTTTACCATTCGGGATGCAGTCCGATCTGGTGAACTCGTTCTCAAGTACTGCCCCACAAACGTCATGCTTGCGGATGGTTTGACGAAGGCCCTACCCATGACGCGTTTTCGGGAACTCCGAGACGCAGTTGGCATGGTGAAGTCACCCCTCGTGTCCCACACTGGCGGGGAAGTGTTGGAGCAACGTCCAGTATGAAGCACGAGGTACAGTGGGACCTTCCGAGATGACACTAGACACACGACCTGCCTCTACATATCAGCCAACCGGCTAATGCTTAAATAAATCATTCCCCAATCTGCCGTCGTTCCAACAAGATGTTCTTAAGGGCAAGGAGAGAATGGTCAAGCGTGACAGTGAGTATCGATACTCCAAGAACCGTGATGCGCGGCGCGACGATGGGTACGCCCGCAATAATCGGCGTGATGACCGTCGCCGCGATGCCAACCGCAATAAACCAAGCGTGACGCTCATTGAAGCCACGGTGGACGACCTACTAGCTGAATTAGAAGGTCGTGAAGCTGCCCAGGGAGGCACCGAGTATTCAAACGAAGATCCGAACGCTGTGCAAGACGAGTACAACGCCTTTCAGCCCGATAATGCGGATGGTGATTTCTCATTGGATGAAAATGACCGATACCTCGCCGCGAGCTAACGAAAATGAGTGCCGTGCAGTCGCTGAAGGCACCTACGCACGTTCAGACAACCGTCAGAAGCGTGGAAACACGCCTGATCGCGAGAATGGCTTCAATCAAGATCGCCGAGGTGGTGACCGTGGGTTCAATCAGGACCGACAGGGTCGACGTGACTTCAACCGCGTCAACCGACGCCCACAGTACGGACCATGCGCGGTGTGCGGCGGCATGAGTCACTCCGCCCACTACTGTAACAAGCGATGCAAGTTCTGCAAACAACTCCACGATGCTGGACAATGCGAACTTTTCCGCAACTTCCAAGACCTTGCCAAATTCGTGCGTACTAAAGGCACGAAGGAGGAACTCCCACCAGAGCTCAAAGCCGTCGTTCAAGAACGTCATTTAAAGTAGGCAGCCCGCCAACTACAACTGGGTTGGTCCCTATCGGGCTGCCACAGTTAACCGAGCCTTCAATGGAAGCAGAGTGTATCTTTGCTTTCATGGGGCAGCGTGAATGGCCTGATAATTACGTAACAAGTGTGAACACGACGGAAAATGAAAAGGAGAGGCGTAGAATCCTCGGTGGAGGTGTTACAGAAAGCGTGGAGTGTGCTGGTGCTGATAAGGGCACCAGCGAGAGTTCGTTTGGCATGGTTTCGAGTGCAGCGCGAGACGAGCCCAAGGGTCACTCCAAGATGATGAAGTTGAGCCCTGGCGAGAGCCAGGGGTGGTGGTCGGCCAAGATATTCGACCGACGAATCAGGATGAGAGCTCTGGTTAAAGGCGCTGTAAACGACCAGCGAACGAGGATCCTCCTCGACACAGGAGCGAACGTTAGTGTGATCACTGACGCCTTTGCCAAGACGTTGCGGCTCCGAGATGTACCCGATCACGGACGCCGCATTGACATTCAAGGAATCAACGAAGGCAAGGTGTCTACGACGCGACGAGCGTGCGTCAAGATTACGCTCGGATGGGAGATGGCGTACGAATTCGAGATGTGGGTCATGGCGCATAGTGTAGGCGTCGACGTGGTACTCGGGACCGACTTTATGATCCCTGCGGGTATCCGGCTGGACCTGTCTCACGGCGCGGTGCAATTGCCGCACGAAGTTCAAATCCCACCGATCAAGACAATGAACATGATCGACAGCGAAGAGTACGGCTCCCATGTTAACGCCGGGCCACCTGAGCGTTTGGGTATTCAAGCGCACGAGTGGCGAGAATATCGACTAGCGAAGCGTCAAGTCGGGCTGGAGGAACACGTACTGTGGGTTCGTCGAACGAACAAGCTAATCTCGTCAGTGGCGAGGTTTCGACGTGGACGGCCTCAGAGCATTCGGTTGACCAATGTGTCTGACCAAACTGTGTACCTACCAGCACACGACTCGATCGCGATGTGGATTCCAGATGGAGATTAGCCGCGCGGTGACGGCTATGTGCGTCTGGATTCCAATAGTACGAAGACTGGCAGGTGCTGGCTTACGAAGGTTGCAGAGTCCGCGAGCTGTTTCAGCGTGAATGTGAAATCTACGAGCAATGGCTTGCAACTCAGCCTTCGGCAGTCGAGCGACCAGACTAACCACAACCCAGTGGGGTACTAGCAAGGCCTCTTGAAGACTCGCTAATGGACTCTAGTGATCGTCTGACATGCGCAGAGCGCTGGGCAATGTTCATGGAGGAACGTGAACGAGTGGAGGCCTGTCTGGCGCCTGGGGTGACAGCCGGGGACTCTGCCGAGGGTCAGTCTTCCGAAGAACCTTTGGACACTTACACGACAGCTCACGGCGGTAGCAATAACTCAAACGAAGCCTCGGTAGCGCGTACACACGAACTACTGAGTTCGGTAAGCGTTGTACATACGCCAACGAGTGTTCGTTTCAAGTCTGAAGTGACAACGGAAGCGTCAAGTAACATCACTAGATTAGATGGAGTCACCAGTTTGGACGAAGTTGTCCTGGCCTTGCGCGCAGCCAAATGTGCGAACGAGTAATCGGTGGTTGGTCCAGAGGATGCAGCCATCGCGCTGAAGGTGGTGAATACGGCACCGAGTGTTTGTTGTGAGATTGGTGCGAATGCCGAACTGTCAAGACAACGGCCATCCGAGGCGCTGAACAAAAGTCAACAGCCCAATAAGTCGGTTGCCCGCGCATTCAATATTGCGAACAAAGACTCGGCAGAGGGCCTAGAGATGGGAAACCAGGATGGGAAGGAGATGGACCCAGTACCGAGCGTTCAACTCAAGGCAGATGTCGATTTTGAGTCAAGAGAAGGGTCCGTAGCAACTTTGGACGAGACGTACATCTCGGTTGCGCGAGTATTAACAACCGAAGGAAATGAAGCAACGGAGGACACCAGCAATGACTTCTGCGAGTACCCAGCTAACAACATCGGACCGGAAGACTACGCAAAGGTGTTGGCCTTCCTGTCACACCTGACCGAAGAGATTAACACGACTATAGACTACAATGCGCCCAATGTTGCTGACCCCCAGCTGTCGACCGAGTGCAGGGAACGTCTGGTCGCGACGCTGAAGAACCACGAGCACATCCTGATTGCTAGTGGTAACGCACTGCCGCCGCTCGCCTACGGTGCGGTATGCGATATCGACACACAGGGGCACGCCCCAATTAAACAGCGTGCCCGGCGCGTGCCGCTACGATTTCTCGGCAAGCTGTACGAGCTGCTGCGCGCTTTATTGCGTGCAGGACTGATCGTCTTTTCAGACAGTCCATGGGCATCGCCGATCGTGATTGTGATGAAAAAGAACGGGCTGGACATCCGGCTCTGCATTGATTACAAGATGGTGAATGCTATCACCGCGATCATGGAGTATGCAATGCCGCTAGTCGACGACCTGTTAACAGATCTCGAGCGCTACCTATGATTCTGCTCGCTGGATGCAGCAAGCGGCTTCTGGGCGGTCATGATGATCTTGCGAGCACGTAAAGTATCGGCGTTTGTCTGCGCACTCGGACACTTCGAGTGGTTACGCATGCCCTTTAGATTAAAGAACGCGCCGATGATCTACCAGCGTATGATTGACAACGCACTCTGGGGGTTCGTTCAACCTAAAGGAGGTTGGTTTGAATACTCGGAAAGCATGCGTTTAGCTGAAGAACAGGCCAAGGAACGTCGTGGGCCAAGCGCCGAGGGTTCGTTTCAAACGAAGTTCGCGGCAGACCGCGAAGCATCGGTAGAGACCGACCCTGTACTACAACTCGTCAACAGCTCCGTCGCTGACATGTTTACGAACGGGGAACCAGACGAATCATCGCTAGTACCTGTATTTGGTCGACGGTCGTTTGTGGATGACATTTGCTTCGGTGGCGAGGACTTCGACAGCTGCCTGGCGACGCTGGACCGATTGCTGGCAAGATTTGCACAGTGTCGGATCATTCACCAAGAGCATCTTCTGCCAACCCAAGGTGGACTTTCTGTCGCATAAAATTTCGCCAGAAGGTATCAGGGCTGACCCCAAGAAGCTTGCGGCTATCACCGAGCTTTCGTTTCCAGCGAGTAAGAAGGGCATGCAGTCGTTTCTTGGAGCGGTTAATTACTACAGCCGCTTCATTCAAGACTTCGCGGTCTACGGTGCGGCGCTGTACCAGCTTAAGGATGAGGACTTTGCCGTTGAAGGTGGCCTTTCTGTGGCACGTCGTTCCTTCAAAAAATTGAAGACGAGTGTTTCACATTCACCCATCCTCAGGCACTTCGATCGGTCGAAAGAAGTTCACGTCATGCTCTTTGCGAATGAATGGGCGTTGAGCACTACGCTAATGCAAGAACATGAAGGCAAGTTACACTCCGTACGGTTCCTCGGTCGTGTGCTCAAGGAGGCCGAGATGAACTACCATCCTGCCGAGAAGGAAGTTTTGGCGCTACTTCTGCTGTTGAAGATCTGTTACGTCCAGCTGGCAGGAAAGACGCTACATGTCTATACACGATTCTCGACGTTAGAGTGGGTACATAAGTCGAAGTCTCTTTTCAAACGTGCAGTCCAGTTCACAGTGCTGCTATCGCAGTGGCACTTGAAGGGTGCAGCGCATGAAGGAGAAAGATGTCACCTTCGCACAGCTACTGGAGTCAAGCATCACGAGCTTTCGTCGACCTGGAAGACTCACTCGCGCCGGTGGCACCTCCAAACAAGGGATCCCCGACTATTCGAATGGACCCCGCGTTGCGTTACGCCAGACTTCCCCGTAATTACAGTGTATTCGTCATGTCTTTTGACGGATCAGCGAAGACAGAGAGGTACGGTGGCTACGGGAGTTGTTCATGGGTGTTGTGGAGCCTTCCTGAGTGAAAGATAGGGGTTGCTGCAAACGCTTACCTCTCGGCCACCATGGTGAATGAGGCAGAGTACGCAGTGATGATAAACGATGTGAAGGCTGCTATTGCGCACGGTGCCGAGGATTTAGTCATCGTTGGTGACTCAAGGCTCGCGATTCAACAATCACTAGGGGTGATCGCATGCAGGAAGAAAACTTTGCTAGCGCTGCTGAATACTCACAAGGAACTCGCAGCCAAGCTTCGATAAGTTAAATAGATTTACGTTGTACGAGAATACAACGCTGCCGCGGATTCGTTAGCCACTGAAGCGCTGGAACCAAAGGTCAGTCGTGTCATCTTAGCGGAAACTCGCAAGTCGGAATTGGCGTCGCTGAATCGTATCCAAGAAATGATCTACGAGCCGGATGAAGACTCGGTAGATGTTTCGTCACGTGGAGCAGAGCGTCAAGTACATGTACTATCAGGCAGCGAGTCTTCAAAGTGGAAAACTTTCGAAAATCTCGTGGTTGATTACAGCTCACCAGAGTGCGATTATGGTAATATTGCAGTGATGACTAGGCGACAGACGAAAGTCAAGAAACGCGTCAGGATTGCCGATGAACACTCGGAGGGGGTCTCACAAGTTCAAGAACAGCATGAAGAACGACGAGAGACGTCCACCGAAGATTCAATCGGCGAAGATTTGCCAGACCATCCTCACAAGACTGTACCAGCGGCATTTCCCGATGCGGAAGATGTTGACCCGGTAGCAATTCAGCGTGAACGACGCAGACGGATAATGGTGGCACAAGACGAGGAGCAGAAGTGGTCTAACATTAAGAAGGTGCTTCAGTCCCAAGCAGAAGAGCTGAGTTATAAAGAAGCTCGAGATGCCTGGAAGTACGCTGACCGGTTTGTGTTATCAGAAGACGGCGTGCTTCACTATCTTGGATTGAATCGTCGCTACGACCACGGTTGGCAAGAAGAGACCAAGCTGCGTCTTGTAGTACCAACAACAATGATTCAAGAGGTTCTACAGAACTGTCACGACTCGCTGGAAGGAGGACATCAAGGTGTGGTGAGAACGTTCCATCGCGTTAGGTCAGATTATTATTGGATCGGCTTGTACGCTGACGTGGAGAAGCATGTGAAGTCATGTCCAGATTGCAGCTCGCGTAAAAGCCGTCCGCAGCTTCGTGGATAGTCGCCTGGCAACGTACTAGCCGAACGACCTTTCCAGATCGTCTCGATGGATTTTGTGATCCGCTACCGAAATCTCGCAGGGGCAACACGGCGTTGCTCCTATTTCAGTGCTCGTTCACAGGATTCGTTATTGTCAAGGCTATGTCGGATACGACTGCACTGAGTGTTGCCCAAGTGTTCAAAAAATGTGTGTACCGACGGCTCGGAGCCCCATCACTGATAAGGCACGACCGCGACCCACGCTTCATGAGCGAGGTGTTCCAAGCATTTGCAGAGATGATGCAGTCAAGATCACGGGCGACTTTGAGATATCGGGCACAGGCTAACGGACAGCAGGAACGCTCGGTGAAGTTGGCGATGGGTTCCGTACGGGTGTACGCGGAAGACCCTCTACAGCAAGATTGGGACGAAATCGCGGAGAAGCTAGTGTTTGCTATTAATACTTCTCAAGACACTACGAGGAAGGAAACGCCGTTCTACCTCGTTCATGGTTGGGATGCGCAGTCGACGTTACGGGCAATGTCGTCATCACTCAAACGAGGACTCGGCAAGCAGTCTGACGCACTGGCGTGGCGGCGTGAGATCAATCGACAACATGAGGTCGCCCTCACTATGGCCAAAGATTATCAGGCTGTGGAAAAGGAGCGAAGGGCAAAAAAGCATAATGATGCCCTGCGTCAACTGGAAAAAGCCGCTGTACCTCAACCAAGTGGAAATGAACACTCGGTGGACCCTCCAGAAGCTTCGGAAGAGACAGAGGATCCTGCAAGAGCCCCACCGAGATCTCTTTTTGAGATTGGGAGCCGGGCGTGGTTGTACATGGAACGCGTCAAACCGGGCTTGACGAAAACATTAGCTCATCGGTGGCATGTACCTTTTCGGATCAAGCACAAGGTGGAAGAATTTGCGTACGAGCTGGAACTGCCGGACCGAAGTGGGTATCGCTTTTACCCAGTAGTGCATGTGTCGAGACGCAAGGCTGTCAACGAATTTAACAGTCGACCGAACACTAGGTTAGTACTAGACGCGACTAATGAAGCAAGACTCGACTTCGATGAGGAACTATTGCCTGAGGACAGCTGGGAACCAGGTCAAGTTGCCGGTGAATATGAAGTCGAAGCCATCCTCGACGACAGAACACCACTGTCGACGAGCACGGAGCGTGCTGTACGCGAGTTCAAGGTCAAGTGGGTTGGCTATGTAGATCCAACTTCAGAAAACAGCATCCAACTTGTCATGTGGACGTCTGCTGTACGACTACTTGCGAGCCAAGAACAGCGAAAATCGGCTGCAGATGGCGCAAGTTGCGGACTAAGACTAGCGTGACTGAATCACGTGTGAACTGTCCACAGGGCGATGCAGCCTGTGGTAACAGACGTAAAACGTTAGTGCAACAAGAAATTGTATATCCATTTGAAGAACAACATGAACATGATTACGCTGTGGAAGTGTATTAAGAATAAGAAAACATGAATGCCGACCAAAGTGCGACCACTGAAAACGAAATCTCGCGGGACCCCTCAACAGCTAGCTGCGATGCTGGAGAACGTCGTGGAACATGCAGCGAGGATTCAAAGCAATTCCAATTGCCTGGCCGCGGTGGCCAAGAGTGACAATGAAGTCGAGTCACCACTCTCCTTCTCCTCTTCATCAGGAACCTGAGTCTCGGCAGCTGGAGCTGCAGCCGGACCCTGCGAATCCTCGGCACCAGCTTCAACAGGAGCAGCAGCCAGAGCGGGGCGTGGAGTAACCGGTGGCGAGTTAAACAGCGAACGCCAGGTCGGAATAAACGCATTGGCATCCAGAGACGGATCAACAAGCACGCTTCGGTACACATCCACGAAACGCGTACCACGAGGATTGAAAAGCTCCGGATCACACTGGCACGAGAAGTATGTGGTGTTGTACGGGTGCTGATGCGGCGCGTTCATCCATCCAGTACGCCAGAGCTGACGAGCATCGAGAGCCGGAACTTCGGAAAGCCAGTCGGATGTCCGAGGAGCGAGCGGCAAGTTCTCGATCGGGTATCATGGCTTGGACGGCTCCAAAAGCAACTCAGGACGAATAAACGGCGCGTCAGAGGTACCAGAGGAAACCGAGTCACGACACCACGCCATGTACTGTTCTCGGTACTTGTTACGGAGACGATCGGCACGACGGTTGCGCTCACTGAAGAGCTTCTTCAACAGAGCTCTCAGTTCCTTCAAGAGCTCCTTGTCGTGGCCGACCTTCTGGCTTCTTCAACGAGACCTCGCTCAATGCCAGCCAACGATAGCCAGTGGAGACGCTCCCATAACGCGAACCCGAGGTCACCTTGCTTGCCGCCGTCACCCCGAAGGTTCGTCCAGATCATCTTGAGACGGGTCTCAATCGGAGCACGCTTTGAGATGGGGACACTTGGATCGAAGCCGACGGTGTCGAAGAGACAGGCTTGGAGAGGATAGAGCTACCGAAGTTGCTGGTACGGGTGATCAGGATGCGAATAGTCAAAGTACGCTTGGAGACCCTCCAACGTCGTACGGACGGTTACATCGCCAGCTGGTTCGGGAAGGGTCATGCTCAAGAGCCGTTCGAAACACTTCTTGGCACCTGCGGCGGCAAACTCCATGTCCAAGTACGGAAGAACCCACGGTGGCAAGGTGGACGAAGCCGGCACCGTAGCGCGAGCACCAGGCAACACGCGGTGAGACAACGGCTCAACCTACGGTGCACCACCACGACGCGGCACCGAAGTGTAGGTTGCCGTGATCTTGCGCCCAGGCCCAGCATCATGAGTCCAAGCGATCGGACGAGGAGACACCGGAACAGGAGGCGAAGATGGTGGTGCTCGGTGGCTTGCCAAGGACGGAGGAGGTGGACCACCGACTATGATTGGAGAAGTGACCATCGGCGAAGGATTTGGCCGAGAAGGTGTCGGAGGCCTAGCTGAACCAAGACCGCTCCAGTTGCCGTCGGAATCTTCGACATCTTCGTCATCGACTGTGCTTGAATGCTCGGTAGGTGGCGGAACATCACTGCCACCACTTGGGGCATCAGGAGAATCATCCACCGAAGGTTCATTGTCATCCACGTCATCTCCACGATCGTCATCAGCATTTCCATCGTCATCAATCTCCATCGAAAATTCGGGCGAAGACACGCTTGGTACCGCAGCTATCGGGACAGTCGGAGCCGGCTTTGAAGACACGGAGGCTGGTGGAGCAGCTTCGACAGGGGCAGGCCCTGCTGAAGAAACCACTCCCGAGACTTCAACTGTCTTGGACGTCGTAACAGACGACGAAGCAGACTTGCCTTGAGGGACAGTGTGGTCCGATTCTTCATCTTCATCACTTGAGCCGAACATGAGCCGAAATTGCTCGGCCTCACGCAGAGCTTCTTCAGCGGGGTTCTCGAGGACCTTGAGCGTGTCGTTGTCAACATACTTGCCCTCGGAAGGCTTGACCAAAAGGAGATGAAGCTTCCGAGTCTGCTCGGTATTCGCACCGATCGAAGACTTGTACACCTCGCGTTCACGAGCCAGCTTCTTGTTCAACGTGGCGATAAATGCGTCCCGAGCTTGAACCTCGCAGTGCAGACGATTCAAGTCTTCTGAATGTTGCTCCATGATGGCCTGAACACTTGCGAGCATGGCGTCGTTCTTGGCGTTCGACGCGGGGAATCTTGACGTTCTGGTGAAGGGCTTCAATCTCAGCGTTGGCAGCCTTGAGGAACACCTCCGCGTTCTCACGAGCCATGATTTCGGGTGCCACCGAACGTACGGCGGCAGCAGCCTCGGACTGAGCAAACCGCAACTGACGCTTCAAGTTGGCAACTCGTTCGGGTAATGCCGACAGCGCGTCAGGAAGAGGTTGTACAGCAGCGAAGACATCATCAAAACCAACGGCAGTCTCGAGGCGACGTTGAGCGTGGACATCGCCGTGGAGAGAAGGCGCAACGCTGAGCTGCACTTGGTGACGAGCCATTGCAGTCAAGTACGGGATTATCGAGGTCATCATGTGATCGACGTACTTTCCGCCAGCATGGCGCGCAGCGAATCCTCGGAGAGTGGTGGAGGACCACCAACAAGCGCAGGAAGACCGGCAGGAGCCATCTCCGTCGATTCAGCGACGACAGGGAGTGCCGCAGGAGCTACCGCAGGGGGTGAAGAGTCCGGGGTAGGAAGCGCCGGAGGACCGACTGATGACGCTGCTGTCGGGGGAAGTGTAGCGGGCTGAGGGGCGTTCGAACCCTCGGTCTTGCCCTCCTAAAAAACAAGACGAGTAATGCATGGTGATGAGCAAGGCGCCGATGATTCAAGAAGATGATGAGTTGACGTACCTCCAGCTGTTCGCGTTCGCGACGTCGGCGAGGATTGAGACGCTGAAACGCATCGGACACAATCCGATTCAAACGCTTGGACATACGGTGACTGGACGGTGAATTGGAGAATGAAGAAATGTCACAGCGGGCACCTGTACCTTGGCTTCCATTGCGACAGGGGCAGTTGTGGTGTAGTGATTTCTCCATAGTTGCGGATAATCGTCCGTCGACAAAGACGCGACACCGCCCAAGTTGTTCAAGCGACGAACCCTCGGTCATGTGATGTACAGTGACTCCAAGGTGCAAGAGACTCGACGGCGTCAGTACCGAGCTCTCAACGGATATTGGATACGGTCCATATGTCACTGAATCCAGGCTGTCCTTATTATTAATAATGGACTGGCCGGATTCGCATTCAGCGGCCAAGAACTGACCATCTACGGTACGAACCCTCGGTGGCGGTTGGGATGAGTTCGCGGAAGACTCAGTGGCCCTTGGAAGGCACGTTCACCGTCTGGGACAGGGCGCGAACCGTTTAAGATACTTATACGACGGTGCAGACGACGCTTGGCGTGCAAGAAAATCCATAACGGAGCATTGTTCACTTGATATTTGTAAACTTGATTAGGACTTCTTATTAGGAATAGACCCGAAAGGGTAAACATTAATACAGAACAGAATTTCTACTCAAGCACACAGAGCGATGTTCGGCTTCAAGGTAAGCGTCTGGTCAAGCTTGTTTGAGTGTGTTATGCATGTCGATGAACTCATAGCTCTGTAGCGAGGGTTCATCCGGCAAGGCCAAGAGACTGTGTATTTTGGCCGATTACTATCGGGGGGTTTTACGTGACGGCTTATTGTTGCCTATTTGCACGACTGGGATTGCTTGTATTATATCCCTTTTATTCTTCCAACCGAGTGTTGAATACTCGGTGACCTCGTAAAAGGCAGCCCACGACCGCCACTCTGACATAGAGTGCAGTCGGGTGTCGCTATGCCAAGCGACGTTCCGGCGGTGTATCAACGCCCCAGAACCCATCAAACGTTCAAGCGCTGGGCTAAGTCCCGTGGTGTGCACCCACCACGAAGTCTTAGCGCGCTTCAGTAGGGCATACCGCCTCTACCGGTGGCCGGGGAGTCTTCGTCCACCTGGCCATGGCCTAAGCCACCGGATTTGGAGTCCACGGGCTGTCTTCCTCCCGATGACTTGGGAGTGACATCACCATGGTAGTGTCCACGTCCGCTGCATCCGTAGCAGCGGACCAAGCTCTCGGCTGAGCTTAAGTCCATTGGCTCAGGCTCGCTGTGCGCACCGATATCAATGGGCCGCTTGACAGCAGGAGCAACAGCGTCATTGCTGCGATGCTCCGCCTCCCGAGGAGCGCCATCCTCATCGTGGCGATGTTTCTCTTCCTGAGGAGTTCTATCCTGCTTGTGGCTGTACTCTTCTTGGAGGGCGATTCGAATCGCCTCCTCCATAGTTGTCGCTTGCACCCGGAATAGCTCGGAGCGAGTAGAACCGACCTACAGGCCGTCCATGAAGACTGTTGTCTTGATATCCTCAGGAAGCGGATTCCCTGCCAGAGATGCCACCAACGGGCGCATCTCTTGCACGTACTCCTGCAGCTCACGTTTACCTTGCTTACCCACGAGAAAGCGTGAGCGCTGGCAAAACTCATTGTTCGCCGGTAAGAACGCGGCTAGAAGCTGTTCACACATCTGAGCCCAGGATGCAAAGCATCCAGGATATGTGGTCTCCCTGGTGTATGCCCAGTGCTTGGCACGTCCACCAAGGTTGGACAGGGAAAATGCCACCCGAAGTGGCTCACCCGAGATGAGACCCGCCTTCATGGCGATCTCCACCTCGTGGACCCAAAAGTGAAGGTTCTCTCCTTCCTACTCCTCAAACGCGGGGACCTTCAGCCATACCGGCTTAGGCCTGGGTGCCTGGGGAGCAGCCATCGAGGTCTCCAAACTCCCGCGGACGTGCGCGATGATATCACGCTCGTATGTCTCAAATGCGGCCGCGCGTTCGTGTTGCTCGACAGGCGTCGCCGCCGCCAAGCTGCGGAGGACATCTTGTCCAAAGATGCCTCCCATCTTCCGAACAGCCTCGTACTGTGAATCGTTCAAGCGAGGAAACTCATTTCGGTCCATTGTGGCTCAAACAGAGAGCGCAAAGAGGATTCATGTATTTAAATTTACCCACGGATGTGTATGATTGACTACGAGTGCTACCAAGTGTGACGGGTCTTATATAGAGGAGACAGCTCGCTATTTAATGGCGTGCGAAAATCGCACTTCAACAAATAGTTAACTAGCATCAGTTTGTTTTACGGGGATCTCATTTGATTGGCCGGTCAAACATAATTTCCAACCCTGATAACCCCTATAAGAGTTTTATTACAAATGCTTATATTAATCGTAGAAAGAAGTACCTCGTGAGTGCCGCATTGACATTCTTATGGACTTAGGCTTCTTTTGGGGTGCTGCTGTCGTCTTGAGTTTTTTTTTTCACAAGGTTACCACCAAGGCCTTGTGCTAATTCTAGCAAATCAAAGTATCAAGCCGCCTGTAAATGACCTTCTAGGGCATGGTTGGTCAGATTCCTACAATACCCGTTCTTGATTCTCTTTAGATTGCTGAATACGCCCCGTCTCCTCCGTCATTGTCAAGCCACCAAGCACCAACATCTTCGACTCCTGTTCCGGCGTCTCCTCGTCCGTTCTCTCGGACTCATGATGCTGGACCTGGGCGCAAGATCACGGCAACCTACACTTCAGTGCCGCGTCGTGGTGGTGCACCATCGGTGGAGCCGTTGCCTCACCGTGTGTTGCCTGGAGCTCGCGCTACGGTGCCGGCTTCGTCCACCTTGCCACCGTGGGTTCTTCCGTACTTGGACATGGAGTTTGCCGACGCAGGTGCCAAGAAGTGTTTCGAACGGCTCTTGAGCATGACCCTTCCCGAACCAGCTGGCGATGTAACCGTCCGTACGACGTTGGAGGGTCTACAAGCGTACTTCGACTATTCACATCCTGATCACCCGTACCAGCAACTTCGACAGCTTTACCCTCTTCAGGCGTGTCTCTTCGACACCGTCGACTTCGATCCAAGTGTCCCCATCTCAAAGCGTGCTCCGATTGAGACCCGTCTCAAGATGATCTGGACGAACCTTCGGGGTGACGGCGGCAAGCAAGGTGACCTCGGGTTCGCGTTATGGGAGCGTCTCCACTGGCTATCGTTGGCTGGCATTGAGCGAGGTCTCGTTGAAGAAGCCAGAAGGTCGGCCACGACAAGGAGCTCTTGAAGGAACTGAGAGCTCTGTTGAAGAAGCTCTTCAGTGAGCGCAACCGTCGTGCCGATCGTCTCCGTAACAAGTACCGAGAACAGTACATGGCGTGGTGTCGTGACTCGGTTTCCTCTGGTACCTCTGACGCGCCGTTTATTCGTCCTGAGTTGCTTTTGGAGCCGTCCAAGCCATGATACCCGATCGAGAACTTGCCGCTCGCTCCTCGGACATCCGACTGGCTTTCCGAAGTTCCGGCTCTCGATGCTCGTCAGCTCTGGCGTACTGGATGGATGAACGCGCCGCATCAGCACCCGTACAACACCACATACTTCTCGTGCCAGTGTGATCCGGAGCTTTTCAATCCTCGTGGTACGCGTTTCGTGGATGTGTACCGAAGCGTGCTTGTTGATCCGTCTCTGGGTGCTAATGAATTTATTCCGACCTGGCGTTCGTTGTTTGACTCGCCACCGGTTACTCCACGCCCCGCTCTGGCTGCTGCTCCTGTTGAGGTGGGTGCCGAGGATTCGCAGGGTCCGGCTGCGGATCCAGCTGCCGAGGTTCAGGTTCCCGATGAAGAGGAGAAGGAGAGTGAGGACTCAACTTCGTTGGCACTCTTGGCCACCGCTGCTCGGCAATTGGAGTCACTTTGAATCCTAGCTGCAGGTTCCACGACATTCTCCAACATCTCAGCTAACTGTTGAGGGGTCCAGCGAGGTTTCGTTGTCAATGGTCGCTCCTCGGTCGGCATTCATGTGTTCTTATTCTTAATCCACTTCGACAGCGTAATCATGTTCATGTCGCTCTTCAAATGCATATACAAATTGTTGTTGCAGTAGCTTGTTTCGTCTGTTACCACAGGCTGCATCGCCCTGTGGACAGTTCACACGTGATCCAGTCACGCTAGTCTTCGTCCGCCACTTGCGCCATCTGAAGTCGATTCGCGCTCTTCTTGGCTCGTAAATAGTCGTACAGCAGACCTCCACATGACAAGTTGGATGCTGGTTCCCAAGTTGGGTCTTCGTAGCCCACCCACTTGACTTTGAACTCGCGTACAGCACGCTCCGTGCTCGTCGACAGTGGTGTTCTGTCATCGAGGATGGCCTCGACTTCATATTCACCGGCAACTTGATCTGGTTCCCAGCTGTCTTCAGGCAACAGTTCCTCTTCGAAATCGAGTCTTGCTTCATTTGTTGCGTCTAGTGTTCGGTCGACTGTTAAATTCGTTGACAGCCTTGCGTCTCGACACATGCACTACTGGGTAAAAGCGATACCCACTTCGGTCCGGCAGTTCCAGCTCGTACGCAAATTCTTCCACCTTGTGCTTGATCCGAAAAGGTACATGCCACCGATGAGCTAATGTTTTCGTCAAGCCCGGTTTGACGCGTTCCATGTACAACCACGCCCGGCTCCCAATCTCAAAAAGAGATCTCGGTGGGGCTCTTGCAGGATCCTCTGTCTCTTCCGAAGCTTCTGGAGGGTCCACCGAGTGTTCATTTCCACTTGGTTGAGGTACAGCGGCTTTTTCCAGTTGACGCAGGGCATCATTATGCTTTTTAGCCCTTCGCTCCTTTTCTACAGCCTAATAATCTTTGGCCATAGTGAGGGCGACCTCATGTTGTCGATTGATCTCACGCCGCCACGCTAGTGCGTCAGACTGCTTGCTGAGTCCTCGTTTGAGTGATGACGACATCGCCCGCAGCGTCGACTGCGCATCCCAACCGCGAACGAGGTAGAACGGTGTTTCCTTCCTCGTAGTGTCCAGAGAAGTATTAATAGCGAATACCAGTTTCTCGGTGATTTCGTCCCAATCTTGCTGTAGAGGGGCTTCCGCGTACACTCGTACGGAACCCATCACCGACTTCACCGAGCGTTCCTCTGTTCATTAGCCTGTGGCTGATAGCTCAAAGGCGCTCGTGATCTTGACTGCATCATCTCTGCAAATGCTTGGAACACCTCGCTCATGAAGTGTGGGTCGCGATCGTGCCTTATCAGTGATGGGGCTCCGAACCGTCGGTACACACATTCTTTGAACACTTGGGCAACACTCAGTGCAGTCGTATCCGACATAGCCTTGACAATAACGAATCCTGTGAACGAGCACTGAAATAGGAGCAACGCCGTGTTGCCCCTGCGAGATTTCGGTAGCGGATCACAAAATCCATCGAGACGATCTGGAAAGGTCGTTCGGCTAGTACGTTGCCAGGCGACTATCCACGAAGCTGCGGACGGCTTTTACGCGAGCTGCAATCTGGACATGACTTCACATGCTTCTCCACGTCAGCGTACAAGCCGATCCAATAATAATCTGACCTAACGCGATGGAACGTTCTCACCACACCTTGATGTCCTCCTTCCAGCGAGTCGTGACAGTTCTGTAGAACCTCTTGAATCATTGTTGTTGGTACTACAAGACGCAGCTTGGTCTCTTCTTGCCAACCGTGGTCGTAGCGACGATTCAATCCAAGATAGTGAAGCACGCCGTCTTCTGATAACACAAACCGGTCAGCGTACTTCCAGGCATCTCGAGCTTCTTTATAACTCAGCTCTTCTGCTTGGGACTGAAGCACCTTCTTAATGTTAGACCACTTCTGCTCCTCGTCTTGTGCCACCATTATCCGTCTGCGTCGTTCACGCTGAATTGCTACCGGGTCAACATCTTCCGCATCGGGAAATGCCGCTGGTACAGTCTTGTGAGGATGGTCTGGCAAATCTTCGCCGATTGAATCTTCGGTGGACGTCTCTCGTCGTTCTTCATGCTGTTCTTGAACTTGTGAGACCCCCTCCGAGTGTTCATCGGCAATCCTGACGCGTTTCTTGACTTTCGTCTGTCGCCTAGTCATCACTGCAATATTACCATAATCGCACTCTGGTGAGCTGTAATCAACCACGAAATTTTCGAAAGTTTTCCACTTTGAAGACTCGCTGCCTGACAGTACATGTACTTGACGCTCTGCTCCACGTGACGAAACATCTACCGAGTCTTCATCCGGCTCGTAGATCATTTCTTGGATACGATTCAGCGACGCCAATTCCGACTTGCGAGTTTCAGCCAAGATGACACGACTGACCTTCGATTTCAGCGCTTCAGTGGCTAATGAATCCGCGGCAGCGTTGTATTCTCGTACAACGTGAAGATCGACCGTGTGAGTACGGATGGGGATATGCTTCCTAGTCTAATTGCAAACCTACGTAAGGTCTTCCAACTACTCCCATCTCCGACTGTAGCCCATGCTTTTTCAAGAGCCATTCGTGAAGCATTTTTCACAAGCTCTTAAACCTGTATTCGTAGTATATAACCCTCGCGAAGCCCTATGCACTGATCCCACATATCTGTCACTATAGCTGCACCAAAGGTCTCGCAAAATCTGTCTCGATGAACGTCTATTAGATCTGTCCGAGCACTCAATGACGCCAGTGGCATGGCTAATCTCGTCACTGACAATTCTGCTAACACTTCAATCTGGATGTGTGTGACACTATTGATTAACACGCTTACAGCGTTCATCACAGCCAAAAGTAATTGATCGCGATCAGCAACAGGAAGTGTGGCATTTCAACCAGTTGAAAAGGCCGACGCAACACATATTGCAATCTCGGTTTTAGTTTAATTCATAGCAGTACCTTCATCAACGGTTGTCTCTTACATGCGCCCCCTCCGTGTGTTGCATCCATTGCTTGTAGTTAAACTAGCATGTAGAAATATAGAGACTGCCTATAAATGCTCTCTTCTGAAACTCCCAAATGCGACCTCGTATTAAGCTGTAAGTTCTCCTCTCCTATGAACCTTGTAGCCATTTTTTAGGCACCCGCTGAAACCAGAAATGAGGCCTTCGGATCTTTCTATATACAACATGCCTCATTTCGAGAAGCCTGCCCATGAGCCATGATGTTTTCAGGCTGCCGAGCTTCGCAACAATATTGTGATTCTTGGGGTAGGTTTTGCGTGCAGTCGAATGAGACTGTTCACAATCTAATTCAGTCTCCTTCATAGCCAAACAAACGCGCCAACTTGCACACACTCGTAGCTCAGGTCCCTGCATGTTTCTTTTTGTTTTCTGCGGTGAAGCTTATATTTACTCACCCTGACCAAACGTGTATCATACCATAAACATAACAGAAATACATGTAACGTTAAGTATCATGTTATTTGGTACTGCACTGACAAATACAAACTTGGAAGCACGGTCACTAAGATGGGTAACGTTCTCGAGTCACTAATGTGTTTAAGTATTCTCGCTATTAATAGGGTGTAAATTATCCGCTTTAGTACATGGCTCGCTTAAAGGCGCATTTGCCCACAACAATATGTATAATGGTATTCGCTTTCTAGAATGTTCGAGTCTGCTAGGGGATTGTAAGAAATACCGGGTCATGTCCGCTACAGCGAGACCATACCGCTTTTATTAACCTGCCAATTGTCCCTTCAAAATGTTCCACTGAACACCACTTGACCCAGAATAACAGCAGCACTATCTCCAATACAACCTCTTAGTCTAAAACTTCTCGCCTTTATCACAACCGCTACTTCGAAAGTGTAACGGGGTACGTAACACCATGTGTACCTCCGATTATATGAAGTGTGACACATCAACACTTCAGGATACCTGGTACATGGTACCAGGGTCGTCGGGGGCCAACCATTAGCTGATGACATAGCTTTACCATAGGTGACTTATAGTTTGTATGTTAAACTCAAGGTCAGCTACCTATAAATACATTCAGCTTACAAATTACCTTAAACTGGCCACTTCTCTCCCTTAGGCAAATGGGACCTGTGAACTACTGTTCACTGAGAGTTTGTATACTCTCGGAAGCCGACTTCCTCGAGCGCAAGGTTCTATGTGACCCCGTCACACTTGGTAGCACTTGTAGTCAATCCACATCAATGCGGGTAGACTACCTGAACCTCTCTGAAGTTTTTGCAATGGATAGGAACGACTTCTCCCATCTGAACGACTCACAGCTCGAGGTCGGTTCGGAAGATGGCTGGCATCTTCGGGATGGAGGCCCTGCATAGCGTGGTGGCGTCAACACAGGCTGAACAGCTCGGCGTGTTAATACTTTTGACAAGCGAGGGCTCATCGCACATATGCGAAGAAACCTGCAGACTCCGGTGGCGAAAACAAGTCCGCCACACCCGAAGCCAATACGGTTGAAGGTGAAGCCGAACCTTCACTTTTGGGTTCGAGAGGTAGAGCCCGCGATGAAGGCGGGTCTGATCTCGACCGAGCAACCCCGCGTTACTTTTGCGCTCTCCAACCTTAGCGGGCGTGCTAAGAGTTGGGCGTACACGCGGGGGGCGATATCGCCTGGATGTTTCACATCCTGCGCTCAGCTGTGCGAAAAGCTCCGAGCCGCGTTCCTCCCGGCGAACTATGAGTACCGGCAGCGCTTGCGTTTTTTCTCATGCAAGCAAGGAAGGCGCAAGCTGCACGGTTACCTCCAAGAGATGCGGGAGCTTACGGCGTCCCTAGCGGGTAACCCGCTCAACAAATACATCAAGGTGACTGTGTTCACGGATGGCCTTCGAGTGGGCCCGGCGCGCCCTCAGCTGTTCCGGGTTCAGTCAAGCACCCTCAAAGAGGCGATTCAAGTGGCTCGTCAAGAATAATACAGCCATCGCCAGGCGCGTACGCCAGCCTCAGCATGACCAGGGAATTCGTGTTGAATCCCGGTCGGGCCAACCCCACCGGACCAGCTCCCATGGAGCTCGGGTCTCCCGAACAGCGCGACATTCGCTGCTTCGGCTGCGGGAAGCTGGGCCACGTCAAGCGTGGCTGTCCCGCGGAGAGACACCGCAGACGGGCTTTCCCCAAGCCCGTCCTCAAGGGTCGCTGGCAGAAGCCATGGTCCCGGGGACAGGGGAACGACGGAGACCAGTAGGGGCGAGGCGCTCTACTGGGAAAGAACAATGTCTTCGTGAGAGGTGCGCGGGTGGTGCGTACCACGGGGACTTAGCCCATGAGAGTCTTTGCACTCTTGAATCGGCGAAGAGCAACGGCGGGCTGCTTGTAGTACACGGATGTGTACGGGGATACGATCACCCCTTTAGAATCTTGATCGATTCTGGGGCGTCGAAGAACTTCGCACGCCGCCAGACGGTTGCTCGTAAAAGCAACAAGTTGTCCGATGCTGTCAGAGAAAGCAAAGGCAACGGGACGGTGTCAGTGCGACTGGCCGACGAGAAGGTCGTCCCTGTCCCCAACATCCAAAATGGATCTGGCTGTCAAGTTTGAAGCCTCCAACAGCCAAGAATAATTTACTATTCTCAAAATGGATCTCTACGATTTGATCCGGGGCATGCCCCGACTCGAGAAGCACGAGCCCTGGATCGACTCGCGAGGCAAGGTAGTCGGTGCCAGCCGCCCTGCGAAGTCCGCCAGATCATTGGTGAGCCATGTTCCCATCGCTGTCAGGACCCGGGGCGCCCGCAAGCGCTTCCAGGGTACCAAAGCATCTGGCAGATGCTTGGGAGTCGTCGACGTATATGACGACTCCGAGGGAGCTTCGATGGTGGCGGCACTAGGAGGCGCTGGCCAAGTGGGTAATTTAGGTCCACAAGCGCATTACATAGCTCCGCAGACAGCTGCGGCTGTCAGGTAACAGCGTGTCCAAGGTGAATAACAGCGTTCCACACACGGTCAACCAGACCTTAACTGAAGAGGAAAACGTCGCATACGCTTCCTGTGTGGGTAACAGAGTGCCCCACAAGGTCGCCCAGACCGTAACTGAAGAGGGGGACGCTAGATTCGCTTCCTGTGTGGGTAACACAGTGCCACACGAGGTCACCCATACCATAACCGAAGAAGGAGACGCGGGATGCGCTTCCTGTGTGGTTAACATAGTACCATACTAGACCTCGGGTGCCTCGGATGTCGGCACCACGACATCTCCAGACGTGGGAAACGAAGCTCCACGTCACGGTCGCCGTCGACGACGACGCCGAACGTAGGATCTGAACCTCGTTCAGATCGACGTCGCTTTAAGCGACTCGGAGTCCAGAGCCCGGGCTCTTCCGACGCGGTCGGTGGAAGAGTGCTATCATATCTTCAATGGCGAGACCGGTTTACCCATCAAGGCATCTGGTGTTCACTTGGAACCGTTGCCAGAGGTTGCGGAGATACTGAACCTTGAGGAAATGACGGCCGAGACTTTCCTGGCCAACCTCAAGGCTGAGGAGATTGCCGAGATGGGGCTCGTAAGACCAGAGGCCACTCAGGAGGAGTTGAACTCCTCCTCTGTCTTGGACGCGTGTGGTGAAGTGCTTTCTCAGAAATAAGAGAATGGACCTAACGCGGGGTCACTATCCCGAATCAGTGACAATTTCAAGTGATTAGAGAGGATTTGGATTGTCGGGCGCGGATGCAAGTTGCCTTTGGTGGATTAGCCATGACGAGCAGCACCCCGTATGAAACGACGATGGATCTGGTATGAGTGATGCACGGGAAGGCCAGATCCACCAAGACTTATCTCGGATCCACCCTTACCTGGGTGGATATGGGATACGCTATGTACGGGTGGATCGAGTGTGGATCCTGTGAAGGAATGGTGGTAGGTGTCATCTGAAGGTGGATCTAGCAGCCACGGCTAATGAGAAGTCAAGATCCACCGCGAGGTGGCCCGGATCCCATACTTCCGAGTTCCGATTCGAAGAGGGGGGATCCCGCACAGAGTGACCTGGATCCAGGAAGGATGGGTGCAGTGGATCTCGAACTTTCGTGGGACGATGGAGGTCACAGACGGTTGCAAGATGATGTTGGATGATTGGAGAGCTCAGCTCCATGACGAGTGTACACTTACAATGAAGTGGATCCAAGCGACCTGGATCCGGATGAGTGTACCCATAATAGGGTGACCATAATGATTACGCCATGGATCCGGTGGATCTGAAGATGATACAGCTGGGATGATGGGTCAAGGAAAGAAAGGACATGCAGCCGAGCCTGGTAAGGGGTTTAACAGGTAAAAACATAGAAGGTAGAAATCCAGGAAGGTATAGGCTTAAGTATCAATACAGACTTCAATTTGCGCAGTAACACGCAAGTGCCTTCCTCCCCTCAAATATCGGAACTCCATTGGCCGTACGAGCTAGAAGAAGGTTGGGAATAGCGAATCTAGTGTTGGTAGTGATAACTGGATAATACATTGGCCAGATCCTACAACCTAGTGAGCTTTCCTATACACGTGCAGATCCGACAGGTTGACCGAATTTACTACTTGGTCGGTTATACCCTAGATGCTCTCAATTTTCAAGATCCCGTCACAGGAGGCGGCAAGTACGACGTAAAGAAACACGCAAAGGCAAGGGGACACACCCGCAAGGCAACCCTACGGCCAGATCCACGATCTAGGCCCTGGATCCATAAGCTCGAATATTCGCTTAGGATTCAGAACCAACCACGGACGCAGAGTGAAGGTTTGCCACTGCTGCTTCACCCCATCCCCACGTCTCGCCAAGACACTCAAGCTTCACCACTTGAACGCTTCGGAAGTTACCGAGAGAGCAAGATCCCGCCCTACCGACGGGTACACAAGGTGAGGAAAGTTCAGCAGAAAACGGATCATCGGGGGACCCCTCCGTTAGTCGGTGTCTGGGCGCTGTTGGTAAGCCGGATCCAGCAATCTCGCAGATTTTGCTGATCCCGCTACACCACACGAGGACGTCCTAGAAGGGTTGAGCAAGCAGTCTCAGACGCGCTTGAGTTCTGAGATCCTTTAGAACCCCAATAATCTGGTGTATCCTTTGGTGACGGAGATTGCAGACGTGGTGAACAAGCACACACCGACCCAACTCCCACCGGATCGAGGCGTACAGCATGAGATCGATCTCGTGCCTGGAAGAAACTACTGTGTCACGATACAATGGCCTCTTCCACGCGAACAGTGCGGGGTCATCGATGCCTTCTTCGCTGCGAAAGCGAAGGCAGGCATGGTGCGGGACCGCACTCGACGCCAACTTTCTGCGTTCGGAAGCCGAACGGGAAGTGGTGTCTAGTCCACGCTTATAACAAGCTGAACAACACGACGGTGCCGGCCCAGACACCAATCCCACAAAAGGATGTGTTGCTGAACAACATGGCCGGAAGCATACTGTAAAGTGCGCTGGATTTGGTAGACGGATACTACCATATCCTGATACGTGAGAGCGACATCCCGCTCACCGCGGTGAGCACTCCAAGCGGCATGCTTTGGGAGTGAATCGTCATGCCGCAGGGCTTGTCAAACGCCCCGGCGTCATTCAACCGCCTGGTGACGCAATTGTTCAGGTCACTACGTGCCTTCGTACAAACGTACTTCGACGACATCTTCGTCCATAGCCGTGCCGAGAGAGGCAAGACGGCCATGGAGGTGCATTTGGGGCACCTCCGTCGAGTGTTGGACGCGATGCAAGCGAACAAGATCTACGTCAACATCGACAAGTACGTCTTCGCTTCACCAGAGATCAAGGTTCTCGGTTGATTCGTCAGCAACGTGGGCGTTCGGGCTAACCCAGACAAGGTCAATGTCATAGCAGCATGGCCAACGCCCCGATCCCAGAAGGATCTTCGAAAGTGGTTGGGCTTGGCTAACTACCTTCACAAGTACAGCGCAGGGTACGCGGGCCTCGCCAAGCCCTTGTCGGGCCTCCTTGAGGAGGACGCCGACTGGCGCTGGGAGCAAGAGCACCAGATGCCTTTGCCAGCATCAAGGACAGTCTCCAAGAGGCTCCCGTCCTGGCGCTGCCGGATGAGACAAAGCTGTTCAGCGTCGTCTGTGACGCCTCCGACTACGCAATCGGTTGTGCATTACTGCAGGCCGATACAGCTGGACACGAACGAGTCATCTCGTTCCAGTCCAGGCAGCTCAAAGCTGCCGAACGGAACAACCCTGTCCACGACAAGAACCTCCTGACAATGAAGTATGCCCTAGTGAAGTTTTGGGTACATCCTCTGGGTTCAAGGCCCTTTGTGATCTACACAGACCACGCATCCTTAAGGACGGCGATGAATTCGCCTCACCTCTCCACACGGATGGTGAGGTGGCTGTCCTTTTTGCGGAGTACAACTTCCGCGTTGAGTACAAGCCGGGCAAGCTCAACGTGCTTGCGGACGCCTTCTCGCGGCGTCCAGACTACGAGTTGACCCACACCACACGGGTGACGTCGGATCTATATGATCGGATACGCATGGCGTATCGGGACGATGGGGCTGTCTAGCCTCTCGTCAAGTTCCTAGCAGCAGGAACGAGCGCAAGGTCGGACTGGCTTACGTCGCGACAGCGTTCCCGGCTCCACTGATATGAGTTAAAGGATGACCTCCTCTATTACCGGGTGGAGCCTAGTAAGCCTCCACGGGTGGTCGTACCCAACGGCGAGGATCTGAAGTTTACTATCCTCGCGGAGGCGCACGATGCGCCCTCTAACGGCCATTTGGGTCGCGAGAAGACCTTCCTGTGGGTCTCTCAGGCTCTCTGGGCACCGCCACATCGAGCTTCTGGTCCGGTTCCGTGCTCAGTGCCAGTGCCTCTTCCTGTAAGCCATGTGACTCGATGAAGCACCACATAGTCCATCTGGTCAGCCGGGAGCTTGGGCAGGATGGAATTGGCAAAATGATTAACTTATCCAATGTTAGTCTGTAGTCGAAACGTAGGCTGACGAGAGTGGTGGTCACTTATAGTAAGATCCTCGCACCGACTTAGCTGTAACTACATGTACATGTACTGGATGTTGGCTTGCGTATTCAAATTATTAGTAGTATAAACAATCAAATCAAACCTTCTGGCACGGTTTTCCACCAATCACAGCGAGCTTTCACTCTTAGGTTGCAACCTTCCACTTTTTCAAGGAATGTTTGAGTTGAAAATAAATAAATAAACGGGACGCGAAGATTTGATTAAATCAAATCTTCGCGTCCTTACATCTGACCCTAATGTTTTTCGTACTTAAGTGATTTTCTCAGGAGAGGTGATTTTGTCAAATCTCTAATTTTAGAGGAGGTGTAAGCGGCCGCAATGGAGGAGCTCGCAGACACCACCACGACCCCAGAGAATTACACTGTAGTAGCTCGCGACGAAGAGCACAGTGACACTAGCGGCAGAAGCAAAGCCGCCAGTGAAGATGGCGAGTGGGGCCCAGACTCAGAAGATGAATGCTCGTGCGGTAGCGAGATCTTAACAAGCGACAGTGAAATTGACGGGGATTCCAGTACTATGGCAAGTAGCAGCAATTTGAATGACGGAGATCTTCGTGAGATCGCCACGCGTCTTATTCGAGAGGACCCCTGTGACAAGAAGTGCTTGGAGGGAGTTGGAGATCTTCCTGTGTTCACTATCGCACATGACAAGCGGAGAGAAGAAGCGGAGCATGCCGTAAGAGTCCGGACTCAGCTGTAGTGGCCCAGGATCTTCGCCACGAGTACGATGGCATCACTACGGACGCTACCCGCGTGCACGTCCTACTAACAACGCACATAGAGCTTTTGCCAAACCCTTCTCCGAATTCCGAGAAGATCCCGACCTTCTACATCATTTGTTCCTGAGAAGTTCCAAAATGACCCATTGTACGACCCGCCGAACGATGAGGACACGCGCAAAGCAAAATCGATTCAGAAAGATCGCCAGGCTGCGTTCAAAAAGAAGAAGAGAGAGCGCGAAGCTGCCGCCGCAGCAGCGAAGCATAAAAAAGAGACTGCCGGTGTGGCTGAGGCTGCCGGGGAGGCTATGCAAACGGATGGACGAGATGACCAGGAAACTGTCCCGGCTAGTAGTAAGGTTGCTGACGGGAAGTCTGTGTCGCGCACCAAGAAACGCTCTCGCAAAGCAACGGGATCATCTTTGCCTACTTCAGGGAGAACACGAGTACGATTTTCCAGCGTAGTTCAAAATGATTCTAGCTGCCAAAATGTCTCAGAGCAAAATAAACATTCGATTTTTAAGAAAATCAAAACTTCAGTTTCAAATTTAACACTGAAGGACAGCAAATTAAGCGCTATAAATAGCACCAATCGATCCCTCTAAAAACTTGCATTAAGCTGGCCAATAAAAATATTTAAAAAAAAAACTCATCAAGTCCGGGGAAACTTTTTCAAAGTCGCTTTTCTCGAAAACGGCTGAATGAAAAAAAAATATTTAAGACCCTTATAGCACCTTGCACAGAGGAAGTGCTCAAGGGTATTTACAGCCCGAGTGAACGTTAGTCCACGTGTTCCCGGCCTCAGGGGGAACGGTTTGCTACTTGATCGAGTAGATATAAGACTGATGTATCTATAAGTAAGCTTAGCTTGGGTTCTTTACAAGCTAGAGTTTACCTATAGTGGAGCTAAGAAGTCATGCCCTGACTGGCTCATAGAGCACCTGGTACCATGTACCAGGTGTCCACAAGAGTGACGGGTCACTCTTTATGTAACATGGGGTACACTGGATTGTACCCCGTTACAAGACGTGTCCCTTTCAAAGACGCTTTGTATTGGGGCTGAAGACGGTACATTTGGACGGAATTACTTTTATAAAACAAACGCTAAATGAAATTTCTTCTTTTTTATGGCGCTTTTTTTACCACTCCTTGAATAAAAGATTTGTTTCTTACACACCGAGTTTCTTAACAAAGTTTCTCCTCGTTCCAACCGGTTGAATTTGGAGCTGCCGACAACATGGGGCGGGGATGCACGATGGACGAGTGGATTCACTTCCAGAAGCTTCCAGAGGAGGGTCGCGTGCCCAATTCGTCCTACTGGTATGTTTTGTGCCGTCATTGCGTGGCCGGCTTCCAGCAAAAGAAACTTTTCAATGCGCCCCCTAAGCTTACGGGTCGCCGATCAGCGATGCGATCGCACCTCAAAGTCTGCCCCATGTACGCCACGCAGTACCAGATGGAGCAGCAGGCAAAGGCTGAGGTGGAAGCGGAGACGGGTGCATCGAACTCGACAACGACCACAGTCGTTACGTCAGCACCGACGTCGACGGGTGAAAAGCGCAAGCGCAGAGCGGACAGAGAGAGCTGTGGTGGGTCCCGTGGAGGCCGTGGCAGGCACTGCATGATGGAAGAGTGGGAGCATTTCACGCGGCTGCAGGATGAAGGCTACATTGGCAAGTCAAATTTCTTCTACGCCCTGTGCAAGTGCTGCCAGCGTGCGTATGACGAGGCCCCTGAGGATCAGAAGCCGTTGCTCGTGCCGGAGAAGCTCGTGGGCAGACGTGAAAAGATGCGGAAGCACCTCGCGCTCTGTCCGCATTTCAAAGGAGATCTGCCGCCGCTGGAGCGCCGGCTGTTCCAGCGTAACAAGACGAGCGTCGTGGTCAGTGCTCTGGCCGCTGGTGCTGCTGCCCATCTGGAAGCTGTGGTTGCCACCTCTACTTCTGTTTCTGCAACAGCAGACCTGAAAGCTTCTGGGGCTGCTGTATCCCCTGTGGCTGCCATGTTCCCCATCACCTCGTCACGATTGGCACTTGATGAGTGGCAGCATTTCACGCGCCTCGAACGCAAGAAGGATAGCGCATACTATTACGCTCGCTGCAACTTTTGCCAACAGGCGTACGAAAACGCCCCAGAGAACCTGAAGGCGTCAATGGAGCCGGCCATTGTCATGGGCCGCAAGAGCAACATGCAGACGCATTTGTCCAAGTGTCGTCATTTGCCTAAGGACCCATCAGCGATGGCGAAGATTCACAATATAAACCTTAGCGCAACTGCCTCACTGGATGCATCTGGACCAAAGCGTCCCGAAGTGGACGTATCCAGCATGTCTCTAGCGCATTCGGCGGATAAATTTTCTGTGCACCGCTCGCTGGTGCACCTTGTGATCGAACATAACTTGCCTTTTGAATGGGTGGAAAGTGTAAGTGCCAAGCAGCTATTTGGCGCGTTGGTTCCTGCATCTGACGTCAAAAACAAACTTATACCGAGATCGAAAGACTTGCGCACACGTTTCTTGGGTGAAGTTCACAGCGCTACGCTTCTCACTGAGCTCGCGAAGCTGCAAGAGCCCATTCTACTCGAAGTAGGTGCGTCTGCTTTCTCTGCCGATATGGTTGACACACTGTCAATCACACCGGCAGGATCTTGGCCAGTAATGATGCACTGCAACCTGACTGCCAGCCACCACCCCGGAGATCTGCAGATGCCAGTAATTGACGGCGTCGTAACCAACGGGAATGCGATCACATCGCTTTCATTTATCCGAGCACAGCAACCGGAATCGGGCGTGGAGGCAACTTTGGCTCGGTACCACGGCCTCGAGATCGCTCGATGGCTAGATGGACATATCCGACTGTGTGTTGAAGGGACAAAGTTGGCTCTCGCAGCAGTTGTCCTTCCGTACAACACGATGACTCAACGTGCTGTGGGGATTCTGCGTGCACCCTCGCATTGGCCTCGAGTTGCATTCTTGTCTGACATGGAGGATATGCTGCAGTTTCCTTTATTGAAGCTTCTGGCGAGTGCGGAAATGTTTACCGTCGTGTCGTCGCTTATTGAGGTCTGGCAATTGGAGTCCATTCGATCGTGCGTGATTGAGCGGCTATCGGCAGTAAACCATGCTTCCCACAAAGGCCCCTTCTGCAACTGGGAGTCGTGTGCTACGCTCATCCAAGTGCTTCTGGATGAAAAAGCTTTCGCCTCTAGTAGTACGAAGAAAGGAGCTGCCAATGCAAAACGGTTGGTGGAGAATGCGCTGGATCGCTCGCTACTGGAGCGTGTGTATAATCTGCTTCACGCATTCACGAACGCATTGTCTAGCTGTCGATCTGGACAGACACTTTCAGAGACATTGGAGCACTTGGGTGCATTGTTCACTGCTGCTGAAGGATTCGTCACCGTGCAGATCGCGTTGGAGGTGCTGTGGGGGGAAATGGAGCAGCCTCTTTTTGTCGTCGCGCATGCACTGAACCCACGGCTGAGGCTACGTGACCTCAAGAGCACAGACATCACCAGACTGAGCACGCTGAGTGATCTCAGCGTCTCATACTTTAGGTTTCTCTTTGGACGCAAACCGAATTCTCTGCGAGGTGAGGTGACCGCATACTTACACACGTCGCAGCAAGCATTTACGAGTGAGTTCGTTGCCGAGTTTCCTGTTGTCGAAGATTATTTCCGCTACTTGAGCGACAATTATCCGTCGCTAGCCATGTTGATGAAAGTGCTGCACTCTTTGTGCTCAGTTTCTGTGGTGGTGAATCGTTCCTCCTCTTCCACTCAGCAAGAGACGACGAAGACCGGTGGCCGTATGTACACTAAAGATGAGCAGCAAAAACTTAATTTCCTGCGCGATCGATGGGGAATTGCGTCTGGCGCGTCGTCGCTGGATTCCAAGGAAGAGCCAAAAGATCGAATTACCGCGCACAACGACCGCAGCGGAGCTGCCATGCTGAACGCTGGTGTCGTGGACGAGTGGAAGGAGGCGCTGGAGTCGAAGCTGCATGTTCGAGGTGTGGACTTTTTTCTTTTGGAAGACAAATTTGATGACTTCGATGATCCGGTTGGTAGTATTACGAAGAAGAGTGAGAGAGGTGATGTTGCGATACGAGGAGACGAAACTGTGCACAATCTCAAGTTGCCTTCGTTGGAACAAGACGATGAACTGGCATACCCGTTGGCTAGCTTACGCACCGAGTTTTCGATGAAGGTGTTGCTAAAGGATCTGTTCAAAACGGCTAGAGGCGACAATTTAGCACAGAGCGTATAATTGTGTAACTAACGTTATTACGCAACTCCAAGTGCACTCGGATGTTCAACGCTGCTATCTACATGTACTGTAGTACTTGTACCAGGTACTTGGACGAGATAGTCGGATGCTGCTGCTGGTTTTCACATGAATCATTTCACTGATATGCAGGCAAAACCTTGCCCTCACAGGGGCCAAATCCTATCCTGTAGCCATTGCCCTGGCAGAACCCAGTGACCGCCACGGTGTCGCCGTCATGCAAAAACTTGCGAGTCGTGCCACTGTCTCCGAGCGCAACCTCGCGGGATCCTTGCCAACTCAGCTCGAGCATCGAGCCCAAGCTGTCGTCCGTACTGCCGCTTATAGTGCCGCTGCCTAAGAGATCTCCAGGCCGCATGTTGCACCCCGTTACTGTGTGGTGCACCAGCTGCTGCTTCATGTTCCAGTACATGTTGCGGAAGTTGCTTTTTGTTATGGTGTAGGCTTGGTCGGATCCCTCCGGTTTCACCGAAACCTGCACAGCACAATCACACAAAAAGAGAACAACATGTCAGCAGTCTCGAACGTCTCTATGATCGTCCAATTGGGGCTTTACGTTCAGCTTGATGTCGTAGGTACCGCGAGAATAGTCCGGGTCCGAAATGTATGGCAGTGGCGTTGGGTCCTTCTGGACTGGTCCAAAGCTTGGCTCGCACCGGAACGGCTCTAAGGCAGCGAGAGGTACAACCCAGGGCGAAATGGTGGTCGCGAAGTTCTTGGCTCCAAATGGTCCGAGTGGGACGTACTCCCACTTCTGAATATCGCGAGCTAGCGTGCGACACCAGTGTTAGTCTGCAGAAAAGCTTATTTGCTGTGAGGAATGGCAACGTACCACTCCAGTCATTCATCAACACCACGCCAAAGATGTGGTCTTCTGCCTTATTCATTGGGACTGGCTCACCGATGTTGCTCGGTGGGCCCACGAAGAAAGCCTGGTCAAAGAAGAACCCATCGTCAGAGCTACAACTGGAGACAAGATCAGTCCACGGCAAGCATCTACCATTTCAAGCTCATAGTCGAGCACACGGCACGGGCCGTAGACGGACCCCTTGGACGGATCAGCCTTGTCGGCCTGCAGCTGGCCGCAGGGACGACGCACACTGGTGCCGGATGGAACGATTGACGAGGAGCGTCCATGGTAGCCGACGGGCAAATGCAACCTGCAATATTACAGTGCACACAGGATAACCACTTTTGAATGACAAGATGAAATCTCTGTTGTCTATTAATACATACCAGTTGGGCTGCAGCGCATTGTCTTCTCCGCGGAACATTCGGCCGACGTTAGTGGCGTGCTCGCGCGAAGAGTAAAAGTCCGTGTAGTCGCCCACCCTGGCCGGCAGGTGCATACGCACGTTTTTCATGGGGATTAAAGCGCGCTGTCGGAGTGCCTCGTTGTCACGGAGCGTGGACTCGTCGGCGGACAGCAGGCGCTGCACGGTCGAACGCGCCGTGGCCCAGGCTTTGGGGCCTTGGGCCATGAATCCGTTAAGCGTTGGGTCGTGAAAGCAGGCGGCGTGGAAGCCCTCGAAGTGTCCTTCCATTTCGACCACAGACAAGTCTAGAACCTGTATGTACAGTACAGCAATTACAAGAGTCGGCTTTAGGAAGGCCCCCTCCTACGAGACAGAGGGAGAGACATACAAACTCTCCGATGGCGACGCCAACGCGCTTCTTGTCGTTGATTTTGGTGGAGAAAATGCCGTACGGCAAATTCTGGATGGGGAAATCGCAGTCGGGGGCGACGGGCACGAAACTCATGGCTGGACTAGGAAAGAAGCGAAGAACGCTTGCGAACTTGAGCTCTTCTTGGCAATTGAGTGGGATCTTGAAGTCCCGTGTGCAGTACAATATCCAGGATAAGCTTACCGGTAATCCCGTGGTTGAGACGCCACAGCTGATTTGACGCTTCGCACTGGGAGACCTTTCTATCGGTTATTCATATGATATGAGCTTCTGTATCGCCGTATGATATGATTCATATCATACGGCGATACAGAAGCATATATGAATCATATCATACGGCGATACAGAAGCTCCCCTGAATAAGCGTAGGGGGTCGTCTGATTAATTTGCATAGTAAATTCACAGCAATCTCATGATTTGTCTAAAGTATTCCCAATCAATGTGATCGGGTATAAAAGGGTATATGAAGTATTCGCTACGCTTATTCAGGGGGCTCCTAAAACCCATATTTGAGACAACCCAAAACTAAATGATACTTATGAACCTAAGTACGAATCGCGATTTAAGCGCTCTAAACGAAAGCGGGGCTCCTCTATCTTTTAAGCCCTTATAAGCTGCAGAATGCTTAAAACTGAAGAAGTTGTGGTCGCTCAAAAATATTATCTTCCTTTATGGGCCCTCGAAATGACGATAATGTTGTGAGCTCAATATTTTTTCAATTTTAGAGATTTAAGTGTTATTTAAAAGCTCTTGTTAAAAGCAATTGAATAAGGGTAGTTTTACAGTTTTTTCGATGGAAGTTTACAATAAATGTCATTGTTTCGGTTAAGTGCGAAAATCAATTGGCCAACTTTAAGCTCGATTATCTCGATAACTCTAAATGGTTCGTAAGTATCATTTTGTTTGACGTTGTCTCCTTTGTAATCATCTAAAGATGAGGTACATGTACAGAAGTCCCCCTGAACAAGCGTAGCATGCACTTCCTATCCCCCTGTATATCGGATCATAAGAATTGGAGGTACAATTGACAAATCACCAGATCGCATTGATTTCCCTACGTAAATTTATCAGATGACCTCCAACGCTTCTTCAGGGGGACTTATGTACTTCAAAGTACTTAGTACAATATTCCGCTTCAATAAAGGACATCTTATAAATATGCAATTTACAAGACAAATGCTAGATTACAGGGAGCCATTATAAATGACTAGTGATTTGACGCAAGAACAGCCACATACAATATTAAAGGCTATAAGCTTCTTGGTGTTCTTTATTGAGGCAAATTTCTGTATTTGTGACTAGGCTGGCGGTACCACAGATGTAACGACAACGTGCCCAAGTGTACCCCTGGTTATACATAAAGTGTACTTTAGTATACATAACGTGTACTTCGGGACGTCAGAGTCCAACCATTGGTTGATGACATAGCTTCACTATTATTGAGCGGTACCGGTTTATGACGGTAAGTACCCATAAACCGGTAACCAAGCCGGTCCAACACGATCCCGCGATGATTACGGTACGTTGATTACGCTATCGATGATTAGACGAGTAGGATGATTGGACGAGTGTTGGTGATTGGATGACCTAGGTAGTGATGACAGTGTAAGCTTCGATAAATCAATCACTTCGGAATCTTCCTTCTTCCCCTCAAGTGTCTTCGCTCTGGTCTTCTCGCCGAGTGGTGACTCTTGCCTTCGCTCCGTACTAGCCTAACGTTGCCTAAAACCCGTGACCTCTATCAGGTTATAAGCCCAAATAACATGTCCTCTGCGCAAGACGTTTCAACTAAGGTTTCCATCGACAAGTTCAACGGTGACAACTACGCGACGTGGAGCCGCTACATGCGTGGTGTGCTCCTGACCAAGTCAGTATGGCATGTCGTGAACCGAGAGACGACTCCAAGCTTCACGGACCCTCGTGCGAAGGACGAGTATGTCAAGTCGAGCAACATCGCGCTCGGGTTGATGCTGCTGTGGTGTTGGAATTCCCACGTGAACTCTAGCTACAAATGTAGTTAGGACGTTCACTCTACTAGGATAGTAAACGATCGTTCGGGCGAACATGAAGACCCCAGTTCTGCCCTTGCACCGGGACAAACTGGACCTTGTAAACTACTTATATAGGCCAACCAGTAAAAATAAGAACACGCTACTAGCACGAGCAAAGCTAGCAGGTGTTTAGAATCCTCGTGGTCCCAACAGCGGAAGGGTACCAGGCACGGGTGAGCCTTTTACGAGATCACCGAGTGTTCAACACTCGGTTGGAAGAATAAAAGGGAGGCAATTCAAGCACTCCCAGTCGTGCAAATAGGCAACAATAAGCCGTCACGTAAAAACACCCGATAGTAATCGGCCAAAATACACAGTCTCTTGGCCTTGCCGGATGAACCCTCGCTACAGAGCTTGGAGTTCACCGACAGGCATAACACACTCAAACAAGCTTGACCAGACGCTTACCTTGAAGCCGGACGTCGCTCTGTGTGCTTGAGTGGAAATTCTGTTCTGTATTTAAGCTTACCCTTTCGGGTCTATTCCTAATACGAAGTCCTAATCAAGTATACAAATATCAAGTGAACATTGATCCGTTATGGATTTTCTTGCACGCCAAGCGTCGTCTGCACCGTCGTATAAGTATCTTAAACGGTTCGCGCCCTGTCCCAGACGGTGAACGTGCCTTCCAAGGGCCACTGAGTCTTCCGCGAACTCATCCCAACCGCCACCGAGGGTTCGTACCGTAGATGGTCAGTTCTTGGCCGCTGAATGCGAATCCGGCCAGTCCATTATTAATAATAAGGACAGCCTGGATTCAGTGACATATGGACCGTATCCAATATCCGTTGAGAGCTCGGTACTGACGCCGTCGAGTCTCTTGCACCTTGGAGTCACTGTACATCACATGACCGAGGGTTCGTCGCTTGAACAACTTGGGCGGTGTCGCGTCTTTGTCGACGGACGATTATCCGCAACTATGGAGAAATCACTACACCACAACTGCCCCTGTCGCAATGGAAGCCAAGGTACAGGTGCCCGCTGTGACATTTCTTCATTCTCCAATTCACCGTCCAGTCACCGTATGTCCAAGCGTTTGAATCGGATTGTGTCCGATGCGTTTCAGCGTCTCAATCCTCGCCGACGTCGCGAACGCGAACAGCTGGAGGTACGTCAACTCATCATCTTCTTGAATCATCGGCGCCTTGCTCATCACCATGCATTACTCGTCTTGTTTTTTAGGAGGGCAAGACCGAGGGTTCGAACGCCCCTCAGCCCGCTACACTTCCCCCGACAGCAGCGTCATCAGTCGGTCCTCCGGCGCTTCCTACCCCGGACTCTTCACCCCCTGCGGTAGCTCCTGCGGCACTCCCTGTCGTCGCTGAATCGACGGAGATGGCTCCTGCCGGTCTTCCTGCGCTTGTTGGTGGTCCTCCACCACTCTCCGAGGATTCGCTGCGCGCCATGCTGGCGGAAAGTACGTCGATCACATGATGACCTCGATAATCCCGTACTTGACTGCAATGGCTCGTCACCAAGTGCAGCTCAGCGTTGCGCCTTCTCTCCACGGCGATGTCCACGCTCAACGTCGCCTCGAGACTGCCGTTGGTTTTGATGATGTCTTCGCTGCTGTACAACCTCTTCCTGACGCGCTGTCGGCATTACCCGAACGAGTTGCCAACTTGAAGCGTCAGTTGCGGTTTGCTCAGTCCGAGGCTGCTGCCGCCGTACGTTCGGTGGCACCCGAAATCATGGCTCGTGAGAACGCGGAGGTGTTCCTCAAGGCTGCCAACGCTGAGATTGAAGCCCTTCACCAGAACGTCAAGATTCTCCGCGAGTCGAACGCCAAGAACGACGCCATGCTCGCCAGTGTTCAAGCCACCATGGAGCGACATTCAGAAGACTTGAATCGTCTGCACTGCGAGGTCCAAGCTCGAGACGTTTTCATCGCTACGTTGAACAAGAAGCTGGCTCGTGAACGCGAGGTGTACAAGTCTTCAATTGGTGCGAATACTGAGCAGACTCGGAAGCTTCATCTCCTTCTGGTCAAGCTTGCCCAGGGCAAGTATGTTGACAACGACACGCTCAAGGTCCTCGAGAACCCCGCTGAAGAAGCTCTGCGTGAGGCCGAGCAATTTCGGCTCATGTTCGGCTCAAGTGATGAAGATGAAGAATCGGACCACACTGTCCCTCAAGGCAAGTCTGCTTCGTCGTCTGTTACGACGTCCAAGACAGTTGAAGTCTCGGGAGTGGTTTCTTCAGCAGGGCCTGCCCCTGTCGAAGCTGCTCCACCAGCCTCCGTGTCTTCAAAGCCGGCTCCGACTGTCCCGATAGCTGCGGTACCAAGCGTGTCTTCGCCCGAATTTTCGATGGAGATTGATGACGATGGAAATGCTGATGACGATCGTGGAGATGACGTGGATGACAATGAACTTTCAGTGGATGATTCTCCTGATGCCCCCAGTGGGGGCGGTGATGTTCCGCGACCTACCGAGCATTCAAGCACAGTCGATGACGAAGATGTTGAAGATTCCGACGGCAACTGGAGCGGTCTTGGCCCAGCTCGGCCTCTGACTCCTCCTCGGCCGAATCCTTCGCCGATGGTCACTTCTCCAATCATAGTCGGTGGTCCACCTCCTCCGTCCTTGGCAAGCCACCGAGCACCACCATCTTCGCCTCCTGTTCCGGTGTCTCCTCGTCCGATCGCTTGGACTCATGATGCTGGGCCTGGGCGCAAGATCACGGCAACCTACACTTCGGTGCCGCGTCGTGGTGGTGCACCGTAGGTTGAGCCGTTGTCTCACCGCGTGTTGCCTGGTGCTCGCCCTACGGTGCCGGCTTCGTCCACCTTGCCACCGTGGGTTCTTCCGTACTTGGACATTAAGTTTACTGACGCAGGTGCCAAGAAGTGTTTCGAGCGACTCTTAAGCCTGACCCTCCCCGAACCAACTGGTGAGGTGACCGTCCGTACGACGTTGGGGGTCTCCACGCGTACTTTGACTATTCGCATCCTGATCATCCGTACCAGCAACTTCGGCTGCTTTACGCTCTTCAAGCATGTCTCTTCGACACTGTCGGCTTCGATCCAAGCGTCCCCATCTCAAAGCGTGCTCCGATTGAGACTCGTCTCAAGATGATCTGGGCGAACCTTCGGGGTGACGGCGGCAAGCAGGGTGACCTCGGGTTCGCGTTGTAAGAGCGTCTCCACTGGCTTCCGCCGGCAGGCATTGAGCGAGGCCTTGTTGAAGAAGCCAAGAAGGTCGGTCACGACAAGGAGCTCTTGAAGGAGCTGAGAGCTCTGTTGAAGAAGCTCTTCTGTGAGCGCGACCGTCGTGCCGATCGCCTCCATAACAAGTACAGAGAACAGCACATGGCGTGGAGTCGTGACTCGGTTTCCTCCGGTACCTCTGACGCACCGCTTATTCGTCCTGAGTTGCTCTTGGAGCCGTCCAAGCCATGGTACCCGATCGAGAACCTGCCGTTCGCTCCTCGGACTTCCGACTGGCTTTCCGAAGTTCCGGCTCTCGATGCTCGTCAGCCCTGGCGTACTGGATGGATGAACGCACCGCATCAGCACCCGTACAACACCACGTACTTCCCGTGTCAGTGTGATCCGGAGCTTTTCAATCCTCGTGGTACGCGTTTCGTGGATGTGTATCGAAGCGTGATTGTTGATCCGTCCCTGGATGCAAATGAGTTTATCCCGACCTGGCGTTCGTTGTTTGACTCGCCACCGGGTACTCCACGTCCCGCTCTGGCTGCTGCTCCTGTTGAAGCTGGTGCCGAGGATTCGCAGGGTTCGGCTGCAGCTCCAGCTACAGAGGTTCAGGTTCCTGATGAAGAGGAGAAGGGGAGTGATGACTCGACTTCGTTGGCACTCTTGGCCACCGCTGCCAGGCAATTGGAATCGCTTTGAATCCTCACTGCATGTTCCCCGACGTTCTCCAGCATCTCAGCTAACTGTTGAGGGGTTCAGCGAGGTTTCGTTGTCAATGGTCGCTCCCCGGTCGGCATTCATGTTTTCTTATTATTAATCCACTTCCACAGCGTAATCATGTTAATGCTGTTCTTCAAATGCATATACAATTTGTTGTTGCAGTAACGTTTTTCGTCTGTTACCACAGGTGTGGTGAAGTGCTTTCTCAAAAATAAGAGAATAGACCTAACGCGGGGCCACTACCCAGAATCAGTGACAATTTCAAGTGAATAGAGAGGGTTCGGATCGTCCGGCGCGGATGCAAGTTGCCTGAGGTGGATTAGCCATGACGAGCAGCACCCCGTATGAGACGACGATGGATCTTGTATGAGTGGTGTACGAGAAGGCAAGATCCACCAAGACATATCTCGGATCCAACCTTACCTCGGTTCACTTAGGTGGATATGGGATATACGATGTACGGGTGGATCGAGTGTGGATCCTATGAAGGAATGATGGTAGGTGTCATCTGAAGGTGGATCTAGTATCCACGACTAACGAGAAGACAAGATCCACCGCGAGGTGTCCCGGATCCCATACTTCCGAGTTCGGATCCAAGGAGGGGAGGATCCCGCCCAGAGGGACCTGGATCCAGGATACAGGGATGGTGGATGTAGTGGATCGCAAACTTTCGTGAGACAATGGAGATCACAGATGGTCGCAGAACGATGTTGGAGGATTGGGGAGCTCGGATTCATGACGAGTATACACATACTGTGAAGCGGATCCAAGCAACCTGGATCCGGATGAGTGTACCCATAATAGGGTGACCATAATGATTACGCCATGGATCCGGTGGATCTGAGGATAATACAGCTGGGATGATGGGACAAGGAGAGAAAGAACATGCAGCCGAGCCTGGTAAGGGATTTAACAGGTAAAAGACACAGAAGGTAGAAATCCAGGCAAGTATAGGCTTAAGTATCAATACAGACTTCTATTTGCACAATAACACGCAAGTGCCTTCCTGCCCTCAAGAATAGGAACTACATTGGCCGTACGAGCTCGGAGAAGGTTGGGAATTGCGAATCTAGTGTTGGTAGTGATAACTGGATAATACATTAGCCAGATCCTACAACCTAGTGAGCTTTCCCTTTACACGTGCAGATCCGACAGGCTTACCGGATTTACTACTTGGCCGCGTACACCCAAGAAGATCTCAACTCTCAAGATCCCGTCACAGGAGGCGGCAAGTACGACGCAGAAGGAAACCCAAAGGCAAGGGAACACACCCGCAAGGTAACCCTACGGCCAGATCCACGATCTAGGCCCTGGATCCACTTAAGCTCGAGTATTCGCTTAGGCTCCAGAACCAACCACGGACGCAGAGTGAAGATATTACCACTGCTGCTCCACCCCATCCCCACGTCTCACCAAGACACTCAAGCTTCACCACTTAAACTCTTCGAAAGTTACCGAGAGAGCAAGATCCCGCCCTACCGCCGGGTACACAAGGTGAGGAAAGCTCAGCAGAACACGGATCATCGGGGGACCCCCTCCGTTAGTCGGTGTCTGGGCGCAGTTGGTAAGTTGGATCCGGCAATCTCGCTAATTTTGCTGATCCCGCTACACCACAATGGTGCGCGTGCCCGGATCTTTTGGTGACTCGGAATTTCACCGTGAGTCCCAAGAAGATGCTCAAGTGAAGATTGAGCCAGGGGAAGAGGCGTCGTCGGAGGTCGGATCGACGAAGACGCTGCTGAATGAAACAAGATCCGCGGATCGATGGGGTCCTGGGAGGAACTCTGTCGACGGAAGAGAGGTGGATCCGGATTCGGATCTAGAATAAAAACCTTTCTATCCTCCCCAGGTCCCCTCGGGGACCCCTGCGGATCTTGACGCAAGTCAAGATCCGCTAACAAAACAAGGGAAAGTGAAGGCGAAACGGTATGCATTTGCAGATTCGCCGGTTAAGCCAACACCGTACCTAAACCCAACCCCGCTAGTCGAAGAAACGAGAAAGAAGACGCGGAAGAAGATGCAAGCTCCAGAGTCGGAAGAAGACCAAGCTGGATCCAGGTCCAGCTGGTCCGACAAGGATCTCGAGTTTGTGTATCGCCACCAAGCTCTACGCGATTTTCTGCATTAAGATCATGTCCTGCGGATCCTGAATCCACGACAGATCGAAGATCCAAGGGAACCGGTGAGAGCACCAACAAAAACGGCGAACAAGTTGGTGGCAGTCAAAGATCTATTACGTTTGCTTACGGAGTCAGGCATCGTAGCTGGTGTGTTCGACGCAGAGGATATGCTCGAGCTAGACTTGGATCTCATAGTATCCGCGACGCGGGACCTCTTTGCCAGAGTTAAGTCCATCACCGGAGAAAGGTCGCGCACTATGGATTCAGTGTCGTCGCCGAGGATCAGCCAAGCTGCGTCCTCGAACTACGAATCCGCGGCTGAGGATGGGTCCGACACGTCGTCCGAGCCCCGACGCATGACGTTAGGACCCTCCGGGGCATCCATGCTGGAAGCGCGGGCGAGGATCCGGGGACAGGAAGTCCCTGTGGACGTGAAGACTCGGGATCCAGTACGCCCTACCCGTGATCTGATACAATCCAGCCAGGATCGAGCCAGATCCGGCAAGAAGCTAGTGGGGTTATCGTCAGATCAGGCTCAAGGTAATCACCTCGCGGATCCTGTCTCGCCAGTGGACCAGACGGCCACAGGGTCTTCCGACACTTCCTTGGGCACCCTGCAGCGACACTTCGAAGCTGCGATGAGTCGTTTCCTGGCCGAACATGGTATGAGAGCGCCCGTGCCACAAGCGCAAGTGCTCCATGAACATGGAGCACGAGACGTGGAGATGGAATCAGAGGGAGACAACTCCCATGATGAGTTCGATCCAGATGATCTGGATGGCCCATCCCCTTCATCAGCGGTGGTAGCAACAGCCGCAGCCGGGGCTGGTGGATCGTCCATGATCCAGAGGGTACGGATCTCAGCCATATCGGATCTGAAGGAGTTCACGGGCAAGGATCAAAACGAGGACCGAGCGAGAACATGGATCAGCAAAGTCAAGTCGGCCCCCATGAGAGATCAAGCGTCGGATGCTGAGAAGTGTTTGACCTTTGCGGATCTGCCAGCGGGGCCAGCCAGGAATTGGTATTGGCAGCTGGGCAGATCCACCAGGAACAAGTGGCCAGATTTGCTGCGCCGTTTCCAGACCCAGTACTGCGGATTGGGAGTGTCGGTGGCACGACAATATTACCACGCTCGCCGCAGATCGGATGAATCCCCGCTAGAATATCTGCATCGACTAAATGTGGCCGGTCTACGGGCCAAGTTGAAGATCAAGGATGGGGGATCCAAGGTACTACGGGAACATGTGGATCATTTCATCGAGACGTTGGGAGATGTGGATCTGGCCGACAGGCTGACCCTGTTACGACTTCCCGACACAGACGAGCTCGAAGAAGTGCTGCGGGCTGTGGATCGCGCGAAACACCGCCAGAAGAAGGCGGCGGTCGGATCCGGCAAGTATCGCCAAAAGGCTCCGACGCCCACGGCTCCAGCTCGACGTGTCCACCAAGTCACGGCGCCCGACTCAGGAACTGAATCGGGATCCGACGGTTCAGACTCCGACCCAGAGGATTACCGCCGAGTCTGTCTCACTGCACCCAACGATCGTACGGCGAAGACCGGAGACAACTCTCGATCAGGGAATACCGTACCCGGGGACCGTGGGATATACAGATCCCGAGATCCCATGGACGGGATAGCGCAAATCAGGTGTTCGCAGTGCGGATCCCGGAAGCACACAGAATCTGGATGTTGGAAACATCTGGTCTGTGAGAAGTGTGGCTAGAAAGGTCATCCCGGAGATCATTGCTTCTACGTGTGTCGTGGTTGTGGCGAGATTCACGACGTCGGCAAGTGCCCGATAGAAGAATTCTACAACCAGATCCGCCAATGGTTTGATCCGGCCAAGCGCAGAGGGATGTTGCCAGAAGTGGCCGAGAAGATGTTAAACTAGGACGCTCGCCGGGTTTGAATCCGGTACGAGCCGAGCGTTCTAGGTATTGCATTGATGCATTTGTGAACAAGACATCGCTAGATCCAGGTAGCAGGACCATAGATCCAGTCGATAATACACGTGATCGACATGAAGTGTCAGTTGCCAAGATTTCTAGTTTGCGCCAAGTGGATGAGTTTGCCAGATCCGAAGTCTCTTCAACCCTGGATCTACAAAGAGGAGAAGCGCGCGGTTACTGAGAGAAGCGACAACATGGCCAATGGTTTGAGCCTACCAAGGGTGAAGTCACTGCAGATCCACCCAAGGTTTGTCAGGTCACTGGATCCCGTGGATCTGAAGAGGGCGGATCCATGGATCTGCTGACAGAGAAGCCCCGTGGATACTGGAAATACCATGCCCCAGGAAAGTGGTTCAGACAAGCCAAGGTAGGGGGCAAGATCAACAATGAAAAAGTAATCCTACTCCTAGATAGTGGTGCCGAGGTGTCTATACTGGATACCGCCTTTGCTCGTAAGGTTGGGTGCCAAGTGGATGGGAGTCGGATCCAAGATTGTGTTGGGATTGGTGAAGGCGTATACCGTACGAATGGGAGAACGCGGATCAAGATCACGCTGGCAGGTTGTTTGGTATACTGGTTCGATATTTGAGTCGGAGATATCGCTGGTCAAGACGCCATCCTCGGGATGGATTTCATGGTACCAGCCGGAGTGAGATTGGATCTGGCGGATGGGACACTGTGTTACCCCGACGAGATGCGGATCCAGCTCAGCGGACGGCGACCGTTGTATGGGGGCGAAGATGAGGATCATAAGAGCGGATAAGACGACCTGGATCGAGCCCGGAGAAACCTGGGAACTGCCAGATCGGTTGAAGTGGGTGGAACATGAGAAACTGCGGGTCACTCGGGGCGAGAAGTGGGTGCCTACTGTAATCCAAGGACCAGGTCGATCACAATACCTCCAAGTCACGAACGTCAGCGATAAGAGACTATTACTGGACCATTATGAAGAGATCGGGTAATGGTTGGCGAAGGACGGTATCCCTAGGCGACCTGGATATGTGTCAGTGGGATCCCGTCGTTACAGAGAATGGCAGAATCTGGCGTACGAGGCGACCACCGAGATTGAATCTCTCGGGGAGGTAGAGCCCCCGGCGGATCCAACTAGTCCCTTGGTGGATCGGCCTTCATACCCAACTCCGCGAAAGATCCTGCAGAGGGGTCGTCGGATTGAGATCCAAGCGATAGAGGTTGGATCCAAGACCGGGGATGATCCCCAGAGCAGGCCCCTAGATAACTCAGGGTCGGTGGATGAAGGATCGCAGAGAACTGAAGCCGGGTCACCGGATCCTGCTAATCCACAAGTGGATCCTAGCCTTTCATGGGACAAAGTGCCTGGATCCTTGTCGAGAGTGGCAACACTGGCCAAACAGGAACCGTCGTGTGTAAACTCACCAGGGGATCAAGTCGATCCAACAGGTAGCTTCCCCGGTACCAGGGTACCCGATCTCACGAAAACTGAAGGAGTGATGAGTGAAGGAGAGTCGCGGTGCTTGGATCCAAGGGTGGATCCGACGAAGGCTGAAGATGAACAAGTCTGTTACCATGAAGGTGGGGATCTACACGCCGAAAATATCGGAGAAGGCATGGCGGTGATCCCGGAAGTACCACTGACCACAGAGGAGGTCACGATTGACGACATCCAAGTGGATCCGGGGGCGAACGAACCCGCGGAAGTGAATCGGTTACGTCAGAAGATCTGGGAAAGCCGACATCTGCTGATTGGCAAAGGTAAAGCATTACCGCCCGCTACCCGCGGAGTCAAATGTGACATCGATGTCGGTGACGCGAAGCCGATCGCTCAAAGGGTGCGGAAGGTGGCACCCCAGTTCCGAGGAAAACTATCGGATCTGATTAAGGGTCTGCTACAAGCCAAAATCATCAGTTTCTCAACGTCCCCGTGGGCATCTCCGGTGGTAATCATCATCAAGAAGAACGGTGTGGATATACGTCTGTGCATTGATTACCGGCTAGTTAACGGCCTGACCCGACTGATGGTGTATCCAATGCCTCTAATCAATGAGCTGTTGGAGGATTTGGATAAACTACTCTGGTACTGTTCTCTTGACATGGCCAGTGGTTTCTGGGTGGTAACTATGACGGATCGAGCTCGCGCAATATCCGCATTCATCACACCGTTCGGACTGTTCGAATGGAACCGGATGCCGTTTGGATTGAAGAATGCGCCCAGTTCTACCAACGCCTGATCGATAACGCCCTCTATGGATTCACCCGAATACCGGAACCCGAAAAGGGTGGATCCGGAGAAGGTCATACGGAAGTGGATCCATTCGAAACAGGAGAGCCAGGGGATCCTGGGACTCCATCTGTGTTAGGACGCAGATCCGATATCGATGACATTCTAATCCCGGCGGAATCGTGGGATCAGTTGTGCGAGAGAGTGACATTCCTACTGGAGGCGTGTACTAAGTGGAATCTCTCTATCAGCGTGGTGAAGAGCTATTGGGAGATGCGCAAGGTGGATTACTTAGGACATCGAGTCTACAAGGAGGGACTGGAGGCGAATCCTAAGGACCTGTCTTCGTTGGCGGACCTGTCCTTCCCACGGTCGTTACGGGCGATGCAATCCTTCTTGGGTAGTTTGAACTACTACAGTCGGTTCATCGAGGATTACGCATTGTTTGCTGCGGTACTCTATGAATTGAGGGAGGTGGATTTTGCTGCGATGACCGCTTCGACCGTCTGGATCAAGATCCAACAGGCTCTGGCCCTAGAGATCCCAGATCCCCGAAGGGATTTAAGTAGTACGATATCGGAAGAGGATCCAAGCTGGATAGAGACGACGGAGGAGAACTCGGAAAAGGTGGAGCCTCGGTGAATCCGAGCTCAGCACGCGTTCGCGGAGCTAAGGAACAGGATCGCGACGACGCCCATCCTCCGCCATTTTGATCCGGAACGTCTACCTACGGTGATAGTTTATGCCAGTGACTGGGCAGTCTCAGCAGCCTTGGTACAAGAACATGAGGGGATCTGCCATCCAGTCACCTTCGTCAGCTGGACGCTAAAGCCAAATGAGCTGAATTACGGAGTGGTGGAGAAGGAGATACTCGCGCTCCTGCGAGTGTTGGATCTCAACTATAACCTGCTGGTGGGAAGATCCATCCGGATCTTGACTCGACACTCTACGTTAGCTTGGTTGTTCAAGTCGACCGGTCTACAAGGACGGTTGGGACAATGGGCAGCTTTACTTTCACCTTTGACACTGGAGATTGTGAAATGTTCGAAAGGGGAAGCCGAGATCCTGGGAGTGTTGGCCGCGAGCATCACACCCAGAGCCGAGATGGACAAAGCGCTGACTAGGATCGCTCCTAAGAAAGGGCCCAAACGCCGTACCCAGATCCCGATCCCGACGGTACAAGTGGATGAGGATCTGTACGTCCTGCGTTTCGATGGATCCGCTCGCGTACGACGCGGAGGAGGAGCATACAGCGCAATACTGTGGAGACTGCCCGGATGGGAAGTTGTACGGGCCAGATCCACTTATGCGGAGGGCCTCACGGTCAATGAAGCGGAGTATAACGGGCTCCTGCTGGGTTTGGATCTACTAAGGGGACAGGATCCGAAAAAGCTGGTGGTTTGTGGGGATTCAAATTTGGTGATCAGACAGGTGCGAGGTGAGATTGACTGCAAGGCCCCGGCCCTAACGCTGTTACGGCAGAAGGTGATGGTCCACCTGCGTGGTTGGATGGATCACGAGCTGGTACATGTCAAGCGAGATTGGAATGCCAGTGCAGATAGTTTGGCCAGTGCCGCTTTACGGAATCAATGTGGTGTTGAGGTGGAGAAAGAGGCCGAGCGTCAGGATCTCGTCACGCCAGCGGAAGCATAAGAGCGCTTGGAAGAGTGACCGAAGCCGGTCGTGACACAGTCGAACACGGCTGGGATGGAACAGACGCAACCGGGGGAACACTCGGGCGAAGTGGTAGCCGACAGAGATGGGGCAGGAGCCATGTCAGGGGTTGACGCAGGCTGCCGATGCTTGTGGTGTCGGTGCTTCTTGTGCTTCTTGGATCTCTTTGACCGGTGACCGGTGGGACTCGACGAGGCACGGCGCTTGGAACGTTGCTGATTCCCCGAAGCCGACGCAGAGGCAGAAGGCGTCGTCCCGTCACCAGAATCCATCGATGAATGCCGCGAAGAGTGGCGATCATTCGGTGGTAAAGACTCATCACTCATCTCATCGTCAGAACCGAAGATGGCCGCATGAAGGCTTCTCGCCTTGGCAGAACGACGAGCATCTTCGGCTGCCGAGTCGGAACCTGAAGGACTATCCGCCGAGTTCTCGGAAAAAGAAATGGGGTCCGAGAGCGACCCAGAGGCAAGCTTCGTTGAGCTGGCGGACGGTGCAGAACCGTCGCCAGGCCCTAAGACCTCGTCGTCAGACGAGTCAAGGTCCTCAAGCAGCTGAGCAGTCACAGTACGAGCATTCGCAGCAGATCTCCGGATGGGGCGCCCAGACGGGGACGTCAACACAGCCGAGCTCGCAGAGAGAGACGGTCTGAGGATACTCACGGCCGGAGTCACTAGGTCGGTCGGTGTAGTGGATACGCTCAGACCCCGAGAGGGAGAGACGTGAGAAGATCGAGGACCAGATAACGACCGGAAGTGCCCAACCTCCGTTGATACGACGTTGAGTGGCACGCTTGACTGGGGCAAATCAGCTGAGCTAGGTGAGGTCGAGGCTGGGGCACAAACACTTGTAGCCGGGACAGGCAGTGAGGCCATGACATCAGAAGAGGACACCGACGATGGTTGAGTAGTCACGACTGACGACGTCGACAGAGGTTCAGAAGACGAAGAACTCACCAGAGTCGTCGAATCAGACGCAAGAACGGTGTCGTCGGCAGGCTCAGACATCTCAAACTCGTTTTCAGCTTCGCTCGAAGCTTCATCATCGTCTTCAGAGTGAGCAGAGACAACTGGTTGTGTAGCAGAACTCAACTGAAGGTGACGAACCTTTTGCTGCCGAGTCCGACGACGAGATTTACCAGAGCGGGGTTTCCCTCCATCGGACACGGTGGCTTGAGGAGAATTCGAACGCAAAAGTGCACTGACAGCCTCGTGTCCCTCCTCCCCGGGAAGTGGACAAGCGTATGGCCGAGGCGGATGCGGGGCCGACGGTGACGAGGACCTGCAGCAGTTGGAGACTTTGGATTGGCATAACGCCGAAGCCGCTGCGTCGACGTCAAGTCCACCAACGGAGTACGATGAAGCTGGGCGAGGGTCGGCTCGGGTTGACTTGCAGCCGTCGCTGAACTCACAGAAGCCACAGCCGAGGCCGCCGAAGCGGTCGCAGAGGAAGCCGGACCCGCTGAAGGTGAAGAATTCCGTGGTGGAACATTAGGACCAGCGGTTGGAACAGCGGCAGAACGCACCGCTGATGCGTCTTGGCGAGGATGGATGACTAACTCCAGCCGCCGGGATTCGCCAGCAGGGCCATTAAGAACTTCGGGAAAGCGAGACTCCAAGACGCGACACAACCGGGCGCTAAGACGAAGGTTGGACGGATCGAGTCCGAAAACCTCCAACCCGGAGCCAGCAGCAGCAGCCATGTGAGGGTCGTGCATCGGAAGGGTACCGTTCCGGTGAATGAGTCGCTTCTGCCACAAGATCACTGACCGCTGCTCAGCGACCACCAACTGAGCGTGTCACAAGGGTTGGTTGCCGGTTGAGCTGTACAGCTGCACCAATTCCTGCAGCTGCTCGAAATGCTTAGAAGCGATGCCTTGAAGAGTAGCATACGCTGCATCCCTCTCGGAGATGGACCGAAGGAGGCCCGCGATCTCAGCGTCTCGATCCAAGACATACTGATGGTGGAGCGGAGCCTGACTCAGCGCAGCCTCAACCTTGCCTTGCTCAGCTTCGACAGCCCGAGCAAGTTTTGCATCACTCAGGGCTACAGCTTTTCGCAGTGGAGCGAGGAGATTAACAGACTGCGTGGCAGCAGCCTCTAACCGAGACACCTGTTATCGTGCCGATGATAGCTGAGTGGACAAGTCAACGTTGCTGAAAGCAAGAGTGTCCAATCGCCGAGTTAACGCACGAATCTCTTCTTGAGAAGCTTGGTTGTCGGCCCTGAGATCACCAATGCACTGGGATAATCAAGAGCGGCGTAGTTGCCTCTCAATATATCCAACAGTTCCTCCGCGGAAGTAACATGCAGGATCGCTCGCCGTTGCACGCGATCAGAAGGCCCCACGGAGCGAGTGAACTCGTAAGTGTGGTGAAGTGCTTTCTCAAAAATAAGAGAATGCACCTAGCAAGGGGTCACTATCCCGAATCTGTGACAGTTTCAAGTGATTAGAGAGGATTTGGATCGCCAGGCAGGGACTCACGTTGCCTGAGGTGGATTGGCCATGATGAGCGGCATCCCGTATAAGCCGACGATGGATCTCGTATGGATAACATATGGGAAGGCCGGATCCACCAAGACATACAACCTTACCTCAATTCACTTAGGTGGATATGGGATATACGATGTACGGGTGGATCGAGTGTGGATCCTATGAAGGAATGATGGTAGGTGTCATCTGAAGGTGGATCTAGTATCCACGACTAACGAGAAGACAAGATCCACCGCGAGGTGTCCCGGATCCCATACTTCCGAGTTCGGATCCAAGGAGGGGAGGATCCCGCCCAGAGGGACCTGGATCCAGGATACAGGGATGGTGGATGTAGTGGATCGCAAACTTTCGTGAGACAATGGAGATCACAGATGGTCGCAGAACGATGTTGGAGGATTGGGGAGCTCGGATTCATGACGAGTATACACATACTGTGAAGCGGATCCAAGCAACCTGGATCCGGATGAGTGTACCCATAATAGGGTGACCATAATGATTACGCCATGGATCCGGTGGATCTGAGGATAATACAGCTGGGATGATGGGACAAGGAGAGAAAGAACATGCAGCCGAGCCTGGTAAGGGATTTAACAGGTAAAAGACACAGAAGGTAGAAATCCAGGCAAGTATAGGCTTAAGTATCAATACAGACTTCTATTTGCACAATAACTCGCAAGTGCCTTCCTGCCCTCAAGAATCGGAACTACATTAGCCGTACGAGCTCGGAGAAGGTTGGGAATTGCGAATCTAGTGTTGGTAGTGATAACTGGATAATACATTAGCCAGATCCTACAACCTAGTGAGCTTTCCCTTTACACGTGCAGATCCGACAGGCTTACCGGATTTACTACTTGGCCGCGTACACCCAAGAAGATCTCAACTCTCAAGATCCCGTCACAGGAGGCGGCAAGTACGACGCAGAAGGAAACGCAAAGGCAAGTGAGCACACCCGCAAGGCAACCCTACGGCCAGATCCACGATCTAGGCCCTGGATCCATAAGCTCGAATATTCGCTTAGGATTCAGAACCAACCACGGACGCAGAGTGAAGATTTTACCACCGCTGCTCCACCCCATCCCCACGTCTCGCCAAGACACTCAAGCTTCACCACTTGAGCTCCTCGGAATTTACCGAGAGAGCAAGATCCCGCCCTACCGACGGGTACACAAGGTGAGGAAAGTTCAGCAGAACACGTATCATCGGGGGACCCCCTCCGTTAGTCGGTGTCTGGGCGCAGTAGGTAAGTTGGATCCGGCAATCTCGCTGATTTGCTGATCCCGCTACACCACAATGGTGCGCGTGCCCGGATCTTTTTGGTGACTCGGGATTTTATCGTGAGTCCCAAGAAGATGCTCAAGTGAAGATTGAGCCAGGGGAAGAGGCGTCGTCGGAGGTCGGATCGACGAAGACGCCGCTGAATGAAACAAGATCCGCGGATCGATGGGGTCCTGGGAGGAACTCTGTCGACGGAAGAGAGGTGGATCCGGATTCGGATCTAGAATAAAAACCTCTCTATCCTCCCCAGGTCCCCTCGGGGACCCCTGCGGATCTTGACGCAAGTCAAGATCCGCTAACAAAACAAGGGAAAGTGAAGGCGAAACGGTATGCATTTGCAGATTCACCGGTTAAGCCAACACCGTACCTAAACCCAACCCCGCTAGTCGAAGAAACGAGAAAGAAGACGCGGAAGAAGATGCAAGCTCCAGAGTCAGAAGAAGACCAAGCTGGATCCAGGTCAAGCTGGTCCGACAAGGATCTCGAGTTTGTGTATCGCCACCAAGCTCTACGCGATTTTCTGCATTAAGATCATGTCCTGCGGATCCTGAATCCACGACAGATCGAAGATCCAAGGGAACCGGTGAGAGCACCAACAAAAACGGCGAACAAGTTGGTGGCAGTCAAAGATCTATTACGTTTGCTTACGGAGTCAGGCATCGTAGCTGGTGTGTTCGACGCAGAGGATATGTTCGAGCTAGACTTGGATCTCATAGTATCCGCGACGCGGGACCTCTTTGCCAGAGTTAAGTCCATCACCGGAGAAAGGTCGCGCACGATGGATTCAGTGTCGTCGCCGAGGATCAGCCAAGCTGTGTCCTCGAACTACGAATCCGCGGCTGAGGATGGGTCCGACACGTCGTCCGAGCCCCGACGCATGACGTTAGGACCCTCCGGGACATCCATGCTGGAAGCGCGGGCGAGGATCCGGGGACAGGAAGTCCCTGTGGACGTGAAGACTCGGGATCCAGTACGCCCTACCCGTGATCTGATACAATCCAGCCAGGATCGAGCCAGATCCGGCAAGAAGCTAGTGGGGTTATCGTCAGATCGGGCCCAAGGTAATCACCTCGCGGATCCTGTCTCGCCAGTGGACCAGACGGCCACAGGGTCTTCCGACACTTCCTTGGGCACCCTGCAGCGACACTTCGAAGCTGCGATGAGTCGTTTCCTGGCCGAACATGGTATGAGAGCGCCCGTGCCACAAGCGCAAGTGCTCCATGAACATGGAGCACGAGACGTGGAGATGGAATCAGAGGGAGACAACTCCCATGATGAGTTCGATCCAGATGATCTGGATGGCCCATCCCCTTCATCAGCGGTGGTAGCAACAGCCGCAGCCGGGGCTGGTGGATCGTCCATGATCCAGAGGGTACGGATCTCAGCCATATCGGATCTGAAGGAGTTCACGGGCAAGGATCAAAACGAGGACCGAGCGAGAACATGGATCAGCAAAGTCAAGTCGGCCCCCATGAGAGATCAAGCGTCGGATGCTGAGAAGTGTTTGACCTTTGCGGATCTGCCAGCGGGGCCAGCCAGGAATTGGTATTGGCAGCTGGGCAGATCCACCAGGAACAAGTGGCCAGATTTGCTGCGCCGTTTCCAGACCCAGTACTGCGGATTGGGAGTGTCGGTGGCACGACAATATTACCACGCTCGCCGCAGATCGGATGAATCCCCGCTAGAATATCTGCATCGACTAAATGTGGCCGGTCTACGGGCCAAGTTGAAGATCAAGGATGGGGGATCCAAGGTACTACGGGAACATGTGGATCATTTCATCGAGACGTTGGGAGATGTGGATCTGGCCGACAGGCTGACCCTGTTACGACTTCCCGACACAGACGAGCTCGAAGAAGTGCTGCGGGCTGTGGATCGCGCGAAACACCGCCAGAAGAAGGCGGCGGTCGGATCCGGCAAGTATCGCCAAAAGGCTCCGACGCCCACGGCTCCAGCTCGACGTGTCCACCAAGTCACGGCGCCCGACTCAGGAACTGAATCGGGATCCGACGGTTCAGACTCCGACCCAGAGGATTACCGCCGAGTCTGTCTCACTGCACCCAACGATCGTACGGCGAAGACCGGAGACAACTCTCGATCAGGGAATACCGTACCCGGGGACCGTGGGATATACAGATCCCGAGATCCCATGGACGGGATAGCGCAAATCAGGTGTTCGCAGTGCGGATCCCGGAAGCACACAGAATCTGGATGTTGGAAACATCTGGTCTGTGAGAAGTGTGGCTAGAAAGGTCATCCCGGAGATCATTGCTTCTACGTGTGTCGTGGTTGTGGCGAGATTCACGACGTCGGCAAGTGCCCGATAGAAGAATTCTACAACCAGATCCGCCAATGGTTTGATCCGGCCAAGCGCAGAGGGATGTTGCCAGAAGTGGCCGAGAAGATGTTAAACTAGGACGCTCGCCGGGTTTGAATCCGGTACGAGCCGAGCGTTCTAGGTATTGCATTGATGCATTTGTGAACAAGACATCGCTAGATCCAGGTAGCAGGACCATAGATCCAGTCGATAATACACGTGATCGACATGAAGTGTCAGTTGCCAAGATTTCTAGTTTGCGCCAAGTGGATGAGTTTGCCAGATCCGAAGTCTCTTCAACCCTGGATCTACAAAGAGGAGAAGCGCGCGGTTACTGAGAGAAGCGACAACATGGCCAATGGTTTGAGCCTACCAAGGGTGAAGTCACTGCAGATCCACCCAAGGTTTGTCAGGTCACTGGATCCCGTGGATCTGAAGAGGGCGGATCCATGGATCTGCTGACAGAGAAGCCCCGTGGATACTGGAAATACCATGCCCCAGGAAAGTGGTTCAGACAAGCCAAGGTAGGGGGCAAGATCAACAATGAAAAAGTAATCCTACTCCTAGATAGTGGTGCCGAGGTGTCTATACTGGATACCGCCTTTGCTCGTAAGGTTGGGTGCCAAGTGGATGGGAGTCGGATCCAAGATTGTGTTGGGATTGGTGAAGGCGTATACCGTACGAATGGGAGAACGCGGATCAAGATCACGCTGGCAGGTTGTTTGGTATACTGGTTCGATATTTGAGTCGGAGATATCGCTGGTCAAGACGCCATCCTCGGGATGGATTTCATGGTACCAGCCGGAGTGAGATTGGATCTGGCGGATGGGACACTGTGTTACCCCGACGAGATGCGGATCCAGCTCAGCGGACGGCGACCGTTGTATGGGGGCGAAGATGAGGATCATAAGAGCGGATAAGACGACCTGGATCGAGCCCGGAGAAACCTGGGAACTGCCAGATCGGTTGAAGTGGGTGGAACATGAGAAACTGCGGGTCACTCGGGGCGAGAAGTGGGTACCTACAGTAATCCAAGGACCAGGTCGATCACAATACCTCCAGGTCACAAACGTCAGCAACAAGAGACTATTACTGGACCATTATGAAGAGATCGGGTAATGGTTGGCGAAGGACGGTATCCCTAGGCGACCTGGATATGTGTCAGTGGGATCCCGTCGTTACAGAGAATGGCAGAATCTGGCGTACGAGGCGACCACCGAGATTGAATCTCTCGGGGAGGTAGAGCCCCCGGCGGATCCAACTAGTCCCTTGGTGGATCGGCCTTCATACCCAACCCCGCGAAAGATCCTACAGAGGGATCGTCGGATTGGGATCCAAGTGGTAGAGATTGGATCCAAGACCGGGGATTATACCCAGAGCCGGTCCCCAGATAACCCAGAGTCGATGGATGGGGGATCGCAGAGGGCTGAAGCCGGGTCACCGGATCCTGCTGACCCAGAAGTGAATCCAAGCTTTCCATTGGACAAAGTGCCTGGATCCTTGCCGAGAGTGGCAACACTAGTCAAACCAGAACCGTCGTGTGTAAACTCACCAGGGGATCAAGTCGATCCAACAGGTAGCTTCCCCGGTACCAGGATACCCGATCTCACGAAAACTGAAGGAGTGATGAGTGAAGGAGAGTCGCGGTGCTTGGATCCAAGGGTGGATCCGACGAAGGCTGAAGATGAACAAGTCTGTTACCATGAAGGTGGGGATCTACACGCCGAAAATATCGGAGAAGGCATGGCGGTGATCCCGGAAGTACCACTGACCACAGAGGAGGTCACGATTGACGACATCCAAGTGGATCCGGGGGCGAACGAACCCGCGGAAGTGAATCGGTTACGTCAGAAGATCTGGGAAAGCCGACATCTGCTGATTGGCAAAGGTAAAGCATTACCGCCCGCTACCCGCGGAGTCAAATGTGACATCGATGTCGGTGACGCGAAGCCGATCGCTCAAAGGGTGCGGAAGGTGGCACCTCAGTTCCGAGGAAAACTATCGGATCTGATTAAGGGTCTGCTACAAGCCAAAATCATCAGTTTCTCAACGTCCCCGTGGGCATCTCCGGTGGTAATCATCATCAAGAAGAACGGTGTGGATATACGTCTGTGCATTGATTACCGGCTAGTTAACGGCCTGACCCGACTGATGGTGTATCCAATGTCTCTAATCAATGAGCTGTTGGAGGATTTGGATAAACTACTCTGGTACTGTTCTCTTGACATGGCCAGTGGTTTCTGGGTGGTAACTATGACGGATCGAGCTCGCGCAATATCCGCATTCATCACACCGCTCGGACTTTTCGAATGGAACCGGATGCCGTTTGGATTGAAGAATGCGCCCAGTTCTACCAACGCCTGATCGATAACGCCCTCTATGGATTCACCCGAATACCGGAACCCGAAAAGGGTGGATCCGGAGAAGGTCATACGGAAGTGGATCCATTCGAAACAGGAGAGCCAGGGGATCCTGGGACTCCATCTGTGTTAGGACGCAGATCCGATATCGATGACATTCTAATCCCGGCGGAATCGTGGGATCAGCTGTGCGAGAGAGTGACATCCCTACTGGAGGCGTGTACTAAGTGGAATCTCTCTATCAGCGTGGTGAAGAGCTATTGGGGGATGCGCAAGGTGGATTACTTAGGACATCGAGTCTACAAGAAGGAACTGGAGGCGAATCCTAAGGACCTGTCTTCGTTGGCGGACCTGTCCTTCCCACGGTCGTTACGGGCGATGCAATCCTTCTTGGGTAGTTTGAACTACTACAGTCGGTTCATCGAGGATTACGCATTGTTTGCTGCGGTACTCTATGAATTGAGGGAGGTGGATTTTGCTGCGATGGCCACTTCGGCTGTCCGGATCAAGATCCAACAAGCTCTGACCCTAGAGATTCCGGATCCACGAGGGGATCCAAGTAGTACGACGCCGGAAGACGACCTAAAACAGGAACTAGATCCACCCCGGGACCAACGGGAAGAGGATCCAATCTGGATAGAGACGAAGCTGGAGAACTCGGAAAAGGTGGAGCCTCGGTGAATCCGAGCTCAGCACGCGTTCGCGGAGCTAAGGAACAGGATCGCGACGACGCCCATCCTCCGCCATTTTGATCCGGAACGTCTACCTACGGTGATAGTTTATGCCAGTGACTGGGCAGTCTCAGCAGCCTTGGTACAAGAACATGAGGGGATCTGCCATCCAGTCACCTTCGTCAGCCGGACGCTAAAGCCAAATGAGCTGAATTACGGAGTGGTGGAGAAGGAGATACTCGCGCTCCTGCGAGTGTTGGATCTCAACTATAACCTGCTGGTGGGAAGATCTATCCGGATCTTGACTCGACACTCTACGTTAGCTTGGTTGTTCAAGTCGACCGGTCTACAAGGACGGTTGGGGCAATAGGCAGCTTTACTCTCACCTTGGACACTGGAGATCGTGAAATGTTCGAAAGGGGAAGCCGAGATCCTGGGAGTGTTGGCCGCGAGCATAACACCTAGAGCCAAGATGGACGAAGCGCTGACTAGGATCGCTCCTAAGAAAGGGCCCAAACGCCGGATTCAGATCCCGATCCCGACGGTACAAGTGGATGAGGATCTGTACGTCCTGAGTTTCGATGGATCCGCTCCCGTACGACGCGGAGGAGGAGCATACAGCGCAATACTGTGGAGACTGCCCGGATGGGAAGTTGTACGGGCCAGATCCACTTATGCGGAAGGCCTCACGGTCAATGAGGCAGAGTATAACGGGCTCCGGCTGGGTTTGGATCTACTAAGGGGACAGGATCCGAAAAGGCTGGTGATTTGTGGGGATTCAAACTTGGTGATCAGACAGGTGCGAGGTGAGATTGACTGCAAGGCCCCGGCCCTAACGCTGTTACGGCAGAAGGTGATGGTCCACCTGCGTGGTTGGATGGATCACGAGCTGGTACATGTCAAGCGAGATTGGAATGCCAGTGCAGATAGCTTGGTCAGTGCCGCTTTACGGAATCAATGTGCTGTTGAGGTGGAGAAAGAGGCCGAGCGTCAGGATCTCGTCACGTTAAACCGACTAGACGAAGTGGTGGTGGTTGGATCCGGAAAAAGGACAGTCCAGGTAATGGCTGTCACTAGGTCCAGAGGAAGGATTGGATCCAGCCCTCAGATCCTCGATGAAACATTCGTGAAGAGAGTCCGCATTGAGCGGATCCTCAAAGCACAGAACGAGGAAGCGTGGATCCTGGGACTAAAGAAGTATCTGATGGGGGATGTACGAGACCTGAGTCGGGAGGATACCAAATCCTACAGTATTATCGCTACGGATTATGCAGTGGATCTGAATGACATGCTCTTCTATTGTCCCCCTGCGAAGAGAGTCAACGAGGATCGGGATGGATTGATGAGACTGGTGATGCCGGAAACCTTACAACAGGATGTCCTGCATCACTATCACGCTAGTTTGGAAGGTGGACATCAGGGGATTGGTCGGACCTACCAACGGATCCGGGAATGTTTCCACCGGAGGGGACTATTCAAGAGCGTGTAACGATATGTCGGTGAATGTGTGGATTGTGAGACAGGCAAGGGCAGGCCCACAATCGAAGGGGAGTCACCTGGGAATGTCCAAGCGACTTACCCGTTCCAAATCATAGCCATGGATCACATCCCCTCGTTACCCAAGTCGTTCAAAGGAAACACAGAATTGTTGATCTGGGTGGATCTGTTTACCGGATACGTGATAGCCAAAGCTAGTGCGTCTAGAACTGCACAAACCATTGCCGAATCGTACGAGGAGTGCTTTTTTTTCAAAGGTTTGGAGCTAGTGAGATGATTCGGCATGATCGGGAGCCAGGCTTTATGTCTGATTTCTTTCGAGCCTTCAACCGGATCCTGGGGCAGAGACAGCGGGCGGCTATGGCATATCGTCCCCAAGCCAATGGATCGGCCGAGCGCATGGTAGAGACGATCACGAGGGCGCTCAAGATGTATGTTCAAGACTTGGATCAGAGGGATTGGGATGAGTACGCAGAACGACTCACCTTCGCGATGAACACCGCCCAAGGCAGGATCCGGGGTGACACCCCATTTTACTTGGTACATGGGTGGGATCCTAAATCCACCTTAGAAGCAGCTATTCCGGTATGTAGCACCAAGAAAAGGAACCGAGATCCAAGACGATGGCGATACCAAATCCAGAAATATTACCGACAAGCCAGATCCCAAGTGAACGAACGACTGCGGAGTGCGATACAGGATCGAGCGGATCGACACAACAAAGATGCTCGTCCCCATCAAATCCAAGTTGGATCGCCGGTGTGGCTGTATTTGGATCGGGTAAAGGAAGGATACGCCCGCAAGCTGGCCCATCTCTGGCACGGACCGTTCCGGGTAAGCAAAACGATAGGGGAACATGCGGTGAAGTTGGAAACGGCAGGTACCGAATATCGCTTGTTCCCTGTAGTACACGCATCCAAGCTGAAGTTGGTCAAAGAATATCCGGACCGGCCGCAAACCCGTCTTTCGGTGGATGAATCCGACCGGGTGGATTTCGACGAAGTCCTCTTATCGGAAGATAGTTGGAATGTGGATCTCGAAGCCGACGAATTCGAAGTCGAGAAGATCACCGATATGAGGTCAGGGAAGCAAACTAGATACGGACGGATTTACCGCGAATTTCTGGTGTACTGGCGTGGATATGACGAACCCAGTTGGGTAGACGAGGCAGATCTGAATTGTGGAGCATTACTCTATGATTTCTTGCGGGATCGTACGAATCGGAACAGATTCGGCGTGATGCAGTCTCACGAAGAAGAGTAGGGAGGGAATCCATGGGTGTGAGTCGGTCATGTCGATAGGAGGATGAAGAAGGACCCACAGGAAGGGTGTGGGCCAGGAGGAGGATCACTGATGTGAGCTGGTCACATCGGGAAGAAAGAGAAGACGAATCCACAGGAGGGGTGTGGATCAGGAGGATGGAGTGAATCTTTATGCATTAAGAGTGGCGTTTTACGTGCGAAGAGTCCCGCTTGATTTCAAGCGCGAACTATACTGACCCAATTGAGACTGGGTCGTAGGAGCTGGATCCGGATGAAATCCAAGCGTGGATCTAGCCCGAACCCAGAAATCAGCCCAGATCCAGGTGTACGTCGGAAAGGGTGGATCCAGCCCAGATCCAGGTGTACGCTGAAAGGGTGGATCCCGCCCGGATCCAGGTGTACGTCGGAAGGCGCTAACAGGATTCCTCAATCAACAAGAGAATGTTAAAGACATATTCAAGTAACGAAGAGTGGATGAGAATAGCTTATGCAAAAAAGGCTAGCTCGACCCAGTTTCTAGTCGCTGGTTACTACTACGAAGCGAATCCACGAAGACTGAAACTGGGGGCGTAGCGTGAAAGAGCGATAGGGATCAGGTGGTCTTGGGCTGAACATTGAAGAACTTGCCCACCAGACGCTGGATCTGGTGTCCTGGGTGTTGGCTCGGGTCCCCCCGAAACTGGATATGCCAAGGCTCGGCTTCATCGATCTCTTGCAGAGCATCCAGTAGGTTCGTGGGTTCTGGGCGGTGGAGGTTGGGATCCTCCAAGTTGGCTTGACGGGATACGGATCCCGGAAACCATGTTACCTTATCCCCGTGTCGAGAGAGGTGCAAGCCAACAAAATATCCACGTCACACCAACCGTCCTGGATCGCCAACACGAAGATCACGAGAACTTTCTTCCAAGCCCGACCGGCGTGACTACGTCTGTTGCCGCGCTGCTTGTTGAAGTTAAACAACCAGGCGAGCCCCGCAGTTGGGTGCGAGAGATAGGGAACCGATGGGTGCCTTCCCATATGGCAACCCGGTGCTTGGAGACGCAATCCCGGAAGGCACGAACGAACAACCCGAGACGCCCGCGCACGTCACTTCGGAAGCAACAGAATCGACTAGTGCGGTCGTCAACGTATCCCATGGCGCGGCATCCTGTAGTTCTTCCACGTGAGATCTGGTAACGAGCGAATCCATATAGCCGGCCGTCGGGATGACATCCTCTTCCCGAGGGAATATCCACTCAGCTCGGAATGGCAGCTCAAGTAACAGAGCAGTGATCTTCATTGTGACAATGGCGACCCGGTTCAGTTTCTTAGCGGACCAAGGCCCAATGTCTCTGGTAGCGAAGGCCACAGGGGCACGCCGACCAGGAATGAAGGCAGCATCCGGACCAAACGGGGCCACAAGGAGCATTCCTGGCAACGAAGAGTTAGGAGGAGCAGGGATCGAGACAGATCCAGGGGATCCGCCACCATGAGGTGACCCCCCTCTACCAACGCTTCCTGACCCACCATCACTGTCGATCTGGATCGCAGATCCCGCAGTGCCGGCCCCGGATCCGGCCGTATCAGTGACTTGCGGAGGTGGTGTTGAGAGAGACCTCCGCCGGGCTTCGGATCTAGACTGGGACAAGGCCCGCCGCGTGTCTTCTTCCAAGGCATCATCAGCAACTCGAGCCTCCTCTAAATCCTCCGGACTTTCGTCGTCATCATCGTCGTCATCGTCATCGTCGTCAGGACTGAAGGAATAATGGCCGGTGGACAGTGTACGCTTCGAGGACGATCGGATAGGAGGCCCCGAGCCGTCGGACCAATCCGATCCCTCTTCCTCGTCGTCCTCCGAGCTGCCAAGTCCACAACCAGTGGGGATGACACGTTTGGCTTTCCCTTTCCCGGATCCAGTTCCGACAGGCGGAGAGCCGGTAAATGCTGGTCGGGGACGGTAGGCACCGTCACCGAAGGGCCAGCAGTGGATCCCGACTGTGACGAGCCGGACTTGGCCGTGGATGCGACTAACCCCGTCGTAGAAGGGGCAATCGCCGTGGATCCAGCTGAAACCACTGCCTGGGACAACGGCGCGATAGTGGATCCGGTCTTGGACGTGGATCTCGTCTTGGACGTAGCTACGGATCCAGGCTTGGACGCCTTGGATCCGGTCTTGGATGTGGCGGTGGATCCGGACTTGGATCCGGCACCACACTTCGAAGGCGAAGCGGAAGGTTTGGACATGGACGTGGATCCCGCTTTGGAGACTGCTTTGGAAGCAGAACCAGTTTTGGGTTTGGCCTTGGGGGAAGCTCGGGTATGCTTGTGAGGCCGGGGGGATCCAGTACCAGGAGCAGGGGATGCGCTACGCGGCCGTTTCGCGGCCGATCATCCCCACTTGGAGACTACGAAGCAACTGAGACGCTAGCGGGAGGCGATGATCCAGCCAGGGGAGAGAGTGGATCCGAAGATCCAGGGGGAGGTGAAAGAGGATCTGAGATAGCAGCGACCACCAAAGTCAGTCGTCGACGCGCCAAGTCCCGCTCCGATAAACCGTGATCGCGCTTTAGAACTGGCTACTGGTGCTGAGCACGAGCAGCAGCGAGCTGACCCCGTAGTTTTGTTGCAGTTGCCTCGGCATCCTTCAATTTGTCACCTGGATCGACATAACGAGTGAATATGGGGTTACCGGGAGGAGACAAAAGAAGATCCACGTACTCATGCGACGGAGCTTGGATTCTAGTTCCGTTTGCGTTCGCTTGGCATCCGCCCATTCGGTGGCCGCCTTGTCACGCTGGAGCTCGGTATCCGCCAGCTTGGCCTGGATCTAGTCGCGAGTTTGAGTCATGCGTACGAATTCCTCAAGCGCGTAATCTCGCCCAGCAGACGCTTTCTCGAGCGACTCCTTGGTGTCTTTCCATTCCTCGGAGAGACGAGCCAGAGCCACGTCCGGCAAAGAGGGACGCGGATTCGGCGCGGGGGACCCTCCGCGCGCCGACCCTAATGCGGATCCGCCATGGGTGGATCCCATACAATCGTTGGTCACCACCTCTTCTTGAGTCAGGCGCAACCCGTCGCGGAGCCGATCCAAGCTCGTGTCCGCAGCCGCGCTAGCGGTTTGGGAATCTTCCAGATCCCGCTCGAGGTCGTGGATCCGGGATTGGAGCTGGTGGATCTCGGATCCGGCGAGCGCCATCTCCCCAAGGCGATGGTCGCTGTCGTCTCGCATGCTATCCCGTTGACGGGAGGCGCGATCCAGCCGTCCAGTCAAGTCACGAATCTCGACTGCTTGATCGGCCAACAAGAGTCGCAGACCCTGCGATCGAGAGGCCACACGGTGCTCCCACCCCTGGATCTCCATAGCGTGGTCATGGATCTGGGCTCGCAAAGTTTGGAGTTGGGTGGCGCGCGAAGACATGGATAAGGATTGATAGGCCTGCTGAGCCGCCGCCTCGGCGCGTTGGGCTTGGTCCCGAGCATCTTGGGCCGTCTGGAGCTCCGCCGTCAAGGTTCGCACTTGATCGCCCACCGGTGGAGTGGTGGATGGGGCCTTGCCCGGCTATTTGCTAGTACGCTTGGTGGGAGACATATGTCACGTAGAGGAGGAAGCTGTTGGGGACGCTGGGAGTGTACGTCGTGTACGCTGTTGTGCAGCGCCGACCACGTACATGAGGCGATTGTGGTGAAGTGCTTTCTCAAACAATAAGAGAATGGACCTAGCAAGGGGTCACTATCCCGAATCTGTGACAGTTTCAAGTGATTAGAGAGGATTTGGATCGCCAGGCAGGGATTCACGTTGCCTGAGGTGGATTGGTCATGACGAGCGGCATTCCGTATTAGCCGACGAAGGATCTGGTATGGGTAACGTATGGGAAAACAAGATCCACCAAGGAAAGACTCGGATCCACCTTAACCTAAGTTCACTTAGGAGGATATGGGATATACTATGTACGGGTGGATCGAGTGTGGATCCTAGGAATGAATGATGGAAGGTGTCATCTGAAGGTGGATCTACTATCAGCGACTACCGAGAAGTCAAGATCCATCACAATATGTCCCAAATCCCATACTTCCGAGTTCGGATCCAAAGGGGTGAGGATCCCACACGGAGTGACGATATGGGGATAGTGGATGCAGTGGATCTCGAACTTTCGTGGAGCAATGGAGATCACAGACAGTCGCAAGACGATGTTGGAGGATTGGAGAGCTCGGATCCATGACGAGCATACACGTACAGCTAAGTGGATCTAAGCAACCTGGATCCGGATGAGTGTACCCATAATATAGCGAACATAATGATTACGCCATGGATCCGGTGGATCTGATGATAATACAGCTGGGGGGATGGGTCAAGGAGAGAAAGGACATGCAGCCGAGCCTGGTAAGGAATTTAACAGGTGAAATACATAGAAGGTAGAAATCCAGGCTTAAGTATCAATACAGAACTCAATTTGCACAGTATCACGCAAGTGCCTTCCTGCCCCCGAGAATCGGAACTACATTGGCCGTACGAGCTCAGAGAAGGTTGGGAATTGCGAATCTAGTGTTGGTAGTGATAACTGGATAATACATTGGCCAGATCCGACAATCTAGTGAGCTTTCCTATACACGTGCAGATCCGACAGGTTAACCGGATTTACTACTTGGCCGCGTACACCCAAGAAGATCTCAACTCTCAAGATCCCGTCACAGGAGGCGGCAAGTACGACGCAGAAGGAAACGCAAAGGCAAGTGAGCACACCCGCAAGACAACCCTACGGCCAGATCCACGATCTAGGCCCTGGATCCATAAGCTCGAATATTCGCTTAGGATCCAGAACCAACCACGGACGCAGAGTGAATATTTTACCACCGCTGCTCCACCCCATCCCCACGGCTCGCCAAGACACTCGAGCTTCACCACTTAAACCCTTCGGAATTTACCGAGACAGCAAGATCCCGCCCTACCGACGGGTACACAAGGTGAGGAAAGTTCAGCAGAACACGTATCATCGGGGGACCCCCTCCGTTAGTCGGTTTCTGGGCGCAGTTGGTAAGTTGGATCCAGCAATCTCGTATATTTTGCTGATCCCGCTACACCACATAGGCCATGGGCCTCGCCAAGAAGGTCAATTCTTCCCGACGCTCGTATCCCTGTTGGGTAATCATGGTCATGAGGGAGTCAAGACGCACTGGGGCAGCCGAGCTTGACTGACTGTTGGCGCCCGAAGTGGTGTCGCCCGGCAAGCTCGGTGGACCAGGAGGGCACGCGCGAGAAGACTCCGCCGACTCCGCGTCAGACGCATGGGAAGTTGTCAGGTCGACCAACCCAGCTTCATGCCGGTCGCTGACCCCACGAGTACCGACGGGTCGAAGAATTGACTCAGCGGGCGCGCCTTCACCTTGACGAGGAGTTGGTAGAGAAGGATGGCGCCGCGAATTGTGGTGGAGTAACAGACGAGGAGTAAGGAGCCGCCGAGTGAGCGACAGTCGAAGCAGCCAACGTACCGAAGAAGGTGGTGGAGAGCCGCGAGACGTCATCAGCCGAGTATGAACCAGCGGTGGCAGAACCAAATGAAAGACTAAGACACTCACCAGCTCGGCTCGTATCATAACCTGGGTAGTTGTGGTGTAGGGATTTCCAGATTCGACCATAAATCAACCTACTTTAGATCAAGAATCGGCTCGGTCTGATAACCCAGAGCTTAAGAACAAAGGATCACGGTAAGTACTAAGCGATCTGTCCGGATGATGTTATCCGGATAACCGCTGAGCTCAACGGTCGCCTGAACCCAGCGGAAGGGTCGGTAGAGATCCAAAACGACTACATTTCACTAGACATTTGTAAAGGAAGCATATTATTAAATAGGGGAAGCCGAAAAGGCGAAAAGGCCCCAGAAGATAACAGAGCAGAATTTTCCTAGTCCAAGACACGTGTACACTTTTCCGGTAAATCCCTGCATAGGGCTGGATTATGCCTGCCGTTGATACTCGAGAGGCATAGCTTGTAGGGTATTGACTGGTAGCGCCAAGAGATTAGGTCGGTCTGGGTAGGACAAAGTCTCGCTACGCGCGAAAGAAAGCCCCGCAAACTCAGCGTGCCGGTACGTCGGATAGCCCGGGTGCCGTAACACTTCTAGATGGGCAGCCTCTGCGCTCGGTGACCTGTAAAAGCGCTCGCGCGCCGTCGTCCATCCTTTGGTGGAGGGCACAGGGCTGTGAACTAGCTCAACCGAACCAAAGTCGGCGGAGCATCGGAAGTGATCTGACTTGGTTAGTCGGAACCGAGCGGAAGCGAGCCACTCGTCTGTCCCGGAAGGGCCGAACCGCGAGGGGGCTACCCTCTGCGCAGGCCATACAACCGCCGACCTAACTCGGCGATTCGTTGTGGTTTGCGTAAGGAATCCACATCTGACGGTATTTGCATGTTCTACTACACCACAGGACGGTGATTTTCATAGTAGCGATGGCGACCCGGTTCAACTTCTTTGCGGACCAAGGCTCGATAGCGTCTGCGGTGAAGGCCACAGGCGCGAGCCGAACGGGGATGAAGGTGGTATCCGGACCGAACGGGGCCACCGGAAGCATGCCTGGCAAGGAAGAGTTGGGAGGAACGGCGACCAAGGCAGATCCGGTGCATCATCATCGTCATCATCGGCGTCGGGACTGAACGAATATGACCCGCTGAGAGGGTACGCTTCGAAGACGAACGGATTGGAGGTCCCGAGCCGTCGGACCAATCGGATTCATATTTCACGTCGTCTTCCGAGCTGCCGAGTCCACAGCCAGTAGGAATGGTACGTTTGGCCTTCGCCTTACCGGACCCAGTTCCCACCGGTTATGAACCGATAGAGGCTGGTCGGGGAACGGTAGGCACCGCCGCAGAAGGTCCAGCAGTGGATCCCGACTGAGCCGAACCGGACCTGGCCGTGGATGCGGCTAGCCCCGTCGTAGAAGGAGTAATTGCCGTGGATCCAGTCGACGAACCCGCCTGGGACGACGTCGTGATAGTGGATCCAGCCTTGGAGACAGATCCAGTCTTCGACACCACAACAGCGGATCCAGTCTTGGATCCGGATCCAGACTTTGACGCAGCAGCGGATCCAGATCCAGAGTTTGACGCAGCAGCGGATCCAGTCTTGGATCCAGCTCCGGCCTTGGACGCCGCAACTGCAGGCTTAGCAGTGGATTTGGATCCAGATCCAGACTTCGAAGACGGAACCGAGGGCTTGGATGCAGATCAGGACTTGGATCCAGATTTCGTGGGTACGGCCGCAACAGGTACCCGCTTGGATATCAGCACACTGGGCCCGGTCTTGGGAACCGCTTTAGCGGCAGAGCCGACTTTGGGCTTGGCATTGGCAGGAGCTCTGACCGGGGAAGAAGCCCGGGCTTTCTTGTGAGGCCGAGGGGATCCAAAACCAGAAGCAGGAAATGCGCTGCGTGGTGGTTTCGCAGCCGATGGATCCGCCCCACCTAAAGACCGCTGAGAGGCTGAGGTGTTAGCGGCCGGGGGCGATCCAGCAAGAGGAGAGAGTGGGTCCGAGGATCCAGTTTGAGGGGAGAGCGGATCCATGATGGCAACGGCCACCAGAGTCAGCCGTCGACGCGCCATGTCACGCTCGGACAAACTGCGGTCACTTTCCAGAATCAGTTGCTGGTGCTGAGTACGGACGGTAGCAAGCTGATCCTGTAGCTGCGTTGAAGCTGTCTCGACATCTTTCAATTTGTCACCTGGATCAGTAGAACAAGTGAATATGGAATTACAAATAGGGAACCAGAGAGGATCCACGTACTCATAAGACGGACCTTGGATTCCAGCTCCGTTTGCGTACGCTTGGCATCTGCGCACTCGGTGGCTGCCTTGTCGCGCTGAAGCTCCGTATCCGTCAGCTTGTTTTGAAGTTCGTCACGGGCTTGAGTCATGCGCACGAACCCTTCAAGCGCGTAGTCTCGCCGAGCTGACAACTTCTCAATCGACGCGTTGGCATCCTTCAGCTCACCAGAGAGACGAGCCAGAGCGTCATTTGACGACGAGGAAGGTGGATTAGGCGCGGGAGGCCCTCCGCGAACTGACCCTTATACAGATCCACCATGGGTGGATCCCACATAGTCGGTGGTCACCGCCTCTTCCTGAGTCAGGCGCAACTCGTCGCAGAGCCGATCTAAGCCCTCGTCAGCAGCCACGCTAGCAACTTGAGCACCTTCAAGATCCCTCTCCAGATCGTGGATCTGAGATTACAGCTGGTGAATCTCGGATCCTGCGAGCGCCATCTCACGAAGGAGATGGTCGTTGTCATCTCGCAAGCCATCACGCTGACGAGAGATGCGATCCAATCGTCCGGTCAGGCCGCGGACCTCCACCGCTGGGTCGGCCAGCAGGAGGCGCAGGTCATGTGAGCGAGAGGCTGCGCGGTGCTACCATCCTTGTATCTCCATAACTTGATCGTGAACCTGAGCCTATAAAGTCCTGAGTCAGGTGGCGTAAGAAGATGCGGATAACGACTTATACGACTGCTGAGCCACCGCCTCTGCGTGTGGAGCTCGATCCCGAGCATCTCGAGCCGTTTGAAGTTCCGCCGTCAAGGTCCGTACCTGATCGGAAAGACTAGTAGGAGGACGGACCGGAGGAGCGGTGGATGGGACCTTGCCAGGCGATTTGCCAGTACGTTTTGCGGGAGACATGTGTCACGTGAAGGAGGAAGCTGTTGGAGAAGCGATAACGTTGGGAGTATACGTCGTGAACGCTGTTGTGCAGCGCCGACCACGTACAGGAGGCGATTGTGGTGAAGTGCTTTCTCAGAAATAAGAGACTGGATCTGACAAAGGGTCACTATCCCAGATTAGTGAAAACACCAAGTGGTTAGGGAGGATCTGGATTGGCCGGCATGGATCCGCGCTGCTCGAAGTGAATTGGGCCAAGCTGAAGCGGCATCCTATATGGGCGACGATGGATCCGGCATGGATATCGTACGGGAAGGCTGGATCCACCAAGTGGAGACTCGGATCCACCCTCACCTGATTACGCCTAGGGGATATGGGATATATCAGGTGAAGGTGGATCAAGGGCGGATCATATGAACGAAAGACGGAAGATGTCATCTGAAGGTGGATCTGGTATCAACAACAAACGAGAAGGCAAGATCCACCGCTATAAGCCTCAGACCCCACTTTGCCAAGTCCAGATCCAAGGGATTGAGGATCCCACACCGAGTGACCTGGATCCAGGATATAGAGATGGTGGATGCAACGGATCTCGAACTTTCGTGGAGCGATGGAGATCACAGACAGTCGTAAGACAATGTTGAAAGATTGGAGAGCCCAGCTCCACTTGTAGTGAGGTGGATCAAGGTGACCTGAATCCAGAATAGTGTACCCATAATGTGGCGACCACAATGATTACGCCACGGATCCGGTGGATCTGATGATAATACAGCTGGGATGATGGGTCAAGGGAAGAAGGGACATCCAGCCGAGCCTGGTAAGAGATTTAACAGGTAAAAGACACAGAAGGTAGAAATCCAGGCAGGTATAGGCTTAAGTATCAATACAGATTTCTATTTGCACAATAACACGCAAGTGCCTTCCTGCCCTCAAGAATCGGAACTACATTGGCCGTACGAGCTAGGAGAAGGTTGGGAATTGCGAATCTAGTGTTGGTAGCGATAACTGGATAATGCATTGGCCAGATCCTACAACCTAGTGAGCTTTTCCTTTACTTGTGCAGATCCGACAGGTTAACCGAATTTACTACTTGGTCGGTTACACCCTAGAGGCTCTCAACGCTCAAGATCCCGTCACAGGAGGCGGCAAGTACGACGTAAAGGAAACGCAAAGGCAAGGGAACACACCCGCAAGGCAACCCTACGGCCAGATCCCAGATCTAGGCTCTGGAACCGCCAAGCTCGAATATTTGCTTGGTATCCAGAAACAACTACATCACGCAAAGTGAAAAGTTTACCACTACTGCCCCACCCCATCCCCACGTCTCGCCAAGACACTCAAACAAGATCCCGCCCTACCGACGGGTACACAAGGTGAGGAAAGTTCAGCAGATCGCGGATCATCGGGGGACTCCTCCGTTAGTCGGTGTCTGGGCGCTGTTGGTAAATTGGATCCAGCAATCTCGCAGATTTTGCTGATCCGGCTACACCACACATATTCTATGATAGCGGTGATTGCATTTAATCTATGCAGAGCCGGATGTCCATCCCGTTCTTTTTCATCACAATCACGATCGGCGATGCCCATGGACTGTCTGAAAAGACGATCAGTCCTGCTCTCAACAAAGCCCGTAGCAGCTCGTACAGTTTCCCGAGGAAACGTAGCGGTACGCGTCGGGCCCGCTGTTTAATCGAGGCATGCACCGGCGTGCCGATATCACATACTGCGTCGTAGGCTGGTGGCGGCAGTGCGTTACCACTAGCAATCAGGATGTGCTCGTGGTTCTTCAGCGCTGCGACCATACGTTCTCGGCGATCGGTCGACAGCTGGCGATCGGTCGACAGCTGGCGATCGGCGACATTGGGCGCTTTGTAGTCTATCGTTCGGTTGATTTCTTCGGTAAGGTCTGACAGGAAGGCCAGCTCCTTTGTGTAATCTTCCAGACCAATGTTGTTAGCTGGGTGCTCGCAGAAATCACTTCTTTTGTCCTTTGTTACTTCATTTCCTTCGTTTGTTAACCCGCGAGCGACCAACATGTTCTTCTCGTTCAAAGTCACGACGGACGCTTCCCTCGACTCAACGTCGGCATCCGCTTCGATTTAAACACTCGTTACTAGGTCCATCTCCATACAATCCTGGTTTCCCATCTCTGGGCCACCTGCCGAGTCTTTGTTCGCAATGTTGAATGCGCAGGCAGCCGACATATTGGTCTGTTGACTTCTGTTCAGCGCCTTGGATGGCCGTTGTCTTGACAGTCCGGCATTCGCTCCAGTCTCGCAACGAATACTCAATGCCGTGATCGCCACTTTCAGTGCGATGTCTGCTTCCTCTGGACCAACCACCGATTACTCGTTCGCACATTTGGCTGCGCGCAAGGCCGGGACAACTTCGTCAAAACTGGTGACTCCATCTAATCCAGTGCTGTTACTTGTCGCTTCCGTGGTCACCCCAGACTTGAAACGAACACTCGTTGGCGTATGTACAACGCTTACCGAACTCAGTAGTTCGTGTGTACGCGCTACCGAGGTTCCGTTTGCATTATTGCCTCCGCCGTGAGCTGTCGTGTAAGTGTCCAAAGGCTTTTCGGAAAATTGGACATCAGCCGAGTCCCCGGCTGTCACCCCAGACGCCAGACGGGCCTCCACTCGTTCACGTTCCTCTCAGGGTCCTCCCGATGTGGCCAAGCCGCCAGTTTCAACGATCGCTCCATCTCCAGCGGATACACGTGCCACAGAAGACTCCTTGCGTGAGGCCGAGCAATTTAGACTGATGTTTGGCTCAAGTGATAAAGGTGAAGAATCGGACAACACTGTCCCACAAGGCAAGGCTACTTCGTCGTCTGCTGCGGCGTCCAAGACAGTTGAAGTCTCGGGAGTGGTTTCTACAGCAGGGCCTGCCCCTGTTGAAGCTGCTCCACAAGCCTCCGTGTCTTCAAAGCCGGCTCCGACTGTTCCGACAGCTGCCGTGCCAAGCGTTTCTTCGCCCGTCCTTTCAATGGAGATTGATGACGCTGGAAATGTTGATGACGATCGTGGAGATAACGTGGATGACAATGAACTTTCAGTGGATGATTCTCCTGATGCCCCAAGTGGTGGCAGTGATGTTCCGCCACCTACCGAGTTTTCAAGCACAGTCGATGACGAAGATGTCGAAGATTCCGACGGCAACTGGAGCGGTCTTGGCCCTGCTCGGCCTCCGACTCCTTCTCGGCCATAATCCTTCGCGATGGTCACTTCTCCGATCATAGTCGGTGGTCCGCCGCCTCCGTCATTGGCAAGCCACGAAGCACCACCATCTTCACCTCCTGTTCCGGTGTCTCCTCGTCCGTTCTCTCGGCCTCTCGATGCTGGACCTGGGCGCCAGATCACGGCCACTAACACTTCGGTACCGCGTCGTGGTGGTGCACCGTCGGTTGAGCTATTGCCTCCCCGTGTGTTGCCTGGTGCTCGCCCTACGGTGCCGTTTTCGTCCACCTTGCCACCGTGGGTTCTTCCGTACTTGGACATGAAGTTTGTCGACGCAGGTGCCAAGAAGTGTTTCGAACGACTCTTGAGCATGCCCTTCCCGAACCAGCTGGTGAGGTAACCGTCCGTACGACGTTGGATGGCCTCCAAACGTACTTCGACTACTCGAATCCTGATCACCCGTATCAGCAACTCCGGCAGCCCTATCCTCTCCAGGCGTGTCGCTTCGACACCGTCGACTTCGACCCAAGCGTCCCCATCTCCAAGCGTGCTCCAATTGAGACTCGTCTCAAGATGATCTGGGCGAACCTTCGGGGTGACGGCGGCAAGCAGGGTGACCTCGGGCTCGCGTTATGGGAGCGTCTCCACTGGCTTCCGTTGGCTGGCCTTGAGCGAGGTCTCGTCGAAGAAGCCAAGAAGGTCGGCCCCGACAAGGAGCTCTTGAAGGAACTGAGACCTCTGTTGAAGAAGCTCTTCAGTGAGCGGGACCGTCGTGCCGGTCGTCTCCGTAACAAGTACCGAGAACAGTACATGCCGTGGAGTCGTGACCCTCGGTTTCTTCTGGTACTTCCGACACGCCGTTCATACGTCCTGAGTTGCTTTTGGTGCCGTCTAAACCATGGAAGCCGATCGAGAACTTGCCGTTCGCACCTCGGACTTCCGACTGGCTTTCCGAAGTTCCGACTCTCGATGCTCGTCAGCCCTGGCGTACTGGATGGATGAACGCGCCACATCAGCACCCGTACAACACCACGTACTTCCCGTGCCAGTGTGATCCGGAGTTTTTCAATCCTCGTGGTACGCGTTTCGTGGATGTGTACCGAAGCGTGCTTGTTGATCCGTCTCTGGATGCCAATGCGTTTATTCCGACCTGGCGTTCGTTGTTTGACTCGCCACCGGGTACTCCACGTCCCGCTCTGGCTGCTGCTCCTGTTGAAGCGGGTGCCGAGGATTCGCAGGCTCCGGCTGCGGCTCCTGCTGCCGAGGTTCAGGTTCCCGATGAAGAGGAGAAGGAGAGTGAGGGATCAACTTCGTTGGCGCCCTTGGCCACCGCGACCAGGCAATTAAAGTCACTTTGAATCCTCGCTGCATGTTCCACGACGTTCTCCAACATCTCAGCTAACTGTTGAGGGGTCCATCGAAGTTTCGTTTTCAGGGGTCGCTCCCCGGTCGGCATTCATGTTTTCTTATTCTTAATCCACTTCCACAGCGTAATCATGTTCATCTTGTTCTTCAAATGCATATACAAATTGTTGTTGTAGTAGCTTGTTTCGTCTATTACCACATGCTGCATCGCCCTGTGGACAGTTCACCGTGATTCAGTCACGCTAGTCTTCGTCCGCCAGTTACACCATCTGCAGCCGATTCTCACTCTTCTTGGTTCACAGATAGTCGTACAGCAGACCTCCACATGACAAGTTGAATGCTGGTTCCCAAGTTGGGTCTTCGTAGCCCACCTACTTGACTTTGAACTCGCGTACAGCACGCTCCGTGCTCGTCGACAGTGGTGTTCTGTCGTCGAGGATGGCCTCGACTTCATATTCACCGGCAACTTGACCTGGTTCCCGGCTGTCTTCAGGCAACAGTTTCTCATCGAAATCGAGTCTTGCTTCATTAGTCGCGTCTAGTACCAACCGAGTGTTCGGTCGACTGTTGAATTCGTTGACAGCCTTGAGTCTCGACACATGCACCACTGGGTAGAAGCGATACCCATTTCGGTCAGGCAGTTCCAGCTCGTACGCAAACTCTTCCATCTTGCGCTTGATCCGAAAAGGTCCATGCCATCGGTGAGCTAATTTCTTCGTCAAGCCCGGTTTGACGCGTTCCATGTACAACCACGCCCGGCTCCCAATCTCAAAAAGAAATCTCGGTGGGGCTCTTGCAGGATCATCTCTCTCTTCCGAAGCTTCTGGAGGGTCCACCGAGTGTTCATTTCCACTTGGTTGAGGTATAGCGGCTTTTTCCAGTCGACTCAGGGCATCATTATGTTTTTAGCCCGTCGCTCCTTTTCTACAGCCTGATAATCTTTGGCCATAGTGAGGGCGATCTCATGTTGTCGATTGATCTCACGCCGCCACGCCAGTGCGTCGGACTGCTTGCCGAGTCCGCGTTTGAGTGATGACGACATCGCCCGCAGCGTCGAGTGCGCATCCCAACCGTGAACGAGGTAGAACGGTGTTTCTTTCCTCGAAGTGTCCTGAGAGGTATTAATAGCGAACACCAGCTTTTCGGCGATTTCGTGCCAGTCTTGTTGTAGAGGATCCTCCGCGTACACCCGTACGGAACCCATCACCGACTTCACCGAGCGTTCCTGCTGTCCATTAGCCTGTGGCCGATAGCTCAAAGTCGCTCGTGATCTTGACTGCATCATCTCTGCGAATGCTTGGAACACCTCGCTCATGAAGCGTGGGTCGCGGTCATGCCTTATTAATGATGGGGCTCCGAATCGTCGGTACACACATTCTTCGAACACTTGGGCAACACTCAGTGCAGTCGTATCTGACATAGCCTTGGCAATAACGAATCCCGTGAACGAGCACTGAAATAGGAGCAACGCCGTGTTGCCCCTGCGAGATTTCGGTAGTGGGATCACGAAGTCCATCGAGACGATCTGGAAAGGTCGTTCGGCTAGTACGTTGCCAGGTGAGTATCCACGAAGCTGCGGACGGCTTTTACTCGAGCTGCAATCTGGACATGACTTCACATGCTTCTCCACGTCAGCGTACAAGCCGATCCAATAATAATCGGACTTAACGCGATGGAACGTTCTCACCACACCTTGATGTCCTCCTTCCAGCGAGTCGTGACAGTTCTGCAAGACCTCTTGAATCATCGTTGTTGGTACCACAAGCCGCAGCTTGGTCCCCTCTTGCCAACCGTGGTCGTACCGACGATTCAATCCAAGATAGTGAAGCACGCCGTCTTCTGACAATACGAACCGGTCAGCGTACTTCCAGGCATCTCGAGCTTATTTGTAACTCAGCTCTTCTGCTTGGCCCTGAAGCAATTTCTTGATGTTAAACCACTTCTGCTCCTCGTCTTGTGCCATCATTATCCGTCTGCGTCGTTCCCGCTGTATCGCTACTGGGTCAACATCTTCCGCATCGGGAAATGCCGCTGGTACAGTCTTGTGAGGATGGTCTGGCAAATATTCGCCGATTGAATCTTCGGTGGACGTCTCTCGTCGTTCTTCATGCTGTTCTTGAGCTTTTGAGACATCCTCCGAGTGTTCATCTGCAAACCTGACGCGTTTCTTGGCTTTCGGCTGTCGCCGAGTCATCACTGCCATATTACCATAATCGCACTTTGGTGAGCTGTAATCAACCACGAAATTTTCAAAAGTTTTCCACTTTGAAGACTCGCTGCCTGACAGTACATGTACTTGACGCTCTGTTCCACGTGACGAAACATCTACCGAGTCTTCATCCGGTTCGTAGATCATTTCCTGGATGCGATTCAGCGACGCCAATTCCAACTTGCGAGTTTCAGTCAAGATGACATGACTGACCCGTGTTCTGCTGAACTTTTCTCACCTTGTGTACCCGTCGGTAGGGCGGGATCTTGCTCTCTCGGTAACTTCCGAAGGTTCAAGTGGTGAAGCTTGAGTGTCTTGGCGAGACGTGGGGATGGGGTGGAGCAGCAGTGGAAAACCTTCACTCTGCGTCCGTGGATGGTTCTGAATCCTAAACGAATATTCGAGCTTATGGTTCTAAGGCCTAGATCGTGGATCTGGCCGTAGGGTTACCTTGCGGGTGTGTTCCCTTGCCTTTGGGTTTCCTTTACGTCGTACTTGTCGCCTCCTGTGACGGGATCTTGAGAGCTGAGAGCCACTAGGGTGTAACCGACCAAGTAGTAAATTCGGTTAACCTGTCGGATCTGCATGTGTAAGGGAAAAGCTCACTAGGTTGTAGGATCTGGCCAATGCATTATCCAGTTATCACTACCAACACTAGATTTGCAATTCCGAACCTTCTCCGAGCTCGTACGGCCAATGTAGCTCCGATTCTTGAGGGCAGGAAGGCACTTGCGTGTTATTGTGCAAATTGAGTTCTGTATTAATATTTAAGCCTATACCTGCCTGGATTTCTACCTTCTGTGTCTTTTACCTGTTAAATCTCTTACCAGGCTCGGCTGGATATCCTTTCTCTCCTTGACCCATCATCCCAGCTGTATTATTCTCAGACCCACCAGATCCATGGCGTAATCATTATGGTCACCCTATTATGGGTACACTCATCCAGATCCAGGTTGCTTGGATCCACTTCACTGTATGTGTATGCTCGTCATGGATCCGAGCTCTCCAATCCTCCAACATCGTTCTGCGACTGTCTGTGATCTCCATTGTCCCACGAAAGTTCGAGATCCACTGCATCCACCATCCCTGTATCCTGGATCCAGGTCCCTCTATGCGGGATCCTCCCTCCTTGGATCCGAACTCGGAAGTATGGGATCCAGGACACCTCGCGGTGGATCTTGACTTCTCGTTAGTCGTGGATACTAGATCCACCTTCAGTATCACGTAAAAGTGAGGTGGGCACCAGACTGACGTCGGTCGTACGTTCGTAATCAGGACATGGGTTGGTCTTCCTCGGCGATTAAAAACAACCGTTGGAATCCAACCCTTCGTCCGTCGCACTCACAAGTCATGCGTCGACTCACTGGGTTGCCGCCTGGGCAATTTGAACTCAGCGGTCATTCGACTTTCGATTGTTAACCCGTCTGGTGACCCTCATGGGACGTTTGGTCCGAACTCGGTCTTGGTCGGCGCATTAATTGATCGGATGAGTGGGATCACCATCTCATCGGGTAGCTTGACCGCCGAGTTGTACAGATCCAGACGGATCCCAGCTGGGATCATGAAGTCAGTGCCGAGAATCAATTCGACTCCGGTATGATGAGGCATTATCCATACTTCAAACTCGTATGCCACTTCCCAGCCGAGTGTCACCTTCACAACTGCTCGTGACGTTGTCACTATTCTGTCTTTACTTATTCCTTGTATGTCGATTCGCTTATCTCGGCTGGCCACTCTCTTGAGACGCAGTTTCCTCGCGAAGTACTCACTAATCGCCGAGACATTTGCTCCGGTGTCCAATAATATCTTGGGCCTTTGGGCGTTCACTGCACCCAATACGAGAGCTCTCATTCTAACTCGGCGATCAAACGTCTGTGCTGACCACCATCCCAGCCGTTCTCCCGGAAGCAGCTTCATGATTCTGGTACGGTGCACAGCCTGACCCGACCGCCGAGTTACACTTGCAATCGCTCGGTAGTTATCATCTAACTCACCGAGCTCACGTTCAATTCCGTCAATTTCACACATCCAATTGCCATCCCCGCTTCTTCCCTCGGGCCGTCCTGCTTCGCCTACGAAGGCAAACAAGAAGTTCGCCTCAACTGCAGGTTCAGCTGACTGTGGCAGCCCGGCATATTCCAACCCAGTCAGTGTTGGCGGGCCGTCGAGTTTAAATCACTCGGCGTGTAAAGGTTTTGCAGGTCTTCTGGCACTTGCGACTTGTCGACAGAGTTTTTTACGAACGCAGCCAGCTTCTCATACTGACGAAACAGCTCGCACTGGCCGACTTCATGGGCTTGTCTGCAGAATTTGCAGCGTCGCCGACAGTAGTGAGCCGAGTGCCCCGTTCTTCCACAAGCTGCACAAGGTCCACGCTGTGAGTTGTCGCGTGACCCATCTCCACGGTTCGACTGTTCTCGTTGGTTGTACGGTCGCGGAGGTCGGTATGCTGAGTTTCCCCAACTTCGATTCGAGCCTTTCTGGTCTCCCGCCGAGTTCTCTCGGCGGTCCGGTGTGTCTCCCTTATCATTAAAAACGCCGGCGTCTATGTAGTCGTCGTCTTCCGCTGAGTCGTATCCTCCGGACTGGTCCTCATCATCCCATTCGTCTTCGGAGTTGTACGGACTCGGCGGGTTTTGATCGAGGAGTTCTTCCCCGTCAGAGTCAGCGTCAACGACAGTGACTCGGCGGTCGCGGTTCTCTTCCTTGCGACTGCGCTTCTCATCTCGACGTCCATCTCGGCGTTCATCGCGACGGCTTTGATCCTTCCGCTTATCGTCTCGGCCTCGTGCGATCACGAGTCGGTCGCGTTGCTTCTTGCGCTTTTCACCGAGGATCCGACGATTGATTATCTGCTCCACCTTACTGATGTCTTCCAACGGCAAGGGGTATATCAAATCCATCACATCGTCATCACCACAATGCAGCAAGAAGTGTTCGACATGGTCAGCCGCGTCGGCGCCACCCTTCTCGTACTGGATCTTGGCTGTCCGAGCATACCCGTTGAGTCGGATCAGGAAGTCGCAGATCGGTTCGTTGACTTTACGTCTCGCCGAGTAGTAACGAGTGCGGGCGGATTGGTCGAACTCTGAGCAATAATAATCCAGGAACGCCTCGCTGAGTAGTTTCCAACGTCGCTGAGTCTTCTTCAGCAGCTGCCTATACCAGCTCTTCGCCGCGCGTCCCAAGCATAACGAGAAAGGTTCGCACCAGGCACTTTGGGGCATCCTGGTGCTCTTCATCTCGTAGATGAAACGCTTGAGCCACTGGAGCGACGCGTCAGAACGGTAGCGCTTTCCTTCGAACTCGGCGATTTTGTCGAGTAAGGCGTGGGTTCGGACTTCTAGGTACTGCGTCGAGTCTTCTTCAGCCCCGTCAAAGTTCAAGTTTCGGATGTAGCCCTTCACGGTTTCTTCACGGTTTCCTCTCTTGTCGAAGGCGTCGAGTCTTCTTCAGCCCCGTCAAAGCTCAAGTTTCGGATGTAGTCCTTCACGGTTTCTTCACGGTTTCCTCTCACGTCGAAGGCGTCGTCGTCTTCTTCATCCTCCTCGTAAGCCTCAGCCTCGTCTGCAGCGTCATACAATTCACGGTAACGACCAGCATTCCGCTGCCCACGACTCGGCGTTCGCTGAGTCGGGTTAAGCTTCATTGGAGTCAGCATGTGGGAGTCTTCGAAGTACGGAGTCCCTTGCGTAGCGCGGAACACTTCCCGTCTCTTCGTCTCCGGGGTCTTCGGCAAAGGAATTTTGCTTGGGTCTTCGCCGAGTGGTTTGGACTCGGTTACTCGGCTGTACACCTTCTTCGTTCCACCAGGGGACCCTCCACTTCTTCTTCCATTGCCAGAGCTCAGCTCCACCACGGGTCAGACTCCAGTCGGACAGGATGAGGCTGTTTGGTCGGCTGTTGCACCGATAACCCATCGCCTTCAACAGCAACACAGTTTCTTCCACCAACCGATTGATGTTGGCTGCACGCACCGACTGCGTTAACCCGGGACCCAACTTCGGCCACTTCGCCTGCGCCATTGCCACAGGCGCGAACATCATCATCCATTCCGATCTCGTTCTCATCTCCTCGCCGAGTCGAGCCAACACTTTATTGGCGCTCGGAGTATCGGCGTTCCTCGTCGCTTTCGGAAAAAGGGGCGGACGGTCCCCTTGAGCAACGCCATGTTCTTCTTCATCTTCTTCATCGTCCACACCTTCGTCGAGCTCGGCAGATAAGTTGCGCTCGACAGGACGTGGGGCTCCCATGCGTCCCACCTGCAGCGTCAACTCTTCCACCTCGCCAAGTAGCTCGGCGGTAGTCTTCGTTTCTCCGAGCTCAGCGGTCTCGGCCTTCTCTTCATACTCTCCTTCACTTGCATCTCCGTTCTCGCTCTCCTGGTCTTGGCCATCCTCGTCGAACTGGACGGTTCGTCCCACCTCCATCGACATGGCGATGAGTCGTTGATCCGCCGGGTCCGACCCCGCGAGAGGCGATCCTCCAGCCGTCGCTCGGAGTTGCTGATCCCTTGACCATCTTCACTCTTCTCTTTCTCTTCTCTTCCTCTTAACGTGGTTAGCTGGCACCTATAAAAACAAGCACACACTCCTGTTCCCGGGTCGCGGCACCAGTTGTGGTGTAGTAGAACACACAAATACCATCAGATGTGGATTCCTTACACAAACCACAACGAATCGCCGAGTTAGGTCGGCGGTTGTATGGCCTGCGCAGAGGGTGGTCCCCTCGCAGTCCGGCCCTTCCGGGACAGACGAGTGGCTCGCTTCCACTCGGTTCCGACTAACCAAGTCAGATCACTTCCGATGCTCCGCCGAGTTTGGTTCGGCTGAGCTCGTTCACAACCCTGTGCCCTCCACCAAAGGATGGACGACGGCGCGCGAGCGCTTTTACAGGTCACCGAGCGCAGAGGCTGCTCAGCTAGAAGTGTTACGGCACCCGGGCTATCCGACGTACCGGCCCGCTGAGTATGCAAAGCTTTCTTTCGCGCGTAGCGAGACTTTGTCCTACCCGGACCGACCTAATCTCTTGGCGCTACCAGTCAGTACCCTACAAGCTATGCCTCTCGAGTATTGACGGCAGGCATAATCCAGCCCTATGCAGGGACTTACCGGAAAAGTGTACACGTGTCTTGGACTAGGAAAATTCTGCTCTGTTATCTTCTGGGAGCCCTTTCGGCTCCCCCTATTGAATCCTATGCTTCTTATACAAATATCTAGTGAAATGTAGTCGTTTCGGATCTCTACCGACCCTTCAGCTGGGTTCAGGCGACCGTTGAGCTCAGCGGCTATCCGGATAGCATATCCGGACAGATCGCCGAGTACTTACCGTGATCCTTTGTTCCTAAGCTCTGGGTTATCAGACCGAGCCGATTCTTGATCTAAAGTAGGTTGGCGTATGGTCGAATCTGGAAATCCCTACACCACATGTACGAGTTGTTGAGAGGGCTGCTTCGAGCTGGGTTGATATCATTTTTTGGGCAGCCCCTGGGCCTCACCAGTGGTGATAGTACTCAAGTAAAATGGAGTGGATATTCGGCTATGCATTGACTATAAACTAGTTAACGCGATTACGACGCCGATGGAATATGTGGTGAAGTGCTTTCTCAAAAATAAGAGAATAGACTAACGCGGGGTCACTACCCCGAATCAGTGACAATTTCAAGTGATTAGAGAGGGTTCGAATCGTCCGGCGCGGATGGAAGTTGCCTGAGGTGGATTAGCCATGACGAGCAGCACCCCGTATGAGACGACGATGGATCTGCTATGAGTGATGTACGAGAAGGCAAGATCCACCAAGACATATCTCGGACCCAGCCTTACCTCGGTTCACTTAGGTGGATATGGGATATAATATGTACGGGTGGATCGAGTGTGGATCCTATGAACGAATGATGGTAGGTGTCATCTGAAGGTGGATCTGGTATCCACGGCTAACGAGAAGACAAGATCCACCGCGAGGTGTCCCGGATCCCATACTTCCGAGTTCGGATCCAAGGAAGGGAGGATCCCGCATAGAGGGACCTGGATCCAGGATACAGGGATGGTGGATGCAGTGGATCTCGAACTTCTGAGGGACAATGGAGATCACAGACGGTCGCAGAACGATGTTGGAGGATTGGAGAGCTCGGATCCATGACGAGCATACACATACAGTTAAGTGGATCCAAGCAACCTGGATCCGGAAGAGTGTACCCATAATAGGGTGACCATAATGATTACGCCATGGATCTGGTGGGTCTGAGAATAATACAGCTGGGATGATGGGTCAAGGAGAGAAAGGATATGCAGCCGAGCTCGGTAAGAGATTTAACAGGTAAAAGACACAGAAGGTAGAAATCCAGGCAGGTATAGGCTTAAGTATCAACACAGACTTCTATTTGCACAATACAACGCAAGTGCCTTCCTGCCCTCAAGAATCGGAACTACATTGGCCGTACGAGTTCGGAGAAGGTTCGGAATTACAAATCTAGTGTTGGTAGTGATAGCTGGATAATACATTGGCCAGATCCTATAACCTAGTGAGCTTTCCTATACACGTGCAGATCCGACAGGTTAATCGAATTTACTACGTGGTCGGTTACACCCTAGAGGCTCTCAACTCTCAAGATCCCGTCACAGGAGGCGGCAAGTACGACGTAAAGGAAACGCAAAGGCAAGGGAACACACCCGCAAGGCAACCCTACGGCCAGATCCACGATCTAGGCCCTGGATCCATAAGCTCGAATATTCGCTTAGGATCCAGAACCTACCACGGACGCAGAGTGAAGATTTTACCACCGCTGCTCCACCCCATCCCCACGTCTCGCCAAGACACTCAAGCTTCACCACTTGAACCTTCGGAAGTTACCGAGAGAGCAAGATCCCGCCCTACCGACGGGTACACAAGGTGAGGAAAGTTCAGCAGAACACGGATCATCGGGGGACCCCTCCGTCAGTCGGTGTCTGGGCGCAGTTGGTAAGTTGGATCCGGCAATCTCGCTGATTTGCTGATTTCGCTACACCACAATGGTGCGCGTGCCCGGATCTTTTGGTGACTCGGGATTTCACCGTGAGTCCCAAGAAGATGCTCAAGTGAAGATTGAGCCAGGGGAAGAGGCGTCGTCGGAGGTCGGATCGACGAAGACGCCGCTGAATGAAACAAGATCCGCGGATCGATGGGGTTTCGGGAGGAACTCTGTCGACGGAAGAGAGGTGGATCCGGATTCGGATCTAGAATAAAAACCTCTCTATCCTCCCCAGGTCCCCTCGGGGACCCCTGCGGATCTTGACGCAAGTCAAGATCCGCTAACAAAACAAGGGAAAGTGAAGGCGAAACGGTATGCATTTGCAGATTCACCGGTTAAGCCATCACCGTACCTAAACCCAAGCCCGCTAGTCGACGAAACGAAAAAGAAGACGAAAACGAGTAAGACTACGCGGAAGAAGATGCAAGCGCCAGAGTCGGAAGAAGACCAAGCTGGATCCAGGTCCAGCTGGTCCGACAAGGATCTCGAGTTTGTGTATCGCCACCAAGCCCTACGCGATTTCCTGCATCAAGATCCTGTCATGCGGATCCTGAATCCACGCCAGATCGAAGATTCAAGGGAACCGGTGAGAGCACCAACAAAAAAGGCGAACAATTTGGTGGCAGTCAAAGAGGTATTACGTTTGCTTACGGAGGCAGGCATCGTAGCTGGTGCGTTCGACGCAGAGGATATCTTCGAGCTAGACCTGATCTCATAGTATCCGCGACGCGGGACCTCTTTGCCAGAGTTAAGTCCATCACCGGAGAAAGGTCGCGCACTATGGATCCAGTGTCGTCGCCAAGGATCCGCCAAGCTGCGTCCTCGAACTACGGATCCGCGGCTGAGGATGGGTCCGACACGTCGTCCGAGCCCCGACGCATGACGTTAGGACCCTCCGGGGCATCCATGCTGGAAGCGCGGGCGAGGATCCGGGGACAGGAAGTCCCTTTGAGCGTGAAGACTCGGGATCCAGTCCGCCCTTCCCGTGATCTGATACAATCCGGCCAGGATCTAGTCAGATCCGGCAAGAAGCCAGTGGGGTTATCGTCAGATTGGGCACAAAGTAATCGCCTCACGGATCCTGACTCGCCAGTGGACCAGACGGCCACAGGCTCTTCTGACACTTGCTCGGGCACCCTGCAGCGACACTTCGAAGCTGCGATGAGTCGATTCCTGGCCGAACAAGGTATGAGAGCGCCCGTGTCACAAGCGCAAGTGCTCCACGAACATGGAGCACGAGACGTGGAGATGGAGTCAGTGGAGGGAGACAACTCCCATGATGAGTTCGACCCAGATGATCTGGAGGGCCCATCCCCCTCGCCAGCGGCGGTAGCAACAGCTGCAGCCGGGGCTGGTGGATCGTCCATGATCCAGAGGGTACGGATCTCAGGCATATCGGACCTGAAGGAGTTCACGGGCAAGGATCAAGATGAGGACCGAGCGAGAACATGGATCAGCAAGGTCAAGTCGGCCCTCATGAGAGATCAAGCGTCGGATGCTGAGAAGTGTTTGACCTTTGCGGATCTGCTAGCGGGGCCAGCCAGGAACTGGTATCGGCAGCTGGGCAGATCCACCAGGAACAAGTGGCCGGATCCGCTGCGCACTTTCCAGACCCAGTACTGTGGATTGGGAGTGTCGGTGGCAAGACAATACTACCACGCTCGCCGCAGATCGGATGAATCCCCGCTGGAGTATCTACATCGACTAAATGTGGCCGGTCTACGGACCAAGCTGAAAATCAAGGATGGGGGATCCAAGGTACTGCGGGAACACGTGAATCATTTCATCGAGACGTTGGGAGATGTGGATCTGGCCGACAGGCTGGCCCTGTTACGTCTTCCAGACACAGAAGAGCTTGAAGAAGTATTGTGGGCTGTGGATCGCGCGAAACACCGCCAGAAGAAGGCGGCGGTCGGATCCGGCAAGTATCGCCAAAAAGCTCCGACGCCCACGGCTCCAGCTCGACGTGTCCACCAAGTCACGGCGCCCGACTCAGGAATCGGGATCCGACGGTTCGGACTCCGACCCAGAGGATTACCGCCGCGTCTGTCTCACTGCACCCAACGATCGTACGGCGAAGACCGGAGACAACTCTCGATCAGGGGATACCGTACCCGGGGACCGTGGGATGTACAGATCCAGAGATCTCATGGACGGGACAGCGCAAATCAGGTGTTCGCAGTGCGGATCCCGGAAGCACACAGAATCTGGATGTTGGAAACATCTGGTCTGTGAGAAGTGTGGCAAGAAAGACCATCCCGGAGATCATTGCTTCTATGTGAGTCGTGGTTGTGGCGAGATTCACGACGTCAGCAAGTGCCCGATGGAGGAATTCTACAACCAGATCCGCCAATGGTTTGATCCTGCCCAGCACAGAGGGATGTTGCCGGAAGTGGCCGAGAAGATGTTAGACTAGGACCCTCGCCGGGTTTGAATCCGGTACGAGCCGAGCGTTCTAGGTATTGCATTTATGCATTTGTGAACAAGACATCGCTAGATCCAGGTAGCAGGACCATAGATCCAGTCGATAATACACGTGATCGACATGAAGTGTCAGTTGCCAAGATTTCTAGTTTGCGCCAAGTGGATGAGTTTGCCAGATCCGAAGTCTCTTCAACCCTGGATCTACAAAGAGGAGAAGCGCGCGGTTACTGAGAGAAGCGACAACATGGCCAATGGTTTGAGCCTACCAAGGGTAAAGTCACTGCAGATCCACCCAAGGTTTGTCAGGTCACTGGATCCCGTGGATCTGAAGAGGGCGGATCCATGGATCTGCTGACAGAGAAGCCCCGTGGATACTGGAAATACCATGCCCCAGGAAAGTGGTTCAGACAAGCCAAGGTAGGGGGCAAGATCAACAATGAAAAAGCAATCCTACTCCTAGATAGTGGTGCCAAGGTGTCTATACTGGATACCGCCTTTGCTCGTAAGGTTGGGTGCCAAGTGGATGGGAGTCGGATCCAAGATTGTGTTGGGATTGGTGAAGGCTTATACCGTACGAATGGGAGAACGCGGATCAAGATCACGCTGGCAGGTTGTTTGGTATACTGGTTCGATATTTGGGTTGGAGATATCGCTGGTCAAGACGCCATCCTCGGGATGGATTTCATGGTACCAGCCGGAGTGAGATTGGATCTGGCGGATGGGACACTGTGTTACCCCGACGAGATGCGGATCCAGCTCAGCGGACGGCGACCGTTGTATGGGGGCGAAGATGAGGATCATAAGAGCGGATAAGACGACCTGGATCGAGCCCGGAGAAACCTGGGAACTGCCAGATCGGTTGAAGTGGGTGGAACATGAGAAACTGCGGGTCACTCGGGGCGAGAAGTGGGTGCCTACTGTAATCCAAGGACCAGGTCGATCACAATACCTCCAAGTCACGAACGTCAGCGATAAGAGACTATTACTGGACCATTATGAAGAGATCGGGTGATGGTTGGCGAAGGACGGTATCCCTAGGCGACCTGGATATGTGTCAGTGGGATCCCGTCGTTACAGAGAATGGCAGAATCTGGCGTACGAGGCGACCACCGAGATTGAATCTCTCGGGGAGGTAGAGCCCCCGGCGGATCCAACTAGTCCCTTGGTGGATCGGCCTTCATACCCAACTCCGCGAAAGATCCTGCAGAGGGGTCGTCGGATTGAGATCCAAGCGATAGAGGTTGGATCCAAGACCGGGGATGATCCCCAGAGCAGGCCCCTAGATAACTCAGGGTCGGTGGATGAAGGATCGCAGAGAACTGAAGCCGGGTCACCGGATCCTGCTAATCCACAAGTGGATCCTAGCCTTTCATGGGACAAAGTGCCTGGATCCTTGTCGAGAGTGGCAACACTGGCCAAACAGGAACCGTCGTGTGTAAACTCACCAGGGGATCAAGTCGATCCAACAGGTAGCTTCCCCGGTACCAGGGTACCCGATCTCACGAAAACTGAAGGAGTGATGAGTGAAGGAGAGTCGCGGTGCTTGGATCCAAGGGTGGATCCGACGAAGGCTGAAGATGAACAAGTCTGTTACCATGAAGGTGGGGATCTACACGCCGAAAATATCGGAGAAGGCATGGCGGTGATCCCGGAAGTACCACTGACCACAGAGGAGGTCACGATTGACGACATCCAAGTGGATCCGGGGGCGAACGAACCCGCGGAAGTGAATCGGTTACGTCAGAAGATCTGGGAAAGCCGACATCTGCTGATTGGCAAAGGTAAAGCATTACCGCCCGCTACCCGCGGAGTCAAATGTGACATCGATGTCGGTGACGCGAAGCCGATCGCTCAAAGGGTGCGGAAGGTGGCACCTCAGTTCCGAGGAAAACTATCGGATCTGATTAAGGGTCTGCTACAAGCCAAAATCATCAGTTTCTCAACGTCCCCGTGGGCATCTCCGGTGGTAATCATCATCAAGAAGAACGGTGTGGATATACGTCTGTGCATTGATTACCGGCTAGTTAACGGCCTGACCCGACTGATGGTGTATCCAATGCCTCTAATCAATGAGCTGTTGGAGGATTTGGATAAACTACTCTGGTACTGTTCTCTTGACATGGCCAGTGGTTTCTGGGTGGTAACTATGACGGATCGAGCTCGCGCAATATCCGCATTCATCACACCGTTCGGACTGTTCGAATGGAACCGGATGCCGTTTGGATTGAAGAATGCGCCCAGTTCTACCAACGCCTGATCGATAACGCCCTCTATGGATTCACCCGAATACCGGAACCCGAAAAGGGTGGATCCGGAGAAGGTCATACGGAAGTGGATCCATTCGAAACAGGAGAGCCAGGGGATCCTGGGACTCCATCTGTGTTAGGACGCAGATCTTATATCGACGACATTCTAATCCCGGCGGAATCGTGGGATCAGTTGTGCGAAAGGGTGACATCTTTACTGGAGGCGTGTACTAAGTGGAATCTCTCTATCAGCGTGGTGAAGAGCTATTGGGGATGCGCAAGGTGGATTACTCAGGTCATCGAGTCTCCAAGGAGGGACTGGAGGCGAATCCTAAAGACCTGTCTTCGTTGGCAGACTTGTCCTTCCCACAGTCATTACGGGCGATGCAATCCTTCTTGGGTAGTTTGAACTACTACAGTCGGCTCATCGAGGATTACGCACTGTTTGCCGCGGTACTATATGAATTGAGGGAGGTGGATTTTGCTGCGATGACCGCTTCGACCGTCTGGATCAAGATCCAACAGGCTCTGGCTCTAGAGATTCCGGATCCACGAGGGGATCCAAGTAGTACGACGCCGGAAGACGACCTAAAACAGGAACTAGATCCACCCCGGGACCAACGGGAAGAGGATCCAATCTGGATAGAGACGAAGCTGGAGAACTCGGAAAAGGTGGAGCCTCGGTGAATCCGAGCTCAGCACGCGTTCGTGGAGCTAAGGAACAGGATCGCGACGACGCCCATCCTCCGCCATTTTGATCCAGAACGTCTACCTACGGTGATAGTTTATGTCAGTGACTGGGCAGTCTCAGCAGCCTTGGTACAAGAACATGAGGGGATCTGCCATCCAGTCACCTTCGTCAGCCGGACGCTAAAGTCAAATGAGCTGAATTACGGAGTGATGTAGAAGGAGATACTCGCGCTCCTGCGAGTGTTGGATCTCAGCTATAACCTGCTGATGGGAAGATCCATCCAGATCTTGACTCGACACTCTACGTTAGCTTGGTCGTTCAAGTCGACCGGTCTACAAGGACGGTTGGGACAATGGGCAGCTTTACTTTCACCTTTGACACTGGAGATTGTGAAATGTTCGAAAGGGGAAGACGAGATCCTGGGAGTGTTGGCCGCGAGCATCACACCCAGAGCCGAGATGGACAAAGCGCTGACTAGGATCGCTCCTAAGAAAGGGCCCAAACGCCGGATCCAGATCCCGATCCCGACGGTACAAGTGGATAAGGATCTGTACGTCCTGAGTTTCGATGGATCTGCTCGCATGCGACGCGGTGGAGGAGTATACAGCGCCATACTGTGGAAATCGCCCGGATGAGAAGTGGTAAAGGCCAGATTCACCTATGCGGAAGGCCTCACCGTCAATGAAGCGGAGTATAACGGACTCCTGCTGGGTTTGGTTCTACTAAAGGGACAGGATCCGAAAAGGCTGGAGGTTTGTGGGGACTCAAATTTGGTGATCAGACAGGTGCGAGGTGAGATTGACTGCAAGGCCCCGGCCCTAACGCTGTTACGGCAGACGGTGATGGCTCACCTGCGTGGTTGGATGAATCACGAGTTGGTACATGTCAAGCGAGATTGGAATGCCAGAGGAAGGATTGGACCCAGCCCCCAGATTCTCGATGAAACTTTTGTGAAGGGAGTCCGCATTGAGCGGATCCTCAAAGCACAGAACGAGGAAGCGTGGATCTTGGGACTTAAGAAGTATCTGATGGGGATGTGCGAGACCTAAGTAGGGATGATACCAAATCCTACAGTATTATCGCTACGGATTATGCAGTGGATCTGAATGACATGCTCTTCTATTGTCCCCCTACGAAGAGAGTCAACGAGGATCGGGATGGATTGATGAGACTGGTGATGCCGGAAACCTTACAACAGGATGTCCTGCATCACTATCACGCTAGTTTGGAAGGTGGACATCAGGGGATTGGTCGGACCTACCAACGGATCCGGGAATGTTTCCACCGGAGGGGACTATTCAAGAGCGTGTAACGATATGTCGGTGAATGTGTGGATTGTGAGACAGGCAAGGGCAGGCCCACAATCGAAGGGGAGTCACCTGGGAATGTCCAAGCGACTTACCCGTTCCAAATCATAGACATGGATCACATCCCCTCGTTACCCAAGTCGTTCAAAGGAAACACAGAATTGTTGATCTGGGTGGATCTGTTTACCGGATACGTGATAGCCAAAGCTAGTGCGTCTAGAACTGCACAAACCATTGCCGAATCGTACGAGGAGTGCTTTTTTTTCAAAGGTTTGGAGCTAGTGAGATGATTCGGCATGATCGGGAGCCAGGCTTTATGTCTGATTTCTTTCGAGCCTTCAACCGGATCCTGGGGCAGAGACAGCGGGCGGCTATGGCATATCGTCCCCAAGCCAATGGATCGGCCGAGCGCATGGTAGAGACGATCACGAGGACGCTCAAGATGTATGTTCAAGACTTGGATCAGAGGGATTGGGATGAGTACGCAGAACGACTCACCTTCGCGATGAACACCGCCCAAGGCAGGATCCGGGGTGACACCCCATTTTACTTGGTACATGGGTGGGATCCTAAATCTACCCTAGAAGCGGCCATTCCGGTATGTAGCACCAAGAAGAGGAACCGAGATCCAAGACGATGGCGATACCAAGTCCATAAATATTACCGGCAAGCCAGATTCCAGGTGAACGAACGGCTGCGGAGTGCGATACAAGATCGAGCGGATCGACACAACGAAGACGCTCGTCCCCATCAAATCCACGTGGGATCGCAGGTGTGGTTATATTTAGATCGGGTGAAGGAAGGGTACGCCCGCAAATTGGCCCATCTATGGCACTAACCGTTCCGGGTGAGCGAAAAGATAGGGGAATATGCGGTGAAGCTGGAAACGGCAGGTACCGAATATCGCTTGTTCCCTGTAGTACACGTATCCAAGCTGAAGTTGGTCAGGGAATATCTGGACCGGCCGCAAACCCGTCTTTCGGTGGATGGATCCGACCGCGTCGACTTCGACGAAGTCCTTCTACCGGAGGATAATTGGAATGTGGACCTCGAGGCCGACGAGTTCGAAGTCGAGAAGATCACCGACATGAGGTCAGGGAAGCGAACTAGATACGGGCGGATTTACCGTGAATTTCTGGTGTATTGGTGTGGATATGGCGAACCCAGTTGGGTAGACGAGGCAGATCTGAACTGTGGAGCATTACTCTATGATTTCTTGCGGGATCGTACGAATCGGAACAGATTCGGCGTGATGCAGTCTCATGAAGAAGAGTAGGGAGGGGACCCATGGATGTGAGTTGGTCATGTCGATGGGAGGATGAAGAAGGGCCCACAGGAAGGGTGTGGGCCAGGAGGAGGAGGATCGCTGATGTGAGTTGGTCACATCGGAAAGAAAGAAAAGACGAATCTACAGGGGAAGAGTGGATTACGAGGAAGAAGTGAATGTTTATGCATAAGAGTGACGTTTACGTGCGAGGAGTCCTGCTTGATTTCAAGCGCGAGCTTTCGGGAGCCCGAACTATACTGACTCAATTGAAACTGGGTCGTTGGCGCTAGATTCTGATGAAATCCAAGCGTGGATCTAGCCCGAACCCAGAAATCAGCCCAGATCCAGGTGTACGTCGGAAAGGGTGGATCCAGCCTAGATCCAGGTGTACGCCGGTAGACTCTGACTGACTTCCTCAGCCAAAAAGAGAATGTTACAGACATATTGAAGTAAGGAAGCGTGGATTAGAATAGCTTATGCAAAAAGGCTAGCTCGACCCAGTTTCCAGTCGCTAGTTACTACTACGAAACGAATCCATGAAGACTGAAACTGGGGGCGTGGCGTGAAAGATCGATAGAGATCAAGTGGTCTTGGGCTGAACATTGAAGAACTTGCCCCCCAGACGCTGGATCTGGTGTCCTGGGTGTTGGGTCGGATCTCCCCGAAACTGGACGCGCCAAGGCTCAGCTTCATCAATCTCTTGCAGGGCCTCCAGCAGGTTCGTGGGTTCTGGGCGGTGGAGGTTGGGATCCTCCAAGTTGGCTTGACGGGATACAGATCCCGGAAACCAAGTTATCTTATCCCCGCGTCGGGGAAGGTGCAAGAAGGATGGATCTAATAAAACGTCCACGTCACCCCAACCGTCCTGGATCGCCAACACGAGGATCACGAGAACTTCCTTCCAAGCCCGACCGGCATGGCTACGGCTGTTGCCACGCTGCTTGTTGAAGTTAAACCATCAGGTCGAACCCCGCAGTTGGGTGCGAGAGATAGAAAACCGGTGGGTGCCTTCCCATATGGCAACCCGGTGCTTGGAAACGAAATCCCGGAACGCACGAACGAACAACCCGAGACGCCCGCGCACGTCACTTCGGAAGCTAACCGGATCCACCAGCGTGGTTGCCAGCGTATCCCTTGGGGCAGCACCTTGCAATGCTTCCACGTGAGGTCTGGTGATAAGCGAATCCACATAGCCAGCCGTCGGGATGACATCCTCTTCCCGAGGGAATATCCACTCAGCTCGGAATGGCAGCTCAGGAAACAGAGCAGTGATCTTCATTGTGACAATGGCGACCCGGTTCAGTTTCTTAGCGGACCAAGGCCCAATGTCTCTGGTAGCGAAGGCCACAGGGGCACGCCGACCAGGAATGAAGGCAGCATCCGGACCAAACGGGGCCACGGGGAGCATCCCTGGCAACGAAGAATTAGGAGGGGCAGGGATCAAGACAGATCCAGGGGATCCGCCACCGTGAGGTGATCCTCCTCCACCATCGCTTCCCGACCCACCATCACTGTCGACCTGGATCGCAGATCCCGCAGTGCCGGCCCCGGATCCGGCCGTATCAGTGACTTGCGGAGGTGGTGTCGAGAGAGATCTCCGCCGGGCTTCGGATCTAGACTGGGACAAGGCCCGCCGCGTGGCTTCTTCCAAGGCATCATCAGCAACTCGAGCCTCCTCTAAATCCTCCGGACTGTCGTCGTCATCATCGTCGTCATCGTCATCGTCGTCAGGACTGAAGGAATAATGGCCGGTGGACAGTGTACGCTTCGAGGACGATCGGATAGGAGGCCCCGAGCCGTCGGACCAATCCGATCCCTCTTCCTCGTCGTCCTCCGAGCTGCCAAGTCCACAACCAGTGGGGATGACACGTTTGGCTTTCCCTTTCCCGGATCCAGTTCCGACAGGCGGAAAGCCGGTAAATGCTGGTCGGGGAACGGTAGGCACCGTCACCGAAGGGCCAGCAGTGGATCCCGACTGTGACGAGCCGGACTTGGCCGTGGATGCGACTAACCCCGTCGTAGAAGGGGCAATCGCCGTGGATCCAGCTGAAACCACTGCCTGGGACAACGGCGCGATAGTGGATCCGGTCTTGGATGTGGCGGTGGATCCGGACTTGGATCCGGCACCAGACTTCGAAGGCGAAGCGGAAGGTTTGGACGTGGACGTGGATCCCGCTTTGGAGACTGCTTTGGAAGCAGAACCAGTTTTGGGTTTGGCCTTGGGGGAAGATCGGGTATGCTTGTGAGACCGGGGGGATCCAGTACAGGAGCAGGGGATGCGCTACGCGGCCGTTTCGCGGCCGACGGACCCGCCCCACTTACAGATGGTACGGAAACAGAGACGCTAGCAGCCGGAGAGGATCCAGACAGGGGAGGAAGGGGACCTGACATAGCAGCGGTCACCAGAGCCAGTCGTCGGCACGCCAAGTCCCGCTCCGATAAGCCGTGGTCGCGCTCTAGAACTAGCTGCTGGTGCTGAGCATGAGCAGCGGCGAGCTAATCCCGTAGTTTTGTTGCAGGCGCCTCGGCATCCTTCAATTTGTCACCTGGATCGACAGAACAAATGAATATGGGGTTACTAGCAGGAGACAAAAAAAGATCCACGTACTCGTGCGGCGGAGCTTGGATTCTAGCTCCGTTTGCGTTCGCTTGGCATCCGCCCACTCGGTAGCCGCCTTGTCCCGTTGGAGTTCGGTGTCCGCCAACTTCGCTTGGATCTCGTCGCGCAATTGAGTTATGCGTACGAATTCTTCGAGCGTGTAATCCCGCCCGGCAGACGCTTTCTCGAGTGACTCTTTGACATCTTTCAGCTCCTCAGAGAGACGAGCCAGAGCTGCATCCGGCGACGAGGGAGGTGGATTTGGCGCGGGGGGGCCCTCCACGCGCCGACCCTAATGCGGATCCGCCATGGGTGGATCCCACATAGTCGTTGGTTACCACCTTCTCTTGGTTCAGGCGCAACTCGTCACGGAGTCGATCCAAGCTCTCGTCCGCGGCTTCCCTAGCAGTCTGGGAATCCTCCAGATCCCGCTCGAGGTCGTGGATCCGGGATTGGAGCTGGTGGATCTCGGATCCGGCGAGCGCCATCTCCCCAAGGAGGTGGTCGTTGTCGTCTCGCATGCCATCTCGCTGACGGGAGGCGCGATCCAGCCGTCCAGTCAAGTCGCGGATCTCGACCGCTTGATCAGCCAACAAGAGTCGCAGGTCCTGCAAACGAGAAGCCCGCAGATCGGTGGGTGACATTGAGGAAGGGCTGACCGGAGGAGTGGTGGATTGAGCCTTGCCTGGCGATTTGCGGGTACGCTTGGTGGGAGACATGTATCACGTAGAGGAGGAAGCAGTTGGGGATGCTGGTAGTGCAAGTCGTGAACGCTGTTGTGCAGCGCCGACCACGTACAGGAGGCGATTGTGGTGAAGTGCTTTCTCAGAAATAAGAGAATGGACCTAACGCGGGGTCACCATCCCGAATCAGTGACAATTTCAAGTGATTAGAGAGGATTTGGATTGTCCGGCGCGGATGCAAGTTGCCTGAGGTGGATTAGCCATGACGAGCAGCACCCCGTATGAGACGACGATGGATCTGGTATGAGTGATGTACGAGAAGGCAAGATCCACCAAGACATATCTCGGATCCAACCTTACCTCGGTTCACTTAGGTGGATATGGGATATACTATGTATGGGTGGATCGAGTGTGGATCCTATGAACGAATGATGGTAGGTGTCATAATGGCAACCACACGGAGTACTGGCCAATGAGGGATATGTCCGTGTGAGCTCGGCGAAATACCGTGACTGGCTGATATTGGCATTTGAGTCAGCGATGGACAAAGATTTGCTGCAGAAAGAACAACGACTGTACGAGGACTGGTTGTCACACCAGCCGCCAGCTGTGGAAAGACGAAAATACCCAACTCCGACGGCGGTGGAAAAACGACCCCCTCCAGTGGAAAATGGACCCGAATTAACATGCGCCGAACGCTGGAGAAGGGTCGAAGCTGACACAGAAGCCGACGAAGACGAGAGGCGTCGTGGTAACGCCGACGCCATATCGACTTCAGGGGTGACAAGGGGTGACCCGGCTATAAACTCAGCGTTCAAGCTGGAAGACGTCCGAGCGGATCGTACGCCGGTGCTACACGATGGCCAAGATGTCTCCTATCATCTGTCCAAGTTTGAAGACGATGGCGCCTTTTCTGACGCCAGCACGAACTCAGCGGCTGAAGGAACAAGTGCAGTAAGGGCCAAGGAAGACGTGTCAGCGACTGAAGACTCAGCTATAACGGAAGGGGACCCTGAAGAACGCTCCGAACACGTCCTACCCAACCCGTTATTGACAACCGAGCCAGGTTTGGAGTCATTAGACCAAGTATTGTGGGTGAGGTGAACTCAGCTGTGAGCACCCTGACCACTATAAGTGCTGGGAGTAACCATGTGGTGACGACGAACTCGGCGCTCGGAGAACCAGCCGCAAGAAATGACTTGGGAGCTGTTCCGATGTGCCATAGGACGACTGACTACGCGAGGGACGAGTGTAGACGCGTGGATGTCTGTCCTGCCGTCGCAGCAGACTCAGCGGCACAGCGCCCTAGCGTGACGACTGCAAATTCCAAGATGGGGGTATTACTTTCAAGAGATGCTGAGGCAAACAGTGAAGGACTGAGCTGGACGGTGAATACAAGTGACCACAGTGATAAAGGTGAGGCACGAGCCGAGTATGGAGTCGATGGGTTAAGTTCTGCAGCCGTGGTGAACTCAGCGATGGGTACGCCAAAAGCCTGCATTATCCAGTCGGAGGCGGTGGACTCGGCGTCAGCAGATCTAAACACCGAGAGTGATTTGGACGGGGCCACAGCATGTCGTCAGGATGTCGGCTATCCCGGAGACACGTTTGCACGCACGGAAGCTAGTTCTGCCGTCGCAGCCAACTCAGCGGATCAGCTCTCCGACGCAACTGAAGCCTATGATAGTCGGGAGGTATTACTACATGAAGGAATAACGCCCGACGACGACCCGGCTACGGCGGACTCAGCGTTGGAGACTATGGAGGCTGGAACCGGTTCGGAAGTGGTTAGACAGCATGACGACGATACCATCTACCTCGGAGACAAGTTTGAACACGAAGGAGTCAGATCGGCCGTCGCAGTGAGCTCAGCGAATACGGGCCCTGACGCGGACGACAACTATGATGTACCAGAGGTATCACTGTTGGAAGGTACTATAGCTGAGGTCGGAGTAACGAACTCAGCGGCGACGGTGTTCGACCCCGGCGGAATTGACTACGGTTTGGACAAGCTGAAGATGATGAGTGCAACTCGACGAGAAACCCGACTGAGACTCTAAGACAACACTACTTGGCTATCGCCGCGACCGAAGACGAGCAAGAGGATGATGTTGACGATGGTAAGACCGACATCTTTGAGCGGAGTGGGACGGATCTGGAGTTGACGGACTACGCTCACGAGCTGGCTTTCCTTCCCGACCTCACTGAAGTTGAGCCTACAGAACTTGACTATGGCGCTCCAAACGTCAAGTCGAGTAGTCATACGCCAGCACAGTCGGCTAGGTTGGTGGCAGAGCTGCAAAAGCACGAAGGAATAATGATTTCAAGTGGTAATGCCCTACCGCCTCCAGCGTACGGAGCACTGTGAGACATCGACGTTCAAGGACACGCACCCATTAAGCAGAGAGCTCGGCGGATACCTCTCCGCCACTTGATCAAACTGTACGAGTTGTTGAAGGGACTGTTTCGAGCTGGGTTGATATCATTCTCGGGCAGCCCTTGGGCCTCGCCAGTGGTGATAGTGCTCAAGAAAAATGCTGTGGATATTCAGCTATGCATTGACTATAAACTAGTTAATGCGATTACGACGCCGATGGAATACGCTATGCCACTAGTCGATGACCTGCCCACCGAATTGAAGAGTTACTTGTGGTTTTGCTCGCTTGATGCTGCGAGTGGATTCTGGGCAGTCTTGATGACACGCCGAGCTCGGCAGATCTCAGCGTTCGTCTGTGCACTTGGGCACTTCGAGTGGTTATGAATGCCGTTTGGATTGAAGAATGCGCCTATGATTTACCAACGACTCATTGACAACGCTCTATGGGGATACGTTCAACCAAAGGGAGGATGGCAGTTGTTTGCTGAACGAATGGCTAACGCCGAAGTCGGGAGCTCGGCGGAGTCGGCGATTCAACGCCAGGACAGCTGACAAAGTTCGAAGCGGACCACTAATCACAAACTGACTGCGATCCGGTCCAAGACCTAGTCAACGGACCGGACGGTGACATGTTCGCTAATGGAGAACCTGACCAGACTCATTTGATCACAGCGTTCAAGCGGAGGTCGTTTGTCGGTGATATTTCTTTCGGAGGGATACGTTTGACGCCTGCTTGGAGACACTAGACCGACTACTAGCCCGGTTCACTGAGTGTCGGATTAGCATCAGCTTTACCAAGAGTATCTTTGTCCAACCTTAGGTTGATTTTCTGTCGCACAAGATTAAGCTGAGTGGCATACGCGCTGATACGAAGAAGATAGCTGCGATCGCCGAGCTCTCCTTCCCGAAATTAAAGAAAGGGATGCAAGCCTTCCTCGGTGCACTTAACTACTACAGCCAATTTACCCAGAACTTCTCTGTTTATAGAGCGGTACTTTACCAACTAAAAGAGACGGACTTTGGTCCTGGGGTGACTTGACGTCAGCAAAAGCGTCATTTGCCGAGCTAAAAAAACGGGTAGCGGACGCTCCAATTCTTCGCGATTTCGACTCGGCGAAAGAACTCCACAAAGTGCTGTACGCTAATGACAGGTCACTTAGCTGTACTATGATGCAGCCGCACGACGACAAGCTGCACCCAGCTCGTTTCTGCGGACGCGTGCTAAAGAAGAATGAAATCGGCTATCCTCCCGCTGAGGAAGAAGTGGTGGCGCTGTTACAATTACTCAAAGTGTGCTGCACCGTCTTGACAGGAAAGACGCTACACGTCTACACCCGTTTCTCAACGCTGGAATGGGTGTTTAAGTCGAAGTCGTTATACGGCCGCGCAGTCAGTTTTGCAGTGATGCTGTCGCCCTACGATTTGAAGATGAAGCGCGTACACGAACGAGATGTAGATTTCGCCCAGTTGCTTCAGGCGGCGATAACCCCGTTCATTGGACTCGACGTGTCCCTGAAGCACCTCGCGCCTCCCTTCAAGAACGTGGCGACAGTTCGAATGAACCCGGTGCTGCTGTACGCCCGAATACCAGCCGACTTCGCGGTATGTGTACTTTCATTTGATGGCTCAGCGAAGACAGTTAAGTATGACAGGTATGGGAGCTGTTCGTGGATCCTGTGGCGCCTTCCGAATTGGGACATTGAGATCGCTGCGAGTGCGTATCTGTCGTCCACCACGGTCAACATCGCCGAGTATACCGGTATGAACAATGGGGTCTTGGCGGCGATTGACCGAGGGATAACTGACTTAATAATCGCGGGAGACTCCAGGCTTGCAATCCAGCAATCCATGGGGGTGATAGCATGCAAGAAGGAGACGTTCCAAGTGAAGTTAGCACGCCACAAGGATCTCACTAAGCGACTCAACTCGGTCCGGTATCGACACATAGCGCGACACTATAACGCAGCGGCTGATTCTCTCGCTACAAAGGCACTTGAAGCAAAAGCCGGAAGGGTAATTCACGGGCCGGGTCGGAAAGCAGAACTAAGAACGATTAACCAAGTGGCCGAAGAGCTGTTTGCCATAAACAACCCTGCGAGACCCCCGATCGTCACAGCAGTCACTCGTAGCCGAGTACGCCGAGTTCACTTTGAGGATGAGCTTGATGAAGACTCGGCTAAAGCTAAAGACAGAAGTCAGGATCATAAAGCCATATCACCAAAACCCTGAGGATCCGCGTTTGAAAGCAGTCGAGGTGAATTCGAACAATACAACAGGGCGTCGACTCGGTGGACCAATCGCACGACCCCGAATGCTGAAACAGGGTCGCAGACTGAATCTGCCCAGACAGCTCCGAGTACCAACGTCACGGATCCAGTGATATTACAGACTGAGCGGAGACGACGAATCGCGAAGGCACAAGACGAAGAACTCAGGTGGGCCTACCTGAGAGGTGGATTTGAGGACCTTACACGTCGTTTAGCTCAGAATGCCGGCCAAGGCGTAGAAGTCTTTGTACTCAGCGAGCACGGCCTGTTCGACCGCCGAGATGAGACGCGCCGACAAGGCGAACTCGGCGAACCGAACCTCTCATTGAGATTGGTGATTCCGTCAACTATGCTCGACGAGATACTACATAACTGTCACAACTTGATCGAAGGGGTCACCAAGGCATCGTCAGAACTTATCACAGAGTCAAAGCCGACTACTACTGGATTGGTCTTTATGCCGACGTGGTGAAACATGTTAGAGCCTGCGAGGACTGCAGTATTAGTAAGAGCAAGCCACAGTTGAGAGGTTACTCACCGGGAAATGTGGTGTCAGACCGTCCATTACAGGTCGTGTCAATGGATTTCGTGATTCCCCTACCTCGAACTCAGCGGGGCAATACTGCACTGCTGTTGTTCCAGAACCACTTCACGGGGTTCGTTACCGCTAAAGCTATGAATGACACCGGGGCACTCGAAGTGGCCAAAGTGTTTGAAGAATGCGTCTTCAGGCGGTTTGAAGCTCCGTCTCTGATACGACACGACCTAGATCCAAGGTTCATGAGTGAAGTGTTCCAGACGTTCTCCGAGATGATGCAGTCGAGAGCAAGGGCTACGCTGAGTTACTGACCACAAGCCAACGGTCAACAAGAGAGGTCAGTCAAGACAATGTTTCAGATTATACGAGTCTACGTAGAAGACCTGCTTCAGGCAGCTGGGATGACATCGCCGAGGAGATGGTACACGCTATCAACAGTTCAAGAGACTCGCCTCGGCGAGAGACTCCTTTCTATCTAGTGCATGGCTCGGACGCCAAGTCTACAATCAAGTCTATGACAAGCTCAATACGACATGGACAGGGACGCTCGGATAACTCGGCGAATGCGGTCGAGTGGCGCCGAGAAGTGAACATACAACGGGAAGTTGCCCTACGGCTAGCAGCCGAGTTTCAAGTCCGAGAGAAGACACGACGAGCTCGAGAACACAACGGAGCATTGGGCAAGAAGGAGAAAAGATTCATTCCCAACACAGCAGATGACGAAGACGGAGTTGCAGGACCAGGCGATGAATTCACTGAACCCTTATTCAAAGAAGGAGACCAAGTCTGGTTGTTTATGGAGCGAGTCAAGTCGGGCCTGACAAAACGTTAGCGCATCGATGGCATGGACCATTTAGGGTGAAGAAGAAGGTGGAAGCATTTGCCTATGAACTGGAGCTACCCGACAAGATCGGATGTAGGTTCTACCCAGTGGTCCATGTATCGCGCCTGAAAGCAGTCACCGAACTCGGCGAGAGACCCAAGACGAGGCTAATCACTGACCTCGAAGAGACTCAGCGATTTGACTTTGACGAAGAATTGCTACCGGAAGATAGTTGGGAGCTTGATGCAAGTGCGAGCCAGTATCAAGTCGAAGCCAATTTTGACGATGGGTTACCACTATCCACGAGTACGTCACGATCCCAGCGGGAGTTAAGGTTACGTGGGTCGGTTACGATAAGCCACTGTCGAATTTGTCACGTGGAGTTCTCTTGTTTGCCTATCTATGCCACGGGGCTGCCGTAGCTTTAGCGTCAGAGGAAGACGTTCGACTCAAGGCGTCACTAATACTAAGTTCCTTATTTAAAGGAACTTACAGCCCAAGCTCAGGGCTCAAAGTTAATACCTTAACTTTTATGCTTTAAAACCAGAAGCGTTTTATTTACTATTATTGCGGCCAAACCGCCTAGGGGTAAATGTATCTGTTTAACTATCTAGCATAGTTAAACCTAATCAAATGCATAACGTGTGGCTTTCAGCCAACGTACTGAGAGACCTTGTTAACTCTCCAACTTATGTACTGAGATTTTGTTAACTCCCCGGGTACTTCGTACCTCTGTGTGTTCCACACCATATAACCCCGTTACAATTTACGACAGAAGAAGCGTGAAAACCGTCTGCAAATGGTGCAAGTTGCTGATGATTAACAGTTATTGCACCAAATGTTACACCAACTCGGCGGACGACACAGGCCGAGTTGAGATGGAATGCTACTGTGTCGAAATTGCATAAACTGAATAATTACAAAATGGAGTCACGAACGCTAGCGACAGTGACGCTCAGTCGAAAGAAGAAGAAAAAAAACTCAAAAAGAAGGCGATCTGGACTCCGAGAGAGGTGAACCCGACGGAGACAGCTGGGGGGAGTTCAACGGACTCGATGATTGAAGGCGTTGCGGCGTAGCATATATCGCTCCTTGATAGACCGTTGGAGGAGATGCAACATCTGCGGCCGTAGCACGGAGTATCATCGACGAGCTCGCCAAAGAGACTGACGCAGATGTGGTGTAGCGGGATCAGCAAAATTTGCGAGATTGCTGGATCCAACTTACCAACTGCGCCCAGACACCGACTAACGGAGGGGGTCCCCCGATGATCCGTGTTCTGCTGAACTTTCCTCACCTTGTGTACCCGTCGGTAGGGCGGGGTCTTGCTCTCTCGGTAACTTCCGAAGAGTTCAAGTGATGAAGCTTGAGTGTCTTGGCGAGACGTGGGGATGGCGTGGAGCAGCCGTGGTAATATCTTCACTCTGCGTCCGTGGTTGGTTCTGAATCCTAAGCGAATATTCGAGCTTGATGGATCCTGGGCCAAGATTGTGGATCTGGCCGTAGGTTTGCCTTGCGGGTGTGTTCCCTTGTCTTTGCGTTTCCTTTGCGTCGTACTTGCCGCCTCCTGTGACGGGATCTTGAGAGTTGCGATCTTCTTGGGTATACCCGGCCAAGTAGTAAATCCGGTTAATCTGTCGGATCTGCACAAGTAAAGGAAAAGCTCACTAGGTTGTAGGATCTGGCCAATGTATTATCCAGTTATCACTACCAACACTAGATTCGCAATTCCCAACCTTCTCCGAGCTCGTACGGCCAAATGTTGTTCCGGTTCTTGAGGGCAGGAAGGCACTTGCGTGATATTGTGCAAATTGAGTTCTGTATTAATATTTAAGCCTATACCTGCCTGGATTTCTACCTTCTATGTCTTTTACCTGTTAAATCTCTTACCGAGCTCGGCTGCATATCCTTTCTCTCCTTGCCCATTATCCCAGCTGTATTATCTTCAGATCCACCGGATCCATGGTGTAATCATTATGGTCACCCTATTATGGGTACACTCATCAGGATCCAGGTCGCTTGGATCCACTTCACTGAAAGTGCACACTCGTCGTGGATCTGAGCTCTCCAATCATCCAACATCATCTCGCAACCGTCTGTGATCTCCACTGCCCCACGAAAGTTCGAGATCCACTGCATCCATCATACCTATACCCTGGATCCAGGTCCCTCAAGGCGGGATCCTCCCTCCTTGGATCCGAACTCGGAAGCATGGGATCCGGGTCACCTCGCGGTGGATCTTGACTCCTCGTTAGCCGTGGATACCAGATCCACCTTCAGATGACACCTACCATCATTCGTTCATAGGATCCACACTCGATCCACCCGTACATATTATATCCCATATCCACCTAAGTGAACCGAGGTAAGGCTGGGTCCGAGATATGTCTTGGTGGATCTTGCCTTCTCGTACATCACTCATACCAGATCCATCGTCGTCTCATACGGGGTGCTGCTCGTCATGGCTAATCCACCACCGGCAACTTGCATCCGTGCCACCAACTAAAATCCTCTCTAATCACTTGAAATTGTCACTGATTCGGGATAGTGACCCCGCGTCAGGCCCATTCTCTTATTTCTGAGAAAGCACTTCACCACAATCGCCTCCTGTACGATGTCGGCGCTGCACAACAGCGTTCACGGCGTACATTACCAGCATCCATACTCGCTTTCTCCTCTTCGCGACACATGTCTCCCGCCAAGCGTACCGGCAAATCGTCGGGCAAGGCCCCATCCGCCACCCCTCCGGTCAGTCCAGGCTCTTTCTGATCAAGTGCAAACCTTGACGGCGGAGCTCCAGACGGCTTAAGATGCCCAAGGCCAAGCTGCGTCTTTGCACGCCACCCAACTCCAAACCTTGCGAGCCCAGGTCCATGACCAGGCTATGGAGATCCAGGGGTGGGAGCACCGTGCGGCCTCTCGGTCGCAGGACCTACGACTCTTGCTGGATGATCAGGCGGTCGAGATCCGCGACCTGACCGGGCGGTTGGATCACGCCTCCCGTCAACGAGACAGCATGCGGGACGACAACGACCACCTCCTTGGGGAGATGACGCTTGCCGGATCTGAGATCCACCAGCTCCAATCCCGGATCCACGACCTCGAGCGGGATCTGGAGGATTCTCAGACGGCTAGGGCAGTCACGGACGAGAGTTTGGACCGACTCCGTGACGAGTTGCGTCTGACCCAAGAGGAGGTGGTGACCAACGACTATGTGGGATCCACCCATGGCGGATCCACCTTAGGGTCGGCGCGTGGAGGATCTCCCGCGCCAAATCCACCTCCCTCGTCGCCGGATGTAGCTCTGGCTCGTCTCTCTGAGGAGCTGAAAGATGTCAAAGAGTCACTCGAGAAAGCGTCTGCCGGGCGGGATTACACGCTCGAAGAATTCGTACGCATAACTCAATTGCGCGACGAGATCCAAGCGAAGTTGGCGGACACCGAACTCCAACGGGACAAGGCGGCTACCGAGTGGGCGGATGCCAAGCGAACGCAAACGGAGCTAGAATCCAAGCTCCGCCGCACGAGTACGTGGATCTTTTTTTGTCTCCTGCTAGTAACCCCATATTCATTTGTTCTGTCGATCCAGGTGACAAATTGAAGGAAGCCGATGCGACCACCGCGAAGCTCCAGGATCAACTCGCCGTAGCCCAAACTCAGCAGCAACAGCTGATCCTGGAGCGCGATCGCGGCTTGTCGGAGCGGGATTTGGCACGTCGACGACTGGCGCTGGTGACAGCTGCCGTTTCGGATCCACTTCCTCCCTTGTCGGGGCCCTCTCATGCTGCTAGCGTCTCTGCTCCTCTTCCGACGGTAAGTGGGGCGGATTCGTCGGCTGCGAAACGCCCGCGTAGTGCATCTCCCGCCCCTAGCACCGGATCCTCCCGTCCCCATAAGCAGGCCCGAGCTTCCCCGAAAGCCAAGCCCAAAACGACTCCGGTCTCTAAATCGGCTCCGCAAGCGGGATCCACTTTTGTGTCCAAGGCGGGATCTACACCCGCGTCCAAGACTTCCGCTTCTCCCTCGAAGTCGGGTGCCGGATCCAAGTCTGGATCCACCGCTAGATCCAAATCTACCTCGGCGTCCAAGCCTGGATCTGCCACTACGTCCAAGTCTGGCTCCGGACCCCAGACTGGGTCTACGACGTCCAAGACTGGACCCGTTGCTACGTCCAAAGCGGGAGTGGGATCCAAGGCTGGATCCACTGCTGCTACGTCAAAATCTGGATCCGGACCCAAGACTGGGTCTACGGCGTCCAAGACTGGATCGGTTGCCCCATCCAAAACAGGATCAACGGTGTCCAAGTCCGGATCGACGGCCAAAACGGGATCTACGGCCGCATCCAAACCGGGATCGGCGTCCAAGACGGGATCCACCGCTGGTCCTTCGGTGACGACGCCCGCCGTTCCCCAGCTCGCTTCCACCAACCCTCCGCCGGCCCGTACTGGACCCGGGAAGGGGAAAGCCAAACGTGTCATTCCCCCTGGATGTGGACTTGGTAGCTCGGAGGACGACGAGGATGAGGAATCCGACTGGTCCGACGGCTCGGGGCCTCCTAACCGATCGTCGGCAAAGCGTACGTCGTCTTCCGGCCCGTATCCCTTCACTCTGAGCGATGAGGACGATGACGACGACGACGATGACGACGAGAGTCCAGAGGATTCGGAGGAGGCTCGAGCCGCTGAGGAGGCCTTGGAGGAAGACACGCGGCGGGCTCTATCCCAATCCCGATCCGAAGCCCGGCGGAGATCCCTCTCGACGCCGCCTCCACAAGTCGCTGGCACAGCCGGATCCGGAGGCGACACTGCGGGATCCGCGATCCAAGTCGACAGTGACGGTGGATCGGGTAGTGATGGTGGGAGGGGGTCGCCTCGTGGTGGCGGACTCCTTGGATCTGGCGGAGGGGGGTCGCCTGGTGGCGGATCTCCCGGATCTGGTGGAGGGGGGGGGGGGGGGGGGGGTCGCCTCATGGTGGTGGATCTCCAGGATCGCCCCATGGTGGCGGATCCCCTGGATCCGTCTTGATCCCCGCTCCCCCTAACTCGTCACTGCCAGGGATGCTCCCCGTGGCCCCGTTTGGTCCGGATGCTGCCTTCATTCCTGGTCGGCGTGCCCCTGTGGCCTTCGCTACCAGAGACATTGGGCCTTGGTCCGCTAAGAAACTGAACCGGGTCGCCATTGTCACAATGAAGATCACTGCTCTGTTTCCTGAGCTGCCATTCCGAGCTGAGTGGATATTCCCTCGGGAAGAGGATGTCATCCCGACGGCTGGCTATGTGGATTCGCTTATCACCAGACCTCACGTGGAAGCATTGCAAGGTGCTGCCCCGTGGGATACGCTGGTCACCACACCGGTGGATCCGGTTAGCTTCAGGGGTGATGTGCGTGGGCGACTCGGGGTATTCGTTCGGGCGTTCCGGGATTTCGCCTCCAAGCACCGGGTTGCTATATGGGAGGGCACTCACCGGTTCCCCATCTCTCGGAATCAACTACAGGGTTCGACTTGGTTGTCCAACTTCAACAAGCAGCGTGGTAACCGACGTAGCCATGCGGGCCGAGCTTGGAAGAGAGTCCTTGTGATCCTCGTGTTAGCAATCCAGGACGGTTGGTGTGACGTGGATATTTTGCTGGATCCATCCTTCTTGCATCTTCCCCGACGCGGGAATAAGGTAGCTTGGTTTCCGGGATCCGTATCCCGTCAAGCCAACTTGGAGGATCCCAACCTCCATCGCCCAGAACCCACGAGCCTATTGGACGCCTTGCGAGAGATCGACGAAGCCGAGCCTTGGCGCATCCAGTTTCGCGGGGACCTGAGCCAACACCCAGGACGCCAGATCCAGCGTCTAGTGGGCAAGTTCCTCAATGTTCAGCCCAAGACTACCTGATCCTCATCACTCTTTGACGCCACGCCCCCAGTTTCCGTCTTCGTGGATTCATTTCGTAGCAGTAACTAGCGACTGTATACTGGGTCGAGCTAGCCTTTTGCATAAGCTATTATAATCCACACTCTCTTACTTGAATATGCTTATAACATTCCTTCGTCGGTTGAGAGATCTAGTCCACCCTTTCAGTGTACACCTGGATCTGGGCGGGATCCACCCTTTCAGTGTACACCTGGATCTGGGCGGGATCCACCCTTTCAGCGTACACCTGGATCTGGGCTGGATCCACCCTTTCAGTGTACACCTGGATCTGGGCGGGATCCACCCTTTCAGCGTACACCTGGATCTGGGCTGGATCCACCCTTTCAGTGTACACCTGGATCTGGGCGAGATCCCGGATCCAGTTGGGTCCGCGCCTGGATTTCATCCGGATCTAGCGCCAATGACCCAGGTTCAATCGGGTCAGTATAGTTCGGGCCCTTGAAAGCTTGTGCTTGAAATCAAGCAGGACTCCTCACACGTAAAACGTCACTCTTATGCATAAACATTCACTCCTTCCTCCTAATCCACCCTGTGGATTCGTCTTCTCTTACTTTCCGATGTGACCAACTCATATTAGCGATCCTCCTCCTCCTGACCCACACCCTTCCTGTGGGTCCTTCTTCATTCTTCCATCGATATGACCAACTCACATCCATGGATCCCTTCCCTACTCTTCTTCATGAGACTGCATCACGCCGAATCTGTTACGATTCGTACGATCCCTCAAGAAATCATAGAGTAATGCTCCACAGTTCAGATCTGCCTCGTCTACCCAACTGGGTTCGTCATATCCACGCCAATGCACCAGCAATTCACGGTAAATCCGTCCGTATCTAGTTCGCTTCCCCGATCTCATATCGGTGATTTTCTCGACTTCGAACTCGTCGGCTTCGAGATCCACATTCCAACTATCTTCCGGTAGGAGAACTTCGTCGAAGTCGACGCGGTCGGATACATCTACCGAAAGACGGATCTGCGGCCGATCCGGATATTCTTTGACCAACTTCAGCTTGGATACGTGTACTACAGGGAACAGGCGATATTCGGTACCTGCCGTTTCCAGCCTTACCGCATGTTCTCCAATCTTCTCGCTCACCCGGAACGGTCCATGCCATAGATGGGCCAATTTGCGGGCGTACCCTTCTTTCACTCGATCCAAATAAAGCCACACCTGCGATCCCTCTTGGATTTGATGTGGACGGGCGTCTTCGTTGTGTCGATCCGCTCGATCCTGTATCGCACTCCGCAGTCGTTCGTTCACCTGGGATCTAGCTTGCCGGTAGTATTTCTGGACTTGATATCGCCATCGCCTAGGATCTCGGTTTCTCTTCTTGGTGCTGCATACTGGGATGGCCGCTTCCAGGGTGGATTTGGGATCCCACCCATGTACCAAGTAAAATGGGGTATCACCCCGGATCCTGTCTTGGGCGGTGTTTATCGCGAAGGGGAGTCGTTCTGCGTACTCATCCCAATCCCGCTGATCCAAATCCTGGACATACATCTTGAGTGCTCTCGTGATCGTCTGCACCATGCGCTCGGCCGACCCGTTAGCTTGGGGACGATATGCCATGGTTGCTCGCTGTCGCTGTCCCAGGATCCGGTTGAACGCTCGAAAGAAATCAGACATAAAGCCTGGCTCCCGATCATGTCTAATCATTTCGCTAGCTCCAAATCTTCGGAAGACACACTCCTCGTACGATTCAGCAATGGTTTGCGCAGTTCTAGACGCACTAGCTTTGGCTATCACGTATCCGGTAAACAGGTCCACCCAAATCAACAATTCTGTCTTTCCTTTAAACGACTTGGGCAACGAAGGGATATGATCCATGGCTATGATTTGGAAAGGGTAAGTCGCTTGGATATTCCCAGGTGACTCCCCTTCGATTGTGGGCCTGCCCTTGCCTGTCTCACAATCCACACATTCACCGACATATCGTTGTACGCTCTTGAATAGTCCTCTCCAGTGGAAACATTCCCGGATCCGTTGGTAGGTCCGACCAATACCCTGATGTCCGCCTTCCAAGCTAGCGTGGTAGTGGTGTAGGACATCCTGTTGCAAGGTTTCTGGCATCACCAATCTCATCAATCCATCCCGATCCTCGTGGACTCTCTTCGTAGGGGGGCAATAGAAGAGCAAGTCATTCAGATCCACTGCGTAATCCGTAGCCATAACGCTGTAGGATTTGGCATCCTCCCGGCTTAAGTCTCGTACATCCCCCATCAGATACTTCTTTAGTCCCAGGATCCACGCTTCCTCGTTCTGTGCTTTGAGGATCCGCTCAATGCGGACTCTCTTCACGAATGTTTCATCGAGGATCTGAGGGCTGGATCCAATCCTTCCTCTGGACCTAGTGACAGCCATTACCTGGACTGTCCTTTTCCCGGATCCAACCACCACCACCTCATCTAGTCGGTTCAACGTCACGAGATCCTGATGCTCGGCCTCTCTCTCCACTTCGACACCACACTGATTCCGTAAAGCGGCACTGGCCAAGCTATCTGCACTAGCATTCCAATCCCGCTTGACATGCACCAACTCGTGATTCATCCAATCACGCAGGTGGATCATCACTTTCTGCCGTAACAGTGTTAGGGCCGGGGCCTTGCAGTCGATCTCACCTCGCACCTGTCTGATTACCAAATTTGAATCCCCACAAATCACCAGCCGTTTTGGATCTTGTCCCTTTAGTAAATCCAAACCCAGAAGGAGTCCGTTATACTCCGCTTCATTAACGGTGAGGCCTTCCGCGTAAGTGGATCTGGCCCGTACAACTTCCCATCCGGGCAGTCTCCACAGTATTGCACTGTATGCTCCTCCTCCGCGTCGTACACGAGCGGATCCATCGAAACTCAGGCCGTACAGATCCTCATCCACCTGTACCGTCGGGATCTGGATCTGGATCCGGCGTTTGGGCTCTTTCTTAGGAGCGATCCTAGTCAGCGCCTCATCCATCTTAGCTCGAGGAGTGATGCTCGCGGCCAAGACCCCAGGTCTCGTCTTCCCCTTTCGAACATTTCACAATCTCCAGCGTCCAAGGCGAGCGTAAAGCTGCCAACTGTCCCAAACGTCCTTGTAACCCGGCCGACTTGAACAGCCAGGCTAGCGTAGAATGTCGAGTCAGGATCCGGATGGATACCCGCAGGTTGTAATTGAGATCTAACACGCGCAGGAGCGCGAGTATCTCCTTCTCCACCGCTCCGTAATTCAGTTCATTCGGCTTTAGCGTCCGGCTGACGAAGGTGACTGGATGACAGATCCCTTCATGTTCTTGTACCAAAGCTGCTGAGACTGCCCGGTCACTGGCATAAACTATCACCGTAGGTTGACGTTCAGGATCGAAATGACGGAGGATAGGTGTGGTCGCGATCCTGTTCCTCAGCTCCACGAATGCATGTTGAGCTCGGATCCACCGAGGTTCCGCCTTTTCCGAGTTCTCTTCCGTCGTCTCTATCCAGATTGGATCCTCTCTCCGTTGGTCCCGGGGTGGATCCAGCTCCTGTGTTAGGTCCTCTTCTGACGTCGTACCACTTGGATCCCTTTGTGGATCCGACATCTCCCGGGCCAGAGCTTGTCGGATTTTCATCTGGACAGCTGGAGTGGTCATCGCAGCAAAATCTACCTCTCTTAATTCATACAATACCGCGGCAAACAGGGCGTAATCCTCGATGAACCGACTGTAGTAGTTCAAACTGCCCAAGAAGGATTGCATCGCTCGTAACGACTGTGGGAAGGACAAATCGGCTAATGAAGACAGGTCCTTAGGATTCGCCTCCAATCCCTCCTTGGAAACTCGATGGCCTAAGTAATCCACCTTGCGCATCCCCCAATAGCTCTTTACCACACTAATAGAGAGATTCCACTTAGTACACGCCTCTAGTAGGGATGTCACTCTTTCGCACAACTGATCCCACGATTCCGCCGGGATCAGAATGTCGTCGATGTAAGATCTGCGTCCTAACACAGACGGGGTCCCAGGATCCCCTGGCTCCCCCGCTTCGAATGGATCCACTTCTGCATTGCCTTCCCCGGATCCACCCGTTTCGGGCTCCGGTATTCGGGTGAACCCATAGAGGGCGTTATCGATGAGGCGTTGGTAGATCTGGGGTGCGTTCTTCAATCCAAACGGCATCCGGGTCCACTCGAACAGGCCAAACGGTGTGATGAATGCGGATATTGCGCGAGCTCGATCCGTCATAGTAACCACCCAGAAACCACTGGCCATGTCTAGAGAACAGTACCAGAGTACTTTATCCAAATCTTCCAACAGCTCATTGATTAGAGGCATCGGGTACACCATCAATCGAGTCAGGCGTTTAACCAGCCGGTAGTCAATGCACAGTCGTATATCCACCCCGTTCTTCTTAATGATGATCACCACCGGAGATGCCCACGGGGACGTTGAGAAGCTGATGATCTTGGCTTGCAGCAAGCCCTTAATCAGATCCGACAGTTTTTCTCGGAACTGAGGTGCCACCTTCCGCACCCTTTGAGCGATCGGTTTCGCGTCGCCGACATCGATGTCACATTTGACTCCGCGGGCGGCGGGCGGTAACGCATTACCCTTACCGATCAGCAGATGTCGGCTTTCCCAGATCTTCTGACGTAGACGATCCACTTCAGTGGGTTCGTTCGCCCCCGGATCCACTTGGATGTCGTCAATCGTGACCTCCTCTGTGGTCAGTGGTACTTCCGGGATCACCGCCATGCCTTCTCCGATATTTTCGGCGTGTAGATCCCCGCCTTCACGGTAGCAGACTTGTTCATCTTCGGTCTTTGTCGGATCCACCCTTGGATCCAGGCACCGCGACTCTCCTTCGACCGTCATCCCTTCTGTCTTCGTGGGGTCGGGTATCCTGGTACTGGGGAAGCCACCAGTCGGATCCAGCCGGTCCTCTAACGAGTCTAAACCCGACAGTTCGGGTTTGACTAGTGTTGCCACTCTCGATAGGGATCCAGGCACTTATCCAGTGGAAAGCTTGGATCCACTTGTGGATCAGCGGGATCCGGCTGTTCGGCTTTAGCCCTCTGCAATCCTTCATCCACCGAACCTGCGTTATCTAAGGGCCGACTCTGGGGATCGTCCCCGGTCGTGGATCCAACCTCCATTGCTTGGATCTCAACCCGTCGATCTCTCTGTAGGATCTTTCGCGGAGTTGGATATGAAGGCCGATCCACCAAGGGGCCAGTTGGCTCCGCCGGGAGCTCCACCTCTCCGAGAGATTCGATCTCGGTAGTCGCCTCGTACACCAGATTCTGCCATTCTTTGTAGTGGCGGGATCCCACTGACACATATCCAGGTCGCCTAGGGATACCGTCCTTCGCCAACCATCGTCCGATCTCCTCATAATGGTCCAGTAATAGTCTCTTGTCGCTGACGTTCGTGACCTGGAGGTATTGTGATCGACCTGGTCCCTGGATTACGGTAGGCACCCACTTCTCACCCCGAGTGACCCACAGTTTCTCATGTTCCACCCACTTCAGCCGATCTGGCAGTTCCCAAGTTTCCCCGGGCTCGATCCAGGTCGTCTTATCCGCCCTTATGATCCCCATCCTCGCTCCATACAACGGCCGCCGTCCGCTGAGCTGGATCCGCATCTCGTCGGGGTAACACAGTGTCCCATCCGCCAGATCCAATCTCACTCCGGCTGGTACCATGAAATCCATCCCGAGGATGGCGTCTTGACCAGCGATATCTCCAACCCAAATATCGAACCAGTATACCAAACAACCTGCCAGCGTGATCTTGATCCGCGTTCTCCCATTCGTACGGTATACGCCTTCACCAATCCCAACACAATCTTGGATCCGACTCCCATCCACTTGGCACCCAACCTTACGAGCAAAGGCGGTATCCAGTATAGACACCTCGGCACCACTATCTAGGAGTAGGATTGCTTTTTCATTGTTGATCTTGCCCCCTACCTTGGCTTGTCTGAACCACTTTCCTGGGGCATGGTATTTCCAGTATCCACGGGGCTTCTCTGTCAGCAGATCCATGGATCCGCCCTCTTCAGATCCACGGGATCCAGTGACCTGACAAACCTTGGGTGGATCTGCAGTGACTTCACCCTTGGTAGGCTCAAACCATTGGCCATGTTGTCGCTTCTCTCAGTAACCGCGCGCTTCTCCTCTTTGTAGATCCAGGGTTGAAGAGACTTCGGATCTGGCAAACTCATCCACTTGGCGCAAACTAGAAATCTTGGCAACTGACACTTCATGTCGATCACGTGTATTATCGACTGGATCTATGGTCCTGCTACCTGGATCTAGCGATGTCTTGTTCACAAATGCATAAATGCAGTACCTAGATTGCTCGGCTCGTACCGGATTCAAACCCGGCGAGCGTCCTAGTTTAACATCTTCTCGGCCACTTCTGGCAACATCCCTCGGTGCTTGGCTGGGTCAAACCATTGGCGGATCTGGTTGTAGAATTCTTCCATCGGGCACTTGCCGACGTCGTGAATCTCGCCACACCCGCGACACACGTAGAAGCAATGATCCCCGGGATTACCTTTCTTGCCACACTTCTCACAGACCAGATGTTTCCAGCATCCAGATTCAGTGTGCTTCCGGGATCCGCACTGCGAACACCTGACTTGTGCTGCCCCGTCCATGAGATCTCGGGATCTGTACATCCCACGGTCCGGGTACGGTATCCCCCGGTCGAGAGTTGTCTCCGGTCTTCGCCGTTCGATCGTTGGACGCAGTGAGACAGACTCGACGGTAATCTTCAGGGTCGGAGTCCGAGCCGTCGGATCCTGACTCAGTTCCTGAGTCAGGCGCCGTGACTTGGTGGACACGTCGAGCTGGGGCCGTGGGCGTCGGAGCCTTTTGGCGATACTTGCCGGATCCGACCGCCGCCTTCTTCTGGCGGTGTTTCGCGCGATCCACAGCCCGCAGCACTTCTTCGAGCTCATCTGCGTCTGGAAGACGTAACAGGGCCAGCCTGTCGGCCAGATCCACATCTCCCAACGTCTCGATGAAGTGATCCACGTGTTCCCGCAGTACCTTGGATCCCCCATTCTTGATCTTCAACTTGGCCCGTAGACCGGCCACATTTAGTCGATGTAGATATTCTAGCGGGGATTCATCCGATCTGCGGCGAGCGTGGTAGTATTGTCGTGCCACCGACACTCCCAATCCACAGTACTGGGTCTGGAAACTGCGCAGCAAATCTGGCCACTTGTTCCTGGTGGATCTGCCCAGCTGCCGATACCAGTTCCTGGCTGGCCCCGCTAGCAGATCCGCAAAGGTCAAACGCTTCTCAGCATCCGACGCTTGATCTCTCATGAGGGCCGACTTGACTTTGCTGATCCATGTTCTCGCTCGGTCCTCATCTTGATCCTTGCCCGTGAATTCCTTCAGATCCGATATGGCTGAGATCCGTACCCTCTGGATCATGGACGATCCACCCGACCCGGCTGCGGCAGTTGCTACCACCGCTGATGAAAGGGATGGGCCATCCAGATCATCTGGATCGAACTCATCATGGGAGTTGTCTCCCTCCACTGACTCCATCTCCACGTCTCGTGCTCCATGTTCGTGGAGCACTTGCGCTTGTGACACGGGCGCTCTCATACCTTGTTCGGCCAGGAATCGACTCATCGCAGCTTCGAAGTGTCGCTGCAGGGTGCCCGAGCAAGTGTCAGAAGAGCCTGTGGCCGTCTGGTCCACTGGCGAGTCAGGATCCGTGAGGCGATTACTTTGTGCCCAATCTGACGATAACCCCACTGGCTTCTTGCCGGATCTGACTAGATCCTGGCCGGATTGTATCAGATCACGGGAAGGGCGGACTGGATCCCGAGTCTTCACGCTCAAAGGGACTTCCTGTCCCCGGATCCTCGCCCGCGCTTCCAGCATGGATGCCCCGGAGGGTCCTAACGTCATGCGTCGGGGCTCGGACGACGTGTCGGACCCATCCTCAGCCGCGGATCCGTAGTTCGAGGACGCAGCTTGGCGGATCCTTGGCGACGACACTGGATCCATAGTGCGCGACCTTTCTCCGGTGATGGACTTAACTCTGGCAAAGAGGTCCCGCGTCGCGGATACTATGAGATCAGGTCTAGCTCGAAGATATCCTCTGCGTCGAACGCACCAGCTACGATGCCTGCCTCCGTAAGCAGACGTAATAAATCCTTGGCTGCCACCAATTTGTTCGTCGTTTTCGTTGGTGCTCTCACCGATTCCCTTGAATCTTCGATCTGGCGTGGATTCAGGATCCGCATGACAGGATCTTGATGCAGGAAATCGCGTAGAGCTTGGTGGCGATACACAAACTCGAGATCCTTGTCGGACCAGCTGGACCTGGATCCAGCTTGGTCTTCTTCCGACTCTGGCGCTTGCATCTTCTTCCGCGTAGTCTTACTCGTTTTCGTCTTCTTTTTCGTTTCGTCGACTAGCGGGCTTGGGTTTAGGTACGGTGATGGCTTAACCGGTGAATCTGCAAATGCATACCGTTTCGCCTTCACTTTCCCTTGTTTTGTTAGCGGATCTTGACTTGCGTCAAGATCCGCAGGGGTCCCCGAGGGGACCTGGGGAGGATAGAGAGGTTTTTATTCTAGATCCGAATCCGGATCCACCTCTCTTCCGTCGACAGAGTTCCTCCCGAAACCCCATCGATCCGCGGATCTTGTTTCATTCAGCGGCGTCTTCGTCGATCCGACCTCCGACGACGCCTCTTCCCCTGGCTCAATCTTCACTTGAGCATCTTCTTGGGACTCACGGTGAAATCCCGAGTCACCAAAAGATCCGGGCACGCGCACCATTGTGGTGTAGCGGGATCAGCAAATCAGCGAGATTGCCGGATCCAACTTACCAACTGCGCCCAGACACCGACTGACGGAGGGGTCCCCCGATGATCCGTGTTCTGCTGAACTTTCCTCACCTTGTGTACCCGTCGGTAGGGCGGGATCTTGCTCTCTCGGTAACTTCCGAAGGTTCAAGTGGTGAAGCTTGAGTGTCTTGGCGAGACGTGGGGATGGGGTGGAGCAGCGGTGGTAAAATCTTCACTCTGCGTCCGTGGTAGGTTCTGGATCCTAAGCGAATATTCGAGCTTATGGATCCAGGGCCTAGATCGTGGATCTGGCCGTAGGGTTGCCTTGCGGGTGTGTTCCCTTGCCTTTGCGTTTCCTTTACGTCGTACTTGCCGCCTCCTGTGACGGGATCTTGAGAGTTGAGAGCCTCTAGGGTGTAACCGACCACGTAGTAAATTCGATTAACCTGTCGGATCTGCACGTGTATAGGAAAGCTCACTAGGTTATAGGATCTGGCCAATGTATTATCCAGCTATCACTACCAACACTAGATTTGTAATTCCGAACCTTCTCCGAACTCGTACGGCCAATGTAGTTCCGATTCTTGAGGGCAGGAAGGCACTTGCGTTGTATTGTGCAAATAGAAGTCTGTGTTGATACTTAAGCCTATACCTGCCTGGATTTCTACCTTCTGTGTCTTTTACCTGTTAAATCTCTTACCGAGCTCGGCTGCATATCCTTTCTCTCCTTGACCCATCATCCCAGCTGTATTATTCTCAGACCCACCAGATCCATGGCGTAATCATTATGGTCACCCTATTATGGGTACACTCTTCCGGATCCAGGTTGCTTGGATCCACTTAACTGTATGTGTATGCTCGTCATGGATCCGAGCTCTCCAATCCTCCAACATCGTTCTGCGACCGTCTGTGATCTCCATTGTCCCTCAGAAGTTCGAGATCCACTGCATCCACCATCCCTGTATCCTGGATCCAGGTCCCTCTATGCGGGATCCTCCCTTCCTTGGATCCGAACTCGGAAGTATGGGATCCGGGACACCTCGCGGTGGATCTTGTCTTCTCGTTAGCCGTGGATACCAGATCCACCTTCAGATGACACCTATCATCATTCCTTCATAGGATCCGCACTCGGTCCACTCTTATGTAGTATATCCCATATCCATTTAGGTGAATCCAAGTAAGGGTGGATCCGAGGTAAGTCTTGGTGGATCTTGCCTTCTCGTACATCGCTCATACCAGATCCATCGTCATTTTATACGGGGCGCTGCTCGTCATGGCTAATCCACCACCGGCAACTTGCATCCGTGCCACCAACTCAAATCCTCTCTAATCACTTGAAATTGTCACTGATTCGGGATAGTGACCCCGCGTCAGGCCCATTCTCTTATTTCTGAGAAAGCACTTCACCACACAGCGAAGTTGTGGATACCTTGAGGATTCAGCCGCGGTGGAGCGCCCTGCGCGTATGCAGGAGGCGCTTGTTCGGCAAGATCGAAGTCTTCTTCAATCGCGTCGTCAACAACCTGAGGATCCATACCGCGCGGAGCGAAAACCAAGAAGTCCACGATACGAGCGCGGAAGCAGGTGTTATACGGGTGGACCGCCGTGTCAGTTAGCCACCAAGCTCGCCAGGGCTCGGCTAGATCCACATCGTGAGCATATTGAACCCAGTATCTCCCGGATGGAACCCACGAAAGGTTAACAGGAGAGTAATGGGGGATGGACGGATCGAAATAAACCTCAGCGTCCACAAGAGGAGCAGGTTCATCGCCGAGCTTCTGAGTGACCGCCGAGTAAAGCTGATCGTAGACAGCGACAACCAAGGATCGTAGGGTGTCACTACGGCGTTTGCGCTCGCGCTTGTACACCAGCCACAGCTCATACACCTCAGCAAGCTGAGCGGGCGTGGCAGCCGGGTTGACGTCAGGATGGAGACCCATCAGCACACTTGACTCGACGATCCAATGACGACGCTCATAGAGAGCCACAAAATAACGGATCATTTGGCCATCTGTCTTGATGGGCCTCCCCGCCGAGTCCAAAGGACTGTCGCCACGAAGCTTCACCCACATATCTCCAAGAACTTGCATCAAAGTTCGAGGTCGGGTCTGAGAAGCCAAACACCGCCGAGCTTCCTCCAGTATCGACGGAGAAAAGAAGAAAAGAAGCTCAGGGAGCATCCGCCGAAAACGCTGACAAGGATGGCTCGGATCAAAAACGGCCATGAAAGCTCGAATGCCGCCAAGAGAACACGGCGTAGGTGGCACACGACTCTTGCCTCCTACGAGCTCCATCTGCACCCCTCCGCTCAGTGTATCCAACAGCGCATTCCAACAACGGGCTGAGCCGAAATGCATAAATGGTACCTCGCGGAGTTGAGCCATGTGAAGAGTCAAGCGACAATCCTTGGAGACCTCTTGCGAGGCCCAGGTCCGTAACGTCGCCAGCGGGAGTGTAAGTGCGCTGGGTAGAGTGACCAAAGCCGGACGTGATGCAGTCGAACTCGGCTGAGAGGGAACCGACACTACCGGGAGCATACTTGGCGAAGGAGCAGCCGGAATGGATTGGGCAGGAGCCGGATCAGGAGTTGACGGAGGCTGCCGATGTTTGTGGTGCCGGTGCTTCTTGTGATGCTTCTTGTGCTTCTTGGACCGCTTCGACCGGTGACCGGTAGGACTCGACGAGGCACGACGCTTGCGACGCTGCTGCTTCCCCGAAGCCGACGCAGAGGTAGAAGTCGTCCCGTCACCAGAATCCTTCGATGAATGGCGCGAGGAGTGGCGATTACTCGGCGGCAAGGACTCATCACTCAGCTCATCGTCAGCGCCGAAGATTGCCACATGAAGGCTTCTCGCTTTGGCAGAACGACGAGCATCTTCGGCCGCTGAGTCAGAACCTGAAGGACTGCCCGCCGAGTTCTCGGATAAAGAAATGGGATCCAAGAGCGACCCAGCGGCAGGATTCGTCGAGCCGGCGGACGGTGCAGAACCGTCACCAGGCCCTAACACCTCGTCGCCAGACGCGTCAAGGTCCTCAAGCAGCTGAGCAGTCACAGTGCGGGCGGTCGCAGCAGATCTCCGGATGGGGCGCCCAGACGGGGACGTCAACACGGCCGAGCTCACAGGGAGAGACGGCCTGAGGACACTCACAGCCGGAGTCACTAGGTCAGCCGGCGTAGTGGATACGCTCAGACCCCGAGAAGGAGAGACGTGAGAGGATCGGCCAGAAGACGACTGGGAGCGCCCAACCACCGTTGACACGACGCTGAGCGGTGCACTTGACTGGGGCAACCCAGCGGAGATGGGCGAAGTCGAGCCTGGGGCACAAATACTTGTAGCCGGGACAGGCAGCGAAGCCACGACATCGGAAGAAGATACCGGCGGTGGGTGAGTAGCCGCGACTGATGAAGTCAACAGAGGACCAGAAGACGTAGAACCCGCCGAAGTCGTCAAATCAATCGCAGGAACGGTGTCGGCGGGCGGTTCAGGCAACTCAAACTCGAATTCAGCTTCGCTCGAAGCGTCATCGTCGTCTTCAGAGCGAGCAGAGACAGCGGGCTGTGTAGCAGAACTCAACTGAAGGTGGCGAACCTTCATCCGCCGAGTCCGACGACGGGATTTTCCAGAGCGGGGCCTTCCTTCATCGGACACAGTAGCTTGAGGAGAACTTAGGCGCAAAAGGGCACTGATAGCCTCGTGTCCATCCTCCCCGGGAAGTGGACAAGCGTACGGCTGAGGCGGATGCGGCGCCGGTGGACGATGACGAGGACATGCAGCAGTGGGAGACTTGGGGTTGGCATAACGTCGAAGCCGCTGAGTCGAAGTCAAGTTCGCCAAAGGAGTACGGTGAAGCTGGGCAAGGGTCGGCTCGGGTTGGCTCGTAGCCGCCGCTGAGCTGACCGGAGGCGCAGCCGAGTCTGCCGGTGAAGTCACCGAAGACGCTTGATTAGCTGAAGGAGCCACACTTGGCCCAACAGCTGAACTCGTCACTGGAGCATCTTGGCGAGGATGGACAATCAACTCCAACCGCCGAGTTTCACCGGCTGGAATGTGAAGAACCTCAGGGAAGCGAGACTCCAAGACACGACACAGCCGGGCGTTAAGGAGAAGGTCGGACGGATCAAGTCCAGAAACCTGCAAGCCACCGCCAGCAGCAGCAGCAGCCATGTGAGGGTCGTGCATCGGAATAATGCCATTCCGACGGATGAGCCGCTTCTGTCGCAAGATCACAGCCCGCTGCTCAGCGATTACCGACTGAGCGTGCCGCAAAGGTTGGGTACCGGTGGAGCTGTACAACCGCACCGATTCCTGCAGCTGTTCGAAATGCTTGGAAGCGATGCCCTGAAGAGTGACGAACGCCGCGTCCCTCTCGGAAATGGATCGGAGAAGGACGTCGATCTCGGCGTCTCGATCCAAGACTTGCTGATGATTGAACTGGGCCTGACCCAACGCAGCGTCAACCTTGCTCTGCTCAGCTGCGATAGCCCGAGCAAGTTTTGCCTCACTCAGAGCTACAGTCTTTCGCAGTGAAGCAAGGAGATAAGCAGACTGCGTGGCAGCAGCCTCCAATCGGGACCCCTGCTGTCGCGCCAACGAGAGCTGAGTGAACAAGTCGACGTTGGTGAGAGCAAGAGAGTCCAGTCGCCGAGTCAGCGCGCGGTTCTCCTCCTGAACAGCTTGATTGTCAGCTCGGAGATCGCCAACGATCTGTGAATAATCAAGAGCGGCGTAGTTGCCTTTCAAGATATCCAACAGTTCCCCCGCGGAAGCGGCATGCAAGATCGCTCGCCGCTGCACGGGATCGGAGGGCTCCACGGAACGAGTAAATCCGTAGGCCATGAGCCTCGCCAAGAATGTCAATTCTTCTCGGCGCTCGTACCCTTGCTCGTTAACCCTGGCCACGAGGGAGCCAAGACTCACTGGAGCAGCCGAGCTTGACTGACTGGTGGCGCCCGAAGTGGTGTCGCCCGGCAAGCTCGGTGGACCAGGAGGACGCACGCGAGAAGACCCCGCCGACTCCGCGTCAGACTCACGGGAAGTTGTCAGCTCGACCAACCCAGCTTCAGGCCGGTCGCTGACCCCACGAGTGCCGACGGGTCGAGGAATCGACTCAGCTGGCGCGCCTTCACCTCGACGAGGAGTTGGAGGAGAATGGTGGCGCCGCGAGTTGTGCTGGAGTAGCATGCGAGGAGTAAGGAGCTGCCAAGTGAGTGACAGCAGAAGCAGCGAACGTACCGAAGAATGTGGAGGAGAGCCGCGAGACGTCATCAGCCGAGTACGGACCAACGGTGGCAGAACCAAATGAAGGATTAAGACACTCACCATCTCGGCTCGTATCATAACCGGGGCAGTTGTGGTGTAGGGATTTCCAGATTCGACCATACGCCAACCTACTTTAGATCAAGAATCGGCTCGGTCTGATAACCCAGAGCTTAGGAACAAAGGATCACGGTAAGTACTCGGCGATCTGTCCGGATATGCTATCCGGATAGCCGCTGAGCTCAACGGTCGCCTGAACCCAGCTGAAGGGTCGGTAGAGATCCGAAACGACTACATTTCACTAGATATTTGTATAAGAAGCATAGGATTCAATAGGGGGAGCCGAAAGGGCCCCCAGAAGATAACAGAGCAGAATTTTCCTAGTCCAAGACACGTGTACACTTTTCCGGTAAGTCCCTGCATAGGGCTGGATTATGGCTGCCGTCAATACTCGAGAGACATAGCTTGTAGGGTACTGACTGGTAGCGCCAAGAGATTAGGTCGGTCCGGGTAGGACAAAGTCTCGCTACGCGCGAAAGAAAGCCCCGCATACTCAGCGGGCCGGTACGTCGGATAGCCCGGGTGCCGTAACACTTCTAGCTGAGCAGCCTCTGCGCTCGGTGACCTGTAAAAGCGCTCGCGCGCCGTCGTCCATCCTTTGGTGGAGGGCACAGGGTTTGTGAACGAGCTCGGCCGAGTCAAACTCGTCGGAACCTTTAGAAGTGCTCTGACTTGTCTAGTCGGGACTCAGTGGAAGCGAGCCACTCGTCTGTCCCGGTTGGGCCGAACCGCGAGGGGGACACCCTCTGCGCAGGCCATACAGCCGCCGACTTAACTCGGCGATTCGTTGTGGTTTGGGTAAGGAATCCACATCTGACGGTATTTGTGTGTTCTACTACACCACATACAGTTTGCTCAAGTGATGGAGAGGTGTCCGCCGAGCTTTCTTCTTGATAGGTGCGTGTCCTTGAACGTCGATATCGCACAACGCCTCGTACGCTGGAGGCGGAAGGGCGTTGCCACTTGAAATCATTATTCCTTCGTGCTTTTGCAGCTTTGTCACCAACCACGCCGACAGCGCTGGCGTATGACTACTTGACTTGACGTTTGGAGCGCTATAGTCGAGTTCTGTAGGCTCCACTTCAGTGAGGTCGGGAAGGAAGGCCAGCTCATGAGCGTAGTCCGTCGACTCCAGATCCGTCCCACTTCGCTCAAAGATATCGGTCTTACTGTTGTCAACATCATCCTTTTGCTCGTCTTCGGTCGCTGCGATAGCCACGTAGTGTTGTCGTAGGGTTTCCATTGGGTCTCCTGTTGAGCTGCATTTATCATCTGCCCAGCTGAGCTCAGCGGGGACAGGCTCGGTCACCGTCTTAGGGCCGGTACTATTTACCGCTTTATGCCAAGCTGTTTCTCCATCCCCAGCTTGTTCTAAACTGTAGCCAATTCCGCCGGGGTCGAACACCGTCGTCGCTGCGCTCGTTACTCCGATCTCACTTCCCGTACTTCTCAACAGTAATACCTCTGGTAAATCATAGTTGCCGTCCACGTGAGGGCCCGATCCGCTGAGTCCACTACGATGGTCGATCCGACTTCTGCACGTTCCAACTTGTCTCCGAGGTAGATGGTATCATCGTCGTGTTGTCAAACCACATTCAAACCGGTTTCAGTATCCATAGTCTCCAACGCTGAGTCCGCCGTAGCTGGATCGTCGTCAGGCTTAATTCCCTCCTGTAGTAATACCTTCCGACTATCATAGTATTCAGTCGCGTCAGAGTGCTGGTCCGCCGAGTTCACCGAGACGGCAGAGCTAACTTCCTTGAGCGCAACCTTATCTCCGGTATAGCTTATTTCCTGGCGGCATGCTGTGGCCACGTCCGAATCACTCTCAGCGTTTAGATCCGCTGACGCCGAGTCCCCCGCCGCCGACTGGATATTGCAGGCTTTTGGCGTACCCATCGCTGAGTTTACCACGTCTGCAGAACTTAAACACTCCGCTCGTGCATCCCTTTCGTCACCGTGGTTACCTAGCTTCATCGTCCAGCTCAGTCCTTCACCTCAACATCTCTTGAAGGTAATACCTCCAGCTTGGAATTTATCATCGTCGCGCTAGGGCGCTGTACCGCTGGGTCTGCTGCGACGGCATGACAGACATCCACGCGCCCATACTCTTCACTCGCGTAGTCGGCGATCTTGTGACAATCTGGGACAGCCTCCGAGCCGTCTCTTATGGCTGGATCTTCGAGCGCTGAGTCCGCCGTTACTGCATGGTAAATACCAGCACTTCTAGTGTTCAGGGCGTCCGTAGCTGAGTTCACCTCGCCCACAATACTTGGTCTGATGACTCTAAACTTGGCTCGGTCCTCAATAACGGGTTGTTCGTCGATTAGGACCTGTTCCGAGCATTCTGCAGGGTCTCCTTCCGTTATAGTTGAGTCTTCAGTCGCCGACGCTTCTTCCTTCGTCCTTACAGCACTTGTTCCTTCAACCGCTGAGTTCATGTTGGCGTTAGAAATGGCGTCATCGTTTTACAACTTAAACAGATGATAGGAGACATCTTGGTCATCGTGTAGCGTCGGCGTACGATCCGCTCGGACGTCTTCCAGATTGAACGCTGAGTTTATAGCCGGGTCACCTCTTGTCACCCCTGAAGTCGATATGGCGTCGGCGTTACCACGACGCCTCTCGTCTTCGTCGGCTTCTGTGTCAGCTTCGATCCTTCTGCAGCGTTCGGCGCATGTTAATTCGGGTCCATTTTCCACTGGAGGGGGTCGTTTTTCCACCGCCGTCGGAATAGGGTATTTTCGTCTTTCCACAGCTGGCGGCTAGTGTGACAACCAGTCCTCGTGCAGTCGTTGTTTCTTCTGCAGCAAATCTTTGTCCATCGTTGACTCAAATGCCAATATCTGCCAGTCACGGTATTTCGCCGAGTTCACGCGGACATATCCCTCATTGGCCAGTACTCCGTGTGGTTGCCATTTTATCACGTAAAAGTGAGGTGGGCACCAGACTGACGTCGGTCGTACGTTCGTAATCAGGACATGGGTTGGTCTTCCTCGGCGATTAAAAACAACCGTGGGAATTTAACCCTTCGTCCGTCGCACACACAAGTCATGCGTCGACTCACTGGGTTGCCGCCAGGGCAATTTGAACTCAGTGGTCATTCAACTTTCGATTGTTAACCCGTCTGGTGGCCCACATGGAATATTTGGTCCGAACTCGGTCTTTGTCGGCGCATTACTTGATCGGATGAGTGGGATAACCATCTCATCGGGTAGCTTGACCGACGAGTTGTACAGATCCAGACGGATCCCAGCTGGGATCATGAAGTCAGTGCCGAGAATCAAATCGACTCCGCCATGATGAGGCATTAGCCACACTTCAAACTCGTATGACACTTCCCAGCCGAGTGTCACCTTCACGACTGCTCGTGGCGTTGTCACCATTCTGTCTTTACTTATTTCTTGTATGTCGATCCGCTTATCTCGGCTGGCCACTCTTTTCAGACGCCGTTTCTTTGCGAAGTACTCACTAATCGCCGAGACATTTGCTCCCTTGTCCCATAGGATCTTGGTTCTTCGGTCGTTCACTGCTCCCAATACGAGAGCTCTCATTCTAACTCGGCGATCAAACGTCTGTGCTGACCACCATCCCAGCCGTTCTCCTGGAAGCAGCTTCATGATTCTGGTACGGTGCACAGCCTGATCTGACCGCCGAGTTACACTTGCAATCGCTCGGTAGTTATCATCTAACTCACCGAGCTCACGTTCAATTCCGTCGATTTCACACATCCAATTGTCATCCCCGCTTCGCCTACGAAGGCGAACAAGAAGTTCGCCTCAACTGCAGGTTCAGCTGACAGTGGCAGCCCGGCATATTCCAGCCCAGTCAGTGTTGGCGGGCCGCCGAGTTTAAATCACTCGGCATGTAAAGGTTTTGCACTTCTGACTTGTCGACCGAATTCATCACAAAAGCAGCCAGCTTCTCGTATTGACAAAACAGCTCGCACTGGGCAACTTCATGGACTTGTCTGCAGAATTTGCAGCGCCGCCGACAGTAGTGGGTCGAGTGCCCCGCTCGCCCGCAAGCTGCACAAGGTCCACGCTGTGAGCTATCGCCTGATCCATCTCCACGGTTCGACTGTTCTCGTTGGTTGTATGGTCGCGGATGTCGACTCGCCGAGCTCCCCCAACTTCTATTCGAACCATTCTGGTCTCCCGCCGAGTTCACCCGGCGGTCCGTGGTATTTTCCTTATCATTGGAAACGCCGGCGTCTATGTAGTCGTCGTCTTCCGCTGAGTCGTATCCTCCGGACTGGTCCTCATCATCCCATTCGTCTTCGGAGTTGTACGGACTCGGCGGGCTCTGATCGAGTAGGTCTTCCCCGTCAGAGTCTGCGTCAATGAAGGTGACTCGGCGGTCGCGGTTGTCGTCTTTGCGACTACGCTTCTCATCTCGACGTCCATCTCGGCGTTCATCTCGGCGGCTTGGGTCCCTCCGCTTATCGTCTCGGCCTCGTGTGATCGCGTTGCTTCTTGCGCTTTTCACCGAGGATCCGACAATTGATTATCTGCTCCACCTTTCTAATATCTTCCAACTGCAAGGGGTACATCAAATCCATCACATCGTCATCTCCACAATGCAACAAGAAGTGCTCAAGATAGTCAGCTGCGTCGGCGCCAGATTTCTCGTACTGGATCTTGGCTGTCCGAGCATACCCATTGAGCCGGATCAAGACGTTGTAACAGGGCAATTATTCGGATCGACTTTCGTGCCGCTAGAGCTGACGACAGCCAGCATCGACGAGTTAGTGACGTTGAAGATGGTGAGGGTAGCTGGAAGCGAGTGGCGGCTCGGGGTCAGGCACCCAGGGGCAAGGAGCACGACAGCGATCCGCTATATTCGAGTGATCTCGAAGGGTCGCTGTATCTGCAGCGGCAGCCGGATACACTGGTGACGTGGCAGTCGCCACGGGGCGGAGAAGGCGTCACATGGAGAGCTGCGGACGGGGTGGACGTGTTTATTGGTGCGGATGGTGTGATGGGCGACGAAGTGCTGCATCACGAGACGCAGCGAACATCTGCGCACGGCGGTACCACTGGACGCCATCCTTCCGGTGGAAGGACGGATGTACCCACGATGGGTTGGTGCGCGGGCTGCGGGAGCTCGGTTTTCGAATTAGCCCTACGAAGCACAAGAGAGAGCGTGACCAGGACCCCAAACGGTGTACGCGTGTACACCTCTGGACGAGAAGGAGGCGAAAGTGAAGAGGACGAGTCAAGCGTCGGTGCGCTTCAGTTGGCCTTAACGAAGCAGAAGTGTGGAGGCGAGTCAAGCGTCGTTGTGCTTGGACGAGCCTGGACGAGCAAGGAAGCGTGTCAAGCGTCGGTGCGCTACGACGCGTGGAAGTGCTGAGTGTGTGGGTACTCTACAGCAGTAGAGTAAGTAGTGAATATAAATAGGAGCGTACGCTCCGGCGGGTAGGTGGCAGCCATCTCGTGTTAAGTACGGCCGTCAGGACCCTGGCTGGCGATCTCAGTGGGCCACGGTGACAGCGGTGCGACCGTCGGCGAGCAGGCGTTTTCAGACTCGTTATATGGTGGTCATACAGGGGCCGGAAGGAAGAACCAGCAAGCAATAAATTACGGTTTGTCTTGTAGTAAGGAACGGGTAATGACAATAACACGCAGTGGGAACGGGAAACAGCGACTCCGGGGATCCAAGCCCCGTGATGATGATGGGTCTCCGACAGACGAATCCAGTAATGAGAGCGGCAGTGCGGTGTGGCAGCGCCAATCGCCATTTGTCAAATCAATAACGCGGGGATCAGAACGGCAACCGGTGTTAACAAAGGAGCCGTCTACCAGCGACGATTCCAGGCAGCAGGCCGACGCTTCAGTACCATCGACCACGGGAATGGCAAGTGTGAACTCGGCGCTCCAGCAGCTCGCTTCGTCGGTAGCAGGTTTACAAACCGTACGGGACAGCGGAGAGGGCGGCATCGCTGGCGACGAGCCAGTGCCGGGTCGTGTGCCAGCTACTCCCGGATCACGACAAAGCCCAGCAAGCGCTGCAGTGGGGCCTTGTGGAGCGGCAGTACTACGCTCACCAGTGAATCAACAGAGAGAGAGAGCGGTAGTACGGGAGTGACAGTGCCCGAATCTGAGTTGAAGGCGGTGAGAGCAGGTATGCAGAAGATTACCTCTATGCTAGCCGCGTTGCAACCCGCAGCTGCGAATGATGGTCGTCGAATACACGCGTCGGTGACTGAGGTCGCAGCCTTAGCAACCCAGATTCAACAGCTTGCTACCACTGTGGCAGGGCTACAGGCGGACACAGAGGCAATAGCTGCTGTGCAACCGGTGACTAATGACGACCGACCAGGTCACGTGAGACACTCTACTCGGCAGTATAAGAGGGTCTCGAAGCAAAGCTCTTAGGAGTGGCTAAGGGCCCTCCTTCGGACAGCAGCAGCAGCTCGGAGTCCGCAGGAAGCAGGTCAAGCGATGGGAGAGCCAATAATGGCCCACACGATAGTCCGGGTAGCGGTAGCAGCGACGCAGACGATTTCAGCTCAAGCAGCGAGTCCAGTGATGATCCCGATCGACGCGGACGTGGCCGACACGGCGGCATCAACAACGAGTCCAGTATGACGGACCCCAGAGCCCTCGGCGGCGTAGTGTAAACGATCTCGAGCTGCCAACCTTTACGCCTTCTCCAAGGGTGTTGGTGTCCACCTGTATTGACCGCGTTGACCTCGCTCGGAGGGGAGCCAGGGAGTCCGGTCGCGGTCAGTGAAGTAATAGGACATTGTATTACATCCTGGGCAACAAATTAGTGGACAACACGGCCAAATGGTGGATGAATGTGAACAGTAGACTGCCAAAGCGGAAGCGGACGTGGACTAACCTAATGAAGGCGCTCTTACGTCGGTACGGAGAGAAGTTGGACAAGTCTGCTGCTGAATAGAGAGTCCGTATGCGGAGGAAGATGCCCGGTGAAACCTATGCAGATTTTGCCGCTGGGCTGCGTGATGTGGTAGGTCGTAACAAGGTCAGCGAGCGCTTGCTACTTGCGCAGTTCTACCGCTGCCTGGCTAAAACTACCTAAAAGCTGGTCAAGCAGACTCCAGAACCAGATTCTTTGGAAGCGGTGGTAGACAAGTTTACGAAAATCGATGATCCCATGGACAATGTTGCCCAAGGGATGCTCAACATTGGTCAGCAATGAGCTACGGCTCCCGGTCCTTACCTGATACCGATGGCAGGGACGCTGGGTCGAACTATGGTGATTCCGGGCATCGGTGGTACGGGGCTGCCAGCAGAGATGACATCTGGAAGTGTGGCTAGCACGGTGGTGGTAGAGAACGACATGGAAGGTGTCGCATTATTCACGAATCCGCAAGGAGTATGGAACCTTTATTCGGGTACTTGGGATGTACCTCCGGGTCGCGTTTGGAATGGTAAATTCTGGGCCGAGATCAAGAAACGTGATGCGCGGCGCAACCAGCTCGATAGACGGCAGGATACTAGAAAGTCTGATCGTCGGCTGAAGTCCAAGCGAGAGGTGGTGGCGTCGAGTGGCGACGAGTCCGAGCCTCCGCCAAAACGACTGAAGCCCAAGGCAGCTGTGAAACAAGCGGTGGAAGGGAAGAGTGAGCGGTCCGGTGGTCAGTCGCGAACCAGTAGCGCGGCGGAAGAAGGCAGTGACCCTAAAGCGTGCTTCCATTGCGGGAAAATTGGCCATTGGTCCAATTTGTGCCCCGCCAAACCCAAGTGCTTCGCATGTGGTAAGGCAGGCCACTTTGCAAGGAGCTGTCCCGACACTGACGCGAAGGCAAGGAATGACGCGTATCTGGTAACGCGTAAGGCCGTCACGAAGCCGGCGGAAAACGAATAGCGGGCGCGGTAGCGGGGATACGGCGTCCGCCAAGAGGCAGTTCCCCATGGAAGTAGGCGCGCAAGTTCACGAGTGGAGCGAGAGAGGCGGCATGCAACGGGGCGTCGGTCGCGGCGGCGCGGCCTGATGAGCCGGAGGGTATGCTAGGGTGTGAAGTTGAAGAAACGGAGGGCGAGGCGGCAAGAACAGCATCGACGGCCCCGGTGCCACACCGGTGTGAAGAAGATCCCAGTAGTATGAAAGTGGTGAAGGAGAGCATGGCGACGGATGCGGGGACGACAGATCGGGGTCGTGCTGCACGATATATCGCAACCGTACGACCTGCTATGGCAGTAGTACGATTTGCACGTGCCGATGGGTACGACGCATCGAGCAATGAAACTAACAATGACGTACTGGCACTCGAAGAAGACACGCAAATCCTTGAAAGCGCTCGGAATGCTGACCGCAGTATACGAAGTGCTGAAGAAGGCGCCGCGCCACGTGTGGAGCAGGATTCGATGACAACGACGGTAGTCAGTGGCGATAACAGACGACCACCACGGGAAGATACGGCGCAGTGTCGCAACGATGCAAGTGTGTCAGATGCGCGCGCTGCCAGGAAGCTAGTGAAGAATCAGTGTAAGCGGGAACGAGTCAAACGAGCCCTAGTGCGAAAGGCTCGACAACGAGAAGACAAGCGTCGACCAAACGAGAATAACGAGCAACAAGCGCGGCGTCTACGAGAAGCTAATGCCGCACTGAAAGATCTTCATCAACGGCAATTAAAACCCCAGTGCAACCGGTGTGGTGTGCTTAATGGTCTGGATACAATCCAGCCAGGGTCCGACTGGTGCAGCGAGTACGGTGTTTAGTGGAGGCAACTGCAGACAGGGATAATGACGTTCGGTATGCCGAAGCCGACGATGGCTTACCAACCGCCATGGTGACTGTCGGCGAGGAGCGACGTATAAAGTTGGACAGTGGGGCACGTTTTACGGTCATCGGTACGGAGTGGATGAGGTTCGGCGTCAAGGTCCAGTGCCCCGCACCGGTGGACTACGTGGAAGGAATCGGGGGGTTCCTCCTAGACGTAGTGGGAGTGTGGAAATTCGAAATGATGAGCATGTACGGGGAGACCATTCGCGTAGACGGGATTTCATGCGCGAGCGTGGAGCAACTATGGACTTTTACAGCAATGCGTTAAAGTACAAAGAGGTCAATAAGACGGTGATCATCCCGTTCCAAACGTTTGACAGCGCAAAGAGTGTTAGAGTGGCAGCGGTGCGCATGGTGAGGAAGACGCGTCTTCGTAGGAACACCGTCACGCCGATTGAGATTGCAATAGCGGCGGCAGACGGCGAGAAAGGCATCTTCGTGCCTACCAGAAAGCTGGGATCGGTACTGCTATCAGCCACGGTCACCGAAGCGCGCGGAGGCACGGCCTGAGTACCAGCAATCACGACGGGAAAGGACCAGGTGAAACTACCATCAAAGCACGATCTCGGCGAATGGATACCAGTGAACGGCGAGGTGGAGATCCTGGAGATGAATGGCGCGCTGCACGCGGACCGACTGGAAGAGTGGCTCAGGGAGCTAGGCGACGTCGATACACCGTTAGCCAACGAGGATGAAGTACGAATTGGGGTAAAGGACGAAGCCTGTCGAGCACTTATTATCAAATTGCTGCGTGTCTACCGGAAACTCGTAACAGACAGGGGAGATTGTCCACCTTTCACAGCGTTAAAGGTGGAGCATCACATAGATACGGGCGACGCGTCGCCAGTCATGCTCAAGCGACGGCGTCAGGCGCAGTCTGAAGATTCAATAGTGGAGAGTAATTTCGGGAAAATGTTAGCCGCTGGCGTGATAGAGGAGGAGAACGGCGCATGGGGATTTCCTGTCGTGCTCGTTCGCAAGAAGGACGGCGAAGTTAGGTTCTGCGTCGACTATCGTGCGCTTAACAATGTGACAAAGAAGGATGTGTATCCTTTGCCACGGATCGATGAGACTTTAGAGGCATTGGGAGGCGCGTTGCTATTCTCCACACTGGACCTGAAGGCTGGATATTGGCAAATTCGAATGGCGGCCGAAGCCAAAGCGAAGACGGCCTTTGCCACCTAGCAGGGACTCTACCAGTTCGTGAGGATGCCATTTGGCCTCCCTAACACACCCTCGACATTCCAACGAATGATGAATGCGGTGTTGAGGGGGCTAACTTGGCTCACTTGCCTCGTTTACCTCGATGATATTGTAGTCTATACACGAGGAGATATTGAGAGGCATGCCCTGGAACTAGCATGTGTATTGGAGCGACTTTCCATCGCCGGACTCACGCTAAAGCTAAAAAAAATGCGTGTTCGCCACACAGAGTATGGAATACCTGGGTCACGATCTGGGCTCCGAAGGTGTTCGACCTCTGCCACGACTGGTGACGGCAGTACACAACTTCCAACGACCACACGATGCCGTCGAAATAAAGCGCTTTGTGCATCGTGCGGGATATTACAGGAGATTCGTGGAAGGATTCGGATCGATTGGCGCTCCACTAACCAAGCTGTTGAGAAATGATACGGAATGGGAATGGACGGAGGCGCAGGAATCTGCGTTCGAATACGTGAAGATGGTGCTAACAACGAAGCCTCTCTTGGCGTACCCGAATTTTGCGCTGCCTTTCAGGATGGTTACTGACGCGAGCAAGGCCGGGCTAGGGACGTGTTTGATGCAAGACTATGGCAAGGCTGGCAACCCGTCCCCTTCGCCAGTAAGGTAAACAGCGAAGCCGAATCGAGATATGGCATCACGGAGTTGGAGTGCTTGGCCGTCGTGTGGTCAGTCAAGCTCTTTGCCCGTATTTATATGGGCGGTGTTTTACCATAATTACGGATCATGCAGCACTTAAGTGGTTGATGACCAGCACCCACCTGGCGGGCAAGTTGCACAGATAAGCCCTGACACTCCAAGAGTTCGACTTCACGGTGGAAAACCGACCTAGATCGACGAACGTGGTGGCAGATGCATTATCCCGTGCACCGGTGATGACGTTGACGACGGCTAGAGCCAGGAGACGGAGGCGGCGATTACCGGTGCGTCCGGTGGATACAGTAACGGCTTCTAAGACACAGGCGCGGGGGGGGGGGGGGGGGGGGGGTAGCTGACGCAGAAAGACCGGTAAGGACGTTGGAGTCGACGAGTACACAGGCGGACCGCAGTTCTGTGCAGGGGGTGACAAAATCCTCTCCAACCCAGGCACCGACGTCACAAGTGGACGATATAGCGTTGGTAGCGGCAGTTAGCGATAAAGACGCAATAACCAGCACGGGAAGCGAGGACACAGATGTCCACGCTGACACCACGGCAGCACCACGCAGCACCACAAAGAGGGCGACCTTAAGAGAAGACCGCCAAAACGCAGTACCACAAAGAATTCGGCCTTGGACCAGGGCCGCGAGACGCCAGCAGTAAGAAGATCGGCAGCGCAATGCTACACTGCCCTATGGAGACAATAGAGAGCCCGTTGGACCCACGGGCGCTGTTAGAAGCCGAGAAGCGGAAGATATTAAGGAGCCGAGCAATAAAACAGTGAAAACGGCGGAACCGGCTAACGTTCCGACCAGAACAAAGAGTGACGGTCTAACTAGGTCGCTGTAGCGCGCAGTGACGCGGAGTCCTTTGCTTGAACCGCAGCTGGTCGCGAGAAATAGTATAGATCAGGTAAGAATACAGGGAAGCACTATTGCCAAGAAGAAGAAGGCGACACAGAGTAAGGAACGGTCGGTGCCAAGGACTGGGGCCACGAAGTCACCCTCGAGTGAGGTGCAGAAGATTCCGCAGCGGCAAAATGATGATTCGCGGAGTAAGGGGCCGACACTCCAATTGACGGATGCGACGATAAGCGAGGCTCAGGCCCGAAGTGGGCTGGTCCAGCGGCTGCTGAAAGCGGTCATCCAACGTGGTATGAGAGTTGTAACGAAATACGGACTAGTATTAATTGAGACACCCAATGGGTGACGCGTTGTGCTGCCTCCCGAGCTTTGGGCAGTGGTTTTCAAGGAAAGTCATGATTCGGTGTGGGCAGGTCATCTCCGAGCTCCCCACACTTACGGCCGTATTGCACAGGTCTTCTGGTGGCCTGGGCTGGAACAGGAAGTCAAGCGGTGAGTTCTGGGCTGCCAGGAGTGTGGAAGCCGAAAGGCCAGACCACGCGAGGTAGTACCGCCTTTGCGGAGTTTGCGCGGGGGAGATGTTGGTGACCGCTGGGCTCTTGACGTCGCCGGACCATTGTCTGTGACAGGAGGTGGTCAACGATATGTGCTAGCTGCAGTGGAATACATAACTAGATACGCTGTGGCGAGAGCCGTCGAGCAACACACAGCGGAAAACGTCGCTGCATTTCTAATGAAAGACGTAGTGCTTAAGTTCTGGCCATTCCGGGAGCTGCTGACAGATGGAGCCCCAGAATTGACGGGAAGAGTAATAGAGCAGTTGGTGATCATGCTCCAGGTAGAGCAGATAAACCCCGTACCGCACCGGCCCCAAATGATTGGCCTTGTGGAGCGCTTCCGCAGAACGTGGAAAGACTGTGTGGCCACATTTCTACAGACAAACGAGCAGCGGGACTGAGATGCCTGGGTAGATTTTGCAGTTTATGCGTATAACGCTGGACGGCACTCTACCGTGCTGATGTCTCCAAACGAACTGATGATGGGGAGACGACTGCGATCCCCAAATGAGCTGTTGCTGACGACAGCTGTCACTGCGGCTGGCAACCTCAAGTCGTATCACAAGCGGTTGCTGACGGCGATGCGCGAGGGACAACGATGCGCGGAACGAGCTCGTGAGCGCGAGCAGGCACGACAAGCTCGATATTACAACCGAAAGGTTAGGCAACGGAGGGAGTTCGGAGCGGGGAATAAAGTCTGGATGTATAGGCCACCAAAAGGGCCGAAGGCGTCGAAATTAGTGCATTCCTGGATTGAACCACTAAAGATAGTGGAACCCGCTGGATATGACAACTTTCTGCTGGAACGAGAAGACCAGGACGGAGATCGGGAGCTGTTTTTGGCACACGTCTCGTTTTTAGCTACCTATCATTTTCCTACGGACGTGCTCCAACAAGTGGCGGCGGATATCGAAGCTCAACTGGAATATGAGGGCAAGATCGAACGGTGGGAGGATGACAGGGAAACAGGAGCGACTACTCATGCAACGATGGCGCCTAACCAAACGGCCGCAGCAGCGGACGCTGGAAAGAAAAACCATCGCACAGTGGCAAGCGAAAGAGCAACCGCAAAGTCGGGTGGGCTCCTGGTGAAAGTACGGCGAAGACGACGGCGAAATCAGGCCGGTCAGTACGTGCTTGAATACCAGCTACGGCCTCTGCGAAGCAAACAACGGAGTCACGGCGGCTCCGCCAAGGTCGATCGATGGTATTCCGTGTCCGAATACGACGCGCTCGTTCAGGCCGATAGAGTCGTGGGAGACTCTAGATCTGAAGAAGGCGTGTAACAGGGCAATTATTCGGATCGACTTTGGTGCCGCTAGAGCTGACGACAGCCAGCATCGACGAGTTAGTGACGTTGAAGATGGCGAGGGCAGCTGGAAGCGAGTGGCGGCTCGGGGTCAGGCACCCAGGGGCAAGGAGCACGACAGCAATCCGCTATATTCGAGTGATCTCGAAGGGTCGCTGTATCTGCAGCGGCAGCCGGATACAATGGTGACGTGGCAGTCGCCACGGGGCGGAGAAGGCGTCGCATGGAGAGCTGCGGGCGGGGTGGACGTGTTGATTGGTGCGGATGGTGTGATGGGCGACGAAGTGCTGCATCACGAGACTCAGCGAACATCTGCGCACGGCGGTACCACTGGACGCCATCCTTCCAGTGGAAGGACGGATGTACCCACGATGGGTTGGTGCGCGGGCTGCGGGAGCTCGGTTTTCGAATTAGCCCTACGAAGCACAAGAGAGAGCGTGACCAAGGACCCCAAACGGTGTACGCGTGTACACCTCTGGACGAGAAGGGGGCGAAAGTGAAGAGGACGAGTCAAGCGTCGGTGCGCTTCAGTTGGCCTTAACGAAGCAGAAGTGTGGAGGAGAGTCAAGCGTCGTTGCGCTTGGACGAGCCTGGACGAGCAAGGAAGCGTGTCAAGCGTCGGTGCGCTACGACGCGTGGAAGTGCTGAGTGTGTGGGTACTCTACGGCAGTAGAGTAAGTAGTGAATATAAATAGGAGCGTACGCTCCGGCGGCTTGGTGGCAGCCAATATCGTGTCAAGTACGGCCGTCAGGACCCTGGCTGGCGATCTCAATGGGCTCCAGTAACAGTGGTGCGACCCGTCGGTGAGCAGGCGTCCCCAGACCCGTTATAAAGTCGCAGATCGGCTCGCTGACTTTACGTCTCGCCAAACTGTGAGCAATATTAATCCAGGAGCGCCTCGCTGAGTAGTTTCCAACGTCGCTGGGTCTTCTTCGGCAGTTGTCTATACCAAATCGTCGCCGCGCGTCCCAAGTATAGCGTAAACGGTTCGCACCAGGCACTTTGGGCATTCTTGTGCTCTTCATCTCGTAGATAAAACGCTTGAGCCACTGGGCCAATGCGTCAGAACGGTAGCGCTTCCTTTTGAACTCGGCGATTTTGTCGAGTGAGGCGTGGGTTCGGACTTCTAGGTACTGAGTCGAGTCTTCTTCTGCCGCGTCGAAGCTTAAGTGTCGCATGTAGTCCTTCACGGTTTCTTCGCGGTTTCCTTTCCCATCGAAGGCGTCATCGTCCTCTTCGTCCTTCTCGTAAGCTTCAGCTTCGTCTGCAGCATCGTACAGCTCACGGTAGCGACCTGCATTCCGCTGTCCACCAGCAGACGTTCGCTGTGTCGGGTTGAGCTTCATCGGAGTCAGCATGTGGGAGTCTTCAAGGTATGCGGTGCCTTGCGTAGCGCGGAACACCTCACGTCTCTTCGTCTCCGGGGTCTTCGGCAAAGAAATTTTGCTTAGGTCTTCGCCGAGTGCCTTGAACTCGGCTACTCGGCTGTACACCTGCTTCGTTCCACCAGGGGCCTTCTCCAATCCAAACGCCACTCTCAACTTATTCTTCCATTGCCAGAGCTCAGCTTTGGCGCGGGTCAGACTCCAGTCGGACAGGATGAGGCTGTTTGGTCGGCTGTTGCACCGATAGCCCATCACCTTCAGCAGCAACACAGTTTCTTCCACCAACGGATTGATGTTGGCTGCACGTACCGGTTGAGTTAGTTCGGGACCCAACATCGGCCACTTCGCCTGCGCCATCGCCACAGGCGCGAACATCATCATTCCCTCCGATCTCGTCCTCATCTCTCTTCGCCAAGTCGAGCCAACACTTTATCAGCGCTCGGCGTATCGGCGTTCCTTGTCGCTTTCGGAATAAGGGGCGGACGGTCCCCTTGAGCAACGCCATGTTCTTCTTCTTCTTCTTCTTCATCATCATCGTCCGCACCTTCATCGAGCTCGGCGGATAAGTTGCGCTCGATAGGACGTGGGGCTCCCATACGTCCCACCTGCAGCGTCAGCTCTTCCACCTCGCCAAGTAGCTCGGCGGTAGTCTTCGTTCCTCCGAGCTCAGCAGTCTCGGCCTTCTCTTCATACTCACCTTCACTTGCATATCCGTTCTCGCTCTCCTAGCCTTGGCCATCCTCGTCGAACTGGATGGTTCGTCCCACCTCCATCGTCATGGCGATGAGACGTTGATCCGTCGGGTCCGACCCCGCGAGAGGTGATCCTCCAACCGTCGCTGGGCTTCCGTCGCTCGGGGTTGCTGATCCCTTACCCATCTTCACTCTTCTCTTTCTCTTCTTTTCCTCTTAACTTGGTTAGCTGGCACCTATAAAAACAAGCACACCCTCCTGTTCTCGGGTCGCGGCACCAGTTAGAGAGGATTTACATCGCCAGGCGGGGATTCACGTTGCACGAGGGGGATTGGCCATGATGAGCCGCATCCCGTATGAGCCGACGATGGATCTGGTATGGGTGACGTATGGGAAGGCAAGATCCACCAAGGAAAGACTCGGATCCACCCTCACCTGAGTTCACTTAAGGGGATATGAGATATACTATGTACAGGTGGATCGAGTCGGGATCCTATGAAGGAATGATGGTAGATGTCATCCGAAGGTGGATCTGGTATCAACGACTAGCGAGAAGGCAAGATCCGCCACGATATGTCCCAGATCCCACACTTCCTAGTCCGGATCCAAGGGGGTGAGGATCCCACACGGAGTGACCTGGATCCAAGATATGGGGATGGTGGATACAGTGGATCTCGAGCTTTCGTGGAGTAATGAAGACCACAACCTGTCGTAAGACAATGTTGGGAGATTGGAGGGCTCAGATCCATGACGAGTGTACACTTGCAGTGAGGTGGATTAGTGTGTCCTGGATCCGGACAAGTGTATCCATAATGTGACGACCATAATGATTACGCCATGGATCCGGTGGATTTGATGATAACACAGCTGGGATGATGGGTCAAGGAGAGAAAGGACATGCAGCCGAGCCTGGTAAGGGATTTAGCGAGTAAAAGACATAGAAGGTAGAAATCCAGGCAGGTGTAGGCATAAATATCAATACAGATCTCAATTTGCACAGTATCACGCAAATGCCTTCCTCCCCTCAAGAATCGGAACTACATTGGCCGTACGAGCTAGGAGAAGGTTGGGAATTGCGAATCTAGTGCTGGTAGTGAAAACGGTGTATTCCATGGTGGAGCATAGAGAAGCAAATGAATAATGCTTTCCACACCAGAAGAATCAACCGGTATACCAACTGAAGCCGGTATACTTCCTTCACTGGCTTGCTGTGGACCACACGTAGCTTCGCACTCACTTCGCATTTTGAAGAACAACCAGCAAGCAGAACAAGAAACAAGGGGGCACATTTCCCTACCAACTATGACCACCTCTACGCCAGCTCCCGCTCCTCCGTCGCCTTCGCCCAGGGCTGAACAGACCCCGTCGGACAGCGAGTCGCAGTCAAGAAGGCAGGTCGTTGTCGACGTATCTGGCGGTGACCAGCCGTGGACAGCCACTGCTGCTCGCAGCACGTCAGACCCCCCTCCGCTTCGCACCAGCAAGCGTACCGCCACACGTTCCACGACCGGCGGCGCGCAGCAAGAAACGCGTAAAGGCAAGAAGAAGCCGACCGGGCGCGCAACATTGGCGGATTCAGGCGGCCCCGGAGGCAAGAAAGCTGCTGTCGACTCGTCGAGCGTGGGGCGGAAGAAGGCCGCCGAAGACGCGGGCGGTGATTCGGGCTCTGATGCCGAGGAGAAGCCCGCTCCACCAAAGGCTAAGCGAGCAAGGAGATCCTCGACATCGGCGGCATCCACCAACGCCGGTACACGCATTCCATCGACGACCACAGACAACGACACGCGTGGCTTCAACCTTGAGACGTTTATGGCCACGTTTGAGGCCGGGCAGGCCGTGTCTAGTCGGCCCGTGTCTACCACCGCCCCTGCATCCAGTGTCACACAGAGTGATGCACCAGCTGCGTCGCGTTCAGGGACTACCGCTGTGTTAGCCGAAGCTGGAAACGATGCCCTCCTGGCTGAGCTCCGCGCGCTCCGGGAGGAGGTTGAACGTCTGCGTGCTCCTCAAGCCCAAAGACACGGTCGATAGGGTAGTCCAAGTATCGCCGCGCGAGCGGGTGAAATGCCCTTTGGACGGTCATCCTACCGTCAAAAACCTCTCACTCCGTGCCAATTTGGAGGCCGCTGAGGTGCTCGAAACACACACTGCTACGTCCATACATCCACAATTGACTATACAGTCCGGGTCGTCCATACAGTCACCCACCGCTATACAGCAACCTCTGACTATACAGTCTGGGCCGACCATACAGTCACCCACCACTATACAGCAACAATTGACTATACAGTCCGGATTTTCAACACAGTGTCAACCTACTGATGAGCCACTACCAACAGGAAAGTGTGTGACGGTTTCCCCCGAGTTCCTGCATCCGGTTGTATCAAGCGAAATTGCGGCGAAGACACACGAAAATGCACGACGGCGACGCGACCTAATTAAGGAGCGAAGGACGGCTGAGTTGACCAAGATGTTTTCCAAGTTCGGCATCCCACCACCTCCAAGCGTCTATCCTACATCGCGAAAAAGCGCTTCGGGTAGTGAATATCTTCTTAACAAGCCGCTTCAGCGGACTGTCGGAACTCGCACGTCGGTCAGCCCTCACACTACCGGAATTCGTAGAGCTCGTACGGGGACAAACTGCGGCTGATTATCGTCCAAACAAAAATATGGTGCCGGTCGTCCTGGACAACGTGTGCAAGGGTTATCGTCACTTGAACCTCCTTCAGAAAATTGTCCGGGAAGGTGCTGAAGTTCGTCTCACAGAGACACTTCCTCGACTGTCAGTCCGTCCTCCGAGCCATGGATCAGCCCGTGAACGGATTAACATCCTGCGCAAGAATATACGCAAGGAACAAGATGTGTGGAGATGCTTAGTCCTAGACGCGAACCTTCAGGAGCAGTGGCCAGAACTAGTCATCAGCCCATTCGGTGTGGTCGACAAGGGCGGAGAAGACTCTAAGGTGTCCGGCCGAACTATCCACGACCTCTCCTACCCTGAGGGCGCGTCTGTTAACGAGTACACGGACCAAGACAGCATCACCAAGCCAGATTATACCCACTGTGATGCTGTCTCGCGCGAGATACTGAAAGCAAAGAACCAGTTTCCCGAAGCTGACATCTGCATAATGGCCGGTTATGTTGCAACAGCTTTCCGCAATATCAGCATTCACAGCAACAGCGTGTACCTGTTCGCGGGACGAATGGAGGAAGAAGGTGTCTTAATCATTGAGCTCTCAGCCCAGTTCGGCTGGACGGGATCGCCGGGATTATACGAAATTTTTGGTGGTGAAATTTCCTACGTTCATGGATCTCACGCGAATCATGTCTCCGCGAACGGCTTCTTCTCCTATCATTGGGTGGACGACCACATCAACGTATCCCCAAACATCGGGTTGGTGTGCAACGAAATGAACCGTTCTCTCAGATACGCGATGGCGGTTGTTCTGGGCTCAGACGCCATATACACGGAGAACTTTACCAACTGGAGTACGCGCCAACGTGTTCTCGGACTCGAGTTTGACTCTGAAGCAGAGCAGGTTTCATTATCTGATACTAAGATCCTAAAGGCTCGTAGGATTGTCGGGTCCGCCTACAACGCTAAGTCGCCGTCTCGCAAAGCGTACCGCTCACTGATGGGAAGTCTTCGCCATGTGGTGACTTGTATCCGGGCTGCTCGGCCGTTACTACAGCGTTTACGCCAACGAGAAAGCTATCTTCACCGGCTCCAGAGCGTTCCAATTTCCGAAGATATGAAAGACGATCTTCTGTGGTGGTGGGTGATATTGCACACGTCTCAACTCAATGGAGTGTCGCTCGAATTTTTCAACACACGCCTCCTCCCGACGTCGTGATCGAGATGGAAGCCTCCGATTTCGGCTTTTGCGCGCTCGATACATATGCTTATGCGGCACTGACGCACGTGTTCACGGCTTCTGAACGCCACCTCATCTCGTAGTTTAAGCGCGGTGTCTCAAACGACTTCGACATCAATTTCCGCGAGCTGCTGTCATGCACATTTGCCGCCCATGCTTGGGGCCCCCTGTGGTCTCAACGGTCTTCGGGTCATGGCAGACCACTCCACGTGCACTTTCGTATCGACAATTCGTCCGCTATAGCATGGCAAAACAAGCTTGCATCGCGCAACCCCCGAGTCCAAGTCATTATCCACCTCCTAAGCTGGTGGGAAACGTCCTTCAGACTACGCTTTTCGTCGTCCCACATCGCCGGTGTTGACAACGTTCGCGCTGACGCCGGTTCCCGCATCTCTGCTAACGCATCGTTTGAAGATTTGTTTGCTTCACTAACGCCCGGTTGGTCACAGGTTTCAACGACGCTCGATGTCCAAGGCCTAACCAGTATTTGGAAGCATATCTCCGCGCGCACTCCGTTGCCGACTCCACCTTTGACCAATACAAGCGTGCTCTGAGCAAATGGCAGCTTTGGACTTCCCGGAGAGGCATCCCTCCATGGCTCACCGGTGTGCCACTTGTCGACCAGGTTAAGAATATTTCGGACTTCGTGCTACATGGTTTTCAGTCTGGCTATGGTTCCGGCGGCCCAATTCGAAGCGACTCTATTATGGCGGTCCTTCAAGGCATTCATCACTTTTTCGACGCAATGAGCCTCGGGTTTCCAATCTCACACCCACACATCCGTATGCTGCTCAAAGGAATCAGTCGGCCAGACGCACCGCGTTGTCGAACGGAACCCTTCTCTGTGGAGCTTCTTGACATCTGCTTTCGACGTATGTCTATGACTGATCCCTTCGAGCAAGCTCTCTGGGGGGTCCTATGAATGGCTTTCTTCTTTCTCTTGAGGCGTTCCGAGGTTGTGGCGATGAACAAAGGTTCTTTCAAGTGGTTTGTGCTACGAGCACAAGACATTGCGACGGTCGATGCCCAGGGGGCCAAAACCCATGCACCGGCAGAGGCCCGCTCGGTATGGATTCGCCGGGTGGGATCGAAGACTAACCAAGGCGGCTGTCCAGCTACAAGAATGCTTTCGCGATCAGGGCATCCAGTCCTGTGCCCCGTTTTCGAGGCTCTTATGCTGTTTCAAGCGAGAAAAGATCTCACCGTTGACATCCCGGCCGCAGTGTTCATGTCACGCCACGACAAACCAGAGGCGATATCGACTGCAGATGTTTCCAATACCATTAAGCGGGCTGCTGGACGTTCAGGTAAAGATCCTCGCCGTTTCAGCTCATCCTCTCTACGCTCCGGAGGTGCCACGCACATGTACCGGTCAGGGGCCGACGCACTGACGATCCGGTTCCACGGTCGTTGGGTTTCCGATGCGTACAAGACCTACACAAGACTCTGCAAGGAATCTGTGTCTACGCTTTCTGCGTCTATGGTATCGGGAGCCAAGGGCGATGCAACGTTGCATTGATGAGGCCTACTGCATGGCCACCTATTTGGGGGCACCGCTCTCCACGTCCCTTTTGGTTCGAGCTGATGGTCATTGCATAAGCTCTCATTAATGTAACTGTTTGTTTGACCCCTATGGCTAGTGGAAAGGTGTATTCCATGGTGGAGCATAGAGAAGCAAGGGAATTATGCTTTCCACACCAGAAGAATCAACCGGTATACCAACTGAAGCCGGTATACTTCCTTCACTGGCTTGCTGCGGACCACACGTAGCTTCGCACTCACTTCGCATTCTGAAGAACAACCAGCAAGCAGAACAAGAAGCACCCGCCTCTCCTCGTCCCTTTTGGTTCGAGCTGATGGTCATTGCATAAGCTCTCATTAATGTAATTGTTTGTTTGACCCCTATGGCTAGTGGAAATGGATAATACATTGGCCAGATCCTACAACTTAATGAGCTTTCCTTTACACGTGCAGATCCGACAGGTTAACCGGATTTACTACTTGGTCGGCTACATACTAGATGCTCTCAACTCTCAAGATCCCGTCACAGGAGGCGGCAAGTACGACGCAAAGGAAACGCATAGACAAGGGAACATACCCGCAAGGCAAGCCTAAGGCCAGATCCACGATCTAGGCCCTGGATCCACTTAAGCTCGAATATTCGCTTAGGACCCAGAACCGGCCACGGACGCAGAGTGAAGGGTTTACCACTGCTGCTCCACCCCATCCCCACGTCTCGCCAAGACACTCAAGCTTCTCCACTTGAACTCTTTGGAAGTTACCGAGAGAGCAAGGTCCCGCCCTACCGACGGGCACACAAGGTGAGGAGAGTTCAGCAGAACACGGATCATCGGGGGACCCCCTCCGTTAGTCGGTGTCTGGGCGCAGTTGGTAAGTTGGATCCAGCAATCTCGCAGATTTTGTGTGATCCCGCTACACCACAATGGTGCGCGTGCCCAAATCGTTTGGTGATTCGGGATTTCACCGTGAGTCCCAAGAAGATGCTCAAGTGAAGATTGAGCCAGGGGAAGAGGCGTCGTCGGGGGTCGGATCGACGAAGACGCTGCTGAATAAAGCAAGATCCGCGGATCGATGGAAGATGAAAGCACCACAGTCGGAAGAAGAAGACCAAGCTGGTCCGACAAGGATCTCGAGTTTGAATATCGCCACCAAGCTCTACGCGATTTTCTGCATCAAGATCCTGTCATGCGGATCCTGAATCCACGACAGATCGAAGATCCAAGGAAACCGGTGAGAGCACCAACAAAACCGGCGAACAAGTTGGTGGCAGTCAAAGATCTATTACGTTTGCTTACGGAGTCAGGCATCGTAGCTGGTGTGTTCGACGCAGAGGATATCTGCGAGCTAGACCTGATCTCATAGTATCCGCGACGCGGGACCTCTTTGCCAGAGTTAAGTCCATCACCGGAGAAAGGTCGCGCACTATGGATCCAGTGTCGTCGCCAAGGATCAGCCAAGCTGCGTCCTCAAACTACGAATCCGCTGCTGAGAATGAGTCAGACACGTCGTCCGAACCACGACGCATGACTTTAGGACCCTCCGGGGCATCCATGCTGGAAGCGCGGGCGAGGATCCGGGGACAGGAAGCACCTGTGAACGTGAAAACTCGGGATCCAGTACGCCCTACCCGTGCTCTGATACAATCCAGCCAGGATCGAGCCAGATCCGGCAAGAAGCCAGTGGGATTATCGTCAGATCGGTCTCAAGGTAATCGCCTCACGGATCCTGACTCGCCAGTGGACCAGACGGCCACAGGCTCTTCCGACACTTGCTCGGGCACCCTGCAGCGACACTTCGAAGCTGCGATGAGTCGATTCCTGGCCGAACAAGGTATGAGAGCGCCCGTGTCACAAGCGCAAGTGCTCCACGAACATGGAGCACGAGACGTGGAGATGGAGTCAGTGGAGGGAGACAACTCCCATGATGAGTTCGATCCAGATGATCTGGATGGCCCATCCCTTTCATCAGCGGTGGTAGCAACTGCCGCAGCCGGGTCGGGTGGATCGTCTATGATCCAGAGGGTACGGATCTTAGCCATATCGGATCTGAAGGAGCTCACGGGCAGGATAAAGACGAAGACCGAGCGAGAACATGGATAAGCAAAGTCAAGTCGGTCCTCATGAGAGATCAAGCGTCGGATACCGAGAAGTTTTTGACTTTTGCAGACCTGCTAGCGGGGCCAGCCAGGAATTGGTATCGACAGCTGGGCAGATCCACCAGAAACAAGTGGCCGGATTTGCTGCGCAGTTCCCAAACACAATACTGTGGATTGGGGGTGTCGGTGGCACGACAATACTACCACGCTCGCCGCAGATCGGACGAATCCCCGCTATAATACCTGCATCGACTAAATGTGGCCGGTCTACGGGCCAAGTTGAAGATCAAGAATGGGGGATCCAAGGTATTACGGGAACACTTGGATCATTTCATCGAGACGTTGGGAGATGTGGATCTGGCCGACAGGCTGACCCTGTTACGTCTTCCAGACGCAGATGAGCTCGAAGAAGTGTTGCGGGCTGTGGATCGCGCGAAACACCGCCAGAAGAAGGCGGCGGTCGGATCCGGCAAGTATCACCAAAAGGCTCCGACGCCCACGGCCCCAGCTCGATGTGTCCACCAAGTCACGGCGCCTGACTCAGGAACTGAGTCAGGATCCGACGGCTCGGACTCCGACCCAGAGGATTACCGCCGAGTCTGTCTCACTGCGCCCGACGATCGTACGGCGAAGACTGGAGACAACTCTCGCAGTGGTGATACCGTACCCGGGGACCGCGGGATGTACAGATCCCGAGATCTCATGGACGGGACAGGACACATCAGGTCCTCGCAGTGTGGATCCCGGAAACACACAGAAGCCGGATGTTGGAAACATGTGGTTTGTGAGAAGTGTGGCAAGAAAGGTCATCCCGGGGATCATTGCTGCTACGTGTGTTGCAGCTGTGGCGAGATCTACGACGCTGACAAGTGCCCGATGGAAGAGTTCTACAACCATATCCGTCAATGGTTTGATCCAGCCAAGCACAGAGGGATGTTGCCAGAAGTGGCCGAGAAGATGTTAAACTAGGACGCTCGCCGGGTTTAAATCCGGTACGAGCCGAGCGTTCTAGGTATTGCATTTATGCATTTGTGAGCAAGACATCGCTTGATCCAGGTAGCAGGCCCCTAGATCCAGTCGATAATACATGTCAGCGACAAGCAAAACTTATTGGTGGTATTCAGACAGGTAGTAGCTGGACGGAAGTGTCACGAAGCTATAGCAGAATCAAGGAGCGTGTCAAAGGATCAACCGATAGACAAACAACGGGGTGAATGAGTCCGACCGGGTGGATTTCGACGAAGTCCTTCTACCGGAAGATAGTTGGAATGTGGATCTCGAAGCCGACGAGTTCGAAGTCGAGAAGATCACCGATATGAGGTCAGGGAAGCGAACTAGATACGGACGGATTTACCGCGAATTTCTGGTGTATTGGCGTGGATATGACGAACTCAGTTGGGTAGACGAGGCAGATCTGAACTGTGGAGCATTACTCTATGATTTCCTGCGGGAGCGTACGAATCGGAACAGATCGGCGTGATGCAGTCTCATGAAGAAGAGTAGAGAGGGGATCCATGGATGTGAGTCGGTCATATCGATGGGAGGATGAAGAAGGACCGACAGGAAGGGTGTGGAGTAGGAGGAAATGGCGAATGTTTTATGCATGAAGAGTGACGTTTTCACGTGCAAAGAGTCCCGAACCAAATGCGAGATTGTCAAAGGCTCCGACCATACTGGTCTAATTGAGACTCGGCCGTAAGAAGTAGATCCGGCTCAGATCCAAGCGCGGATCCCGCCCAGATTTAGGTGTACGTCGGAAGGCGCTGACAAAGCACCTCAATCAACAAGAGAATGTTAAGAAAATACATATTTGCAAAGTAACGAAGAGTGGATTAGGATAGCTTATGCAAAAAGGCTAACTCGACCCAGCTTCCAGCCGCTAATTACTACTACGAAGCGGATCCACGAAGACTGGAACTGGGGGCGCTGCGTGAAAGAGCAATATGGATCAGGTGGTCTGGGGCTGAACATTGAAGAACTTGCCCGCCAGACGCTGGATCCGGTGTCCTAGATGTTGGCTAGGGTCCCCCCGAAATTGGATGCGCCAAGGCTCGGCTTCGTCAATCTCTTGCAGAGCCTCCAATAAGTTCGTAGGTTCTGGATGGTGGAGGTTGGGATCCTCCAAGTTGGCTTGACGAGACACGGATCCCGGAAACCATGTTACCTTATCCCCGCGTCGGGGAAGGTGCAAGAAGGATGGATCCAACAAGATGTCCACGTCACACCAACCGTCCTGGATCGCCAACACAAGGATCACGAGAACCTTCTTCCAAGCCCGACCTGCGTGACTGCGTCTGTTGCCGCGCTGCTTGTTGAAGTTCGACAACAATGTCGAGCTCCGCAGTTGGGTGCGAGAAACGGGGAACCGATGGGTGCCTTCCCATATGGCAACCCGGTGCTTGGAGACGAAATCCCGGAAGGCACGAACGAACAACCCGAGACGTCCACCAACGTCACTTCGGAAGCTAACAGGATCCACTAGTGTGGTCGTCAGCGTATCCCATGGGGCGGCATTGTGCAATTCTTCTACATGAGGTTATGTGACAAGCGAATCCACGTACCCGGACGTCGGGATGACATCCTCTTCACGTGGGAATATCCACTCAGCACGGAATGGCAGCTCCGGGAACAGGATGGTGATCTTCATCGTGACGATGGCGACCCGATTCAGTTTCTTGGCGGACCAAGGCTCGATATCGCTTGTAGCGAAAGCCACAGGGGCGCGCCGACCGGGAATGAAGACATCATCCGGACCAAACGGAGCCACGGGGAGCATGCCTGGCAGAGAAGAGTTGGGAGGAGCGGGGATCAAGACAGATCCAGGGGATCCGCCACCATGAGGTGACCCCCCTCCACCATCACTACCCGATCCATCGTCACTGTCAACCTGGATCGCGGATTCCGCAGTGCCGGCCCCGGATCCGGACGCGCCAGCAACTTGCGGGGGTGGTGCCGAGAGAGATCTCCGCCGGGCTTCGGATCTGGATTGGGACAAGGCCCGTCGCGTGTCTTCTTCCAAGGCATCATCAGCGATTCGGGCTTCCTCTGAATCCTCCAGACTTTCATCGTCATTATCGTCATCGTCGTCAGGGCTGAAAGAATAGTGGCCGGTAGAGAGTGTACGCTTCAAGGACGATCGGATGGGAGGCCCCGAGCCGTCGGACCAATCCGATCCCTCTTCCGCGTCGTCCTCAGAGCTGCCGAGTCCACAACCGGTGGGGATGACACGTTTGGCTTTTCCCTTACCGGGTCCAGCTCCGACAGCTGCAGAACCGGTAGAAGCTGGTCGGGGAGCGGTAGGCACCGTCACGGAAGGGCCAGCAGTGGATCCCGACTGAGACGAACTGGACTTGGCCGTGGATGTGGCTAGCCCCGTCGTAGAAGGAGCAATTGCCGTGGATCCAGCTGAAGCCACTGCCTGGGACGACGGCGCGACCGTGGATTCGGTCTTGGACGCCGATCCCGACTTCGATACAGCGACGGATCCAGCCTTGGCAGTCGATCCGGACTTGGATGCCGTGGATCCCGTCTTGGATGCAGCAACGGGATCCAGGCTTGGGTCCAGATCCAGACTTTGACGCAGCAGCAGTGGATCCAACTCCCGCTTTGGACGCAGCTACGGATCCAGTCTTGGACGCTGATGCCGACTTGGATGTACCGGTGGATCCGGACTTGGGTCCGGCACCAGACTTCGAAGAGAAGGCGGAATGTTTGGACGTGGATGTGGATACCCCTTTGGAGACTGTTTTGGAGGCCGAACCGGTTTTGGGCGTGGCCTTGGGAGAAGCTCGGGCCTGCTTGTGAGGCCGGGGGGGGATCCAGTACCAGGAGCAGGGGGTACACTACGCGGCTGTTTCGCGACCGATGGACCCGCCCCACTTGGAGACTGCGGAGCAACCAAAACGCTAGCTGCAGGAGACAATCCAGCCAGGGGAGAAAGTGGATCCGACAAATTCAGGGGAAGCCAAAGGGGATCCCAGATAGCAGCGGTCACCAAAATCAGTCGTCGACGCGCCAAGCCCCGCTCGGACAACCTGCGATCGCGCTCCAGAACCAGCTGCTGGTGCTGAGTACGAACAGTAGCGAGCGATCCCGTAGCTGTGTCGAAGTTGTCTCGACATCTTTCAATTTGTCACCTGGATCAACATAACGAGTGAATATGGGATTACAAGAGGGAAACAAAAGAGGATCCACGTACTCATGCGACGGATCTTGGATTCCAGCTCTGTTTGCGTTCGCTTGGCATCTGCCCACTCGGTGGCCGCCTTGTCACGCTATAGCTCGGTATCCGTCAGCTTGGCCTGGATCTCGTCGCGGACTTGAGTCATGCGCACGAACTCCTCTGGCGCGTAGTCTCGCCCAGCCGATAACTTCTCGATCGACGCTTTGGTATCTTTCAGCTCCTCGGAGAGACGAGCCAGAGTCACGTTTGGCGACGAGGGAGGTGGATTCGGCGCGGGGGGGGGGGGGGGGGGGGGGGGGGGGGCTCCGCGCACCGATCCTAATGCGGATCCGCCATGGGTGGATCCCACATAATCGTTGGTCACCACTTCTTCTTGAGTCAGGCGCAACTCGTCACGGAGCCGATCCAAGCTCTCGTCAGCAGCCGCGCTAGCAGCTTGGCAATTGTCCAGATCCCGCTCGAGACCGTGGATCCGCGTTTGGAGCTGGTGGATCTCGGATCCGGCGAGCGCCATTTCCCGAAGGAGATGGTCGTTGTCATCTCGCATGCCATCCCGTTGACGGGAGGCGCGATCCAGTCGTCTAGTCAAGTCACGGATCTCGACTGCCTGGTCGGCCAGCAGGAGTTGCAGATCCTGCGAGCGAGAGCCCGCGCGTTGCTCCCATCTTGTATCTCCATGGCCTGATCGTGGACCTGAGCTTGCAAAGTTTGAAGCCGGGTGACGTACGAAGACGTAGATAAGGACTGATAGGCCTGCTGCGCCGCCGCCTCTGCGCGTTGAGCTTGGTCCCGAGCATCTTGGGCCGTCTGGAGCTCCGCCGTCAAGGTTCGCACCTGATCGGAAAGAGCTTGGGCTAAAGCCCACAGATCAGTGGGCGACATAGAGGGGCTGACCGGTGGAGTGGTGGATGAGGCCTTGCCCGGCGATTTGCTAATACGCTTGGCGGGAGACATATGTCACGTAGAGGAGGAAGCTGTTGGAGAAGCATGGACGCTGGGAGTGTACGTCGTGAACGCTGCTGTGCAGCGCCGACCACGTACAGGAGGCGATTGTGGTGAAGTGCTTTCTCAAAAATAAGATAATGGACCTAACAAGGGGTCACTGTCCCGAATCAGTGACAGTTTCAAGTGATTAGAGAGGATTTGGATCGCCAGACAGGGATTCACGTTGCCTGAGGGGGATTGGCCATGATGAGCGGCATCCCGTATGAGCCGACGATGGATCTGGTATGGGTGACGTATGGGAAGGCAAGATCCACCAAGGAAAGATTCGGATCCATCCTCACCGAAGTTCACTTGGGGGATATGGGATATACTATGTATGGGTGGATCGAGTGTGGATCCTATGAAGGAATGATGGTATGTGTCATCTGAAGGTGGATCTGGTATCAACGACGAACGAGAAGGCAAGATCCACCACGATATGTCCCAGATCCCATACTCCCAAACTCGGATCCAAAGGGGTGCGGATCCCGCACGGAGTGACCGGGATCCAGGATATGGGGACAGTGGATGCAGTGGATCTCGAACTTTCGTGGGACAATGGAGATCACAGACGGTCGCAAGACGATGCTGGAGGATTGGAGAGCTCAGATCCATGACAAGTGTACACTTGCCGTGAGGTGGATTAAAGTGTCCTGGATCCGGACAAGTGTACCCATAATGTGACGACCATAATGATTACGCCATGGATCAGATGGATCTGATGATAACACAGCTGGGATGATGGGTAAAGGACAGAAAGGACATGCAGCCGAGCCTGGTAAGGGATTTAACAGGTAACAGAATAGAAGGTAGAAATCCAGGCAGGTATAGGCATAAGTATCAATACAGACCTCAATTTGCACAGTAACACGCAAGTGCCTTCCTGCCCTCAAGAATCGGAACTACATTGGCCGTACGAGTTCGGAGAAGGTTCGGAATTACAAATCTAGTGTTGGTAGTGATAGCTGGATAATACATTGGCCAGATCCTATAACCTAGTGAGCTTTCCTATACACGTGCAGATCCGACAGGTTAACCGGATTTACTACTTGGCCGGGTATACCTAAGAAGATCTCAACTCTCAAGATCCCGTCACAGGAGGCGGCAAGTACGACCCAAAGGCAAGAGAACACACCCGCAAGGCAACCCTACGGCCAGATCCACGATCTAGACCCTGGATCCACTCAAGCTCGAATATTCGCTTCGGATCCAGAACCAGCCACGGACGCAGAGTAAAGATTTTACGACCGCTGCTCCACCCCATCCCCACGTCTCGCCAAGACACTCAAGCTTCTCCACTTGAACTCTTTGGAAGTTACCGAGAGAGCAAGGTCCCGCCCTACCGACGGGCACACAAGGTGAGGAGAGTTCAGCAGAACACGGATCATCGGGGGACCCCCTCCGTTAGTCGGTGTCTGGGCGCAGTTGGTAAGTTGGATCCAGCAATCTCGCAGATTTTGCTGATCCCGCTACACCACAATGGTGCGCGTGTCCGGATCTTTTGGTGACTCGGGATTTCACCGTGAGTCCCAAGAAGATGCTCAAGTGAAGATTGAGCCAGGGGAAGAGGCGTCGTCGGAGGTCGGATCGACGAGGACGCTGCTGAATGAAACAAGATCCGCGCATCGATGGAGTCCTGGGAGAAACTCTGTCGACGGAAGAGAGGTGGATCCGGATCTAGAAGAGAAACCTCTCTATCCTCCCCAGGTCCCCTCGGGGACCCCTGAGGATCTTGACGCAAGTCAAGATCCGCTAACAAAACAAGGGAAAGTGAAGGTGAAACGGTATGCATTTGCAGATTCACCGGTTAAGCCAACACCGTACCTAAACCCAAGCCCGCTAGTCGAAGAAACGAGAAAGAAGACGAAAACGAGTATGACTACGCGAAGAAGATGCAAGCTCCAGAGTCGGAAGAAGACCAAGCTGGATCCAGTCAAGCTGGTCCGACAAGGATCTCGAGTATGTGTATCGCCATCAAGCTCTACGTGATTTACTGCATCAAGATCCTGTCATGCGGATCCTGAATCCACGACAGATCGAAGATCCGAAGGAACCGGTGAGAGCACCAACGAAAACGGCGAACAAGTTGGTGGCAGTCAAAGATCTATTACGTTTGCTTACGGAGTCAGGCATCGTAGCTGGTGTGTTCGACGCAGAGGATATCTGCGAGCTAGACCTGGATCTCATAGTATCCGCGACGCGGGACCTCTTTGCCAGAGTTAAGTCCATCACCGGAGAAAGGTCGCGCACTATGGATCCAGTGTCGTCGTCGAGGATCAGCCAAGCTGCGTCCTCAAACTACGAATCCGCCGCTGAGAATGAGTCAGACACGTCGTCCGAACCACGACGCATGACTTTAGGACCCTCCGGGGCATCCATGCTGGAAGCGCGGGCGAGGATCCGGGGACAGGAAGCACCTGTGAACGTGAAAACTCGGGGTTCAGTACGCCCTACCCGTGATCTGATACAATCCAACCAGGATCGAGCCAGATCCAGCAAGAAGCCAGTGGGATTATCGTCAGATCGGGTGCAAGGTAATCGCCTCACGGATCCTGTCTCGCCAGTGGACCAGACGGCCACAGGCCCTTCCGACCACCCTGCAACGACACTTCGAAGCTGCGATGAGTCGTTTCCTGGCCGAACAAGGCATGAGAGCGCCCGTGCCACAAGCGCAAGTGCTTCACGAACATGGAGCACGAGACGTGGAGATGGAGTCCGTGGAGGGAGACAACTCCCATGATGAGTTCGACCCAGATGATCTGGATGGCCCATCCCCCTCGTCAGCGGCGGTAGCAACAGCTGCAGCCGGGACGGATGGATCGTCTATGATCCAGAGGGTACGGATCTTAGCCATATCGGATCTGAAGGAGTTCACGGGCAAGGATCAAGACGAAGACCGAGCGCGAACATGGATCAGCAAGTCGGCCCTCATGAGAGATCAAGGGTCGGATGCTGAGAAGTGTATGTCCTTTGCGGATCTGCTAGCGGGGCCAGCCAGGAATTGGTACCGGCAGCTGGGCAGATCCACCAGGAACAAGTGGCCAGATTTGCTGCGAAGCTTCCAGACCCAGTACTGTGGATTGGGAGTGTCGGTGGCACGACAATACTACCATGCTCGCCGCAGATCGGACGAATCCCCGCTAGAATACCTGCATCGACTAAATGTGGCCGGTCTACGGGCCAAGTTGAAGATCAAGAATGGGGGATCCAAGGTATTACGGGAACACTTGGATCATTTCATCGAGACGTTGGGAGATGTGGGTCTGGCCGACAGGCTGACCCTGTTACGTCTTCCAGACGCAGATGAGCTCGAAGAAGTGTTGCGGGCTGTGGATCGCGCGAAACACCGCCAGAAGAAGGCGGCGGTCGGATCCGGCAAGTATCACCAAAAGGCTCCGACGCCCACGGCCCCAGCTCGATGTGTCCACCAAGTCACGGCGCCTGACTCAGGAACTGAGTCAGGATCCGACGGTTTGGACTCCGACCCTGAAGATTACCGTCGAGTCTGTCTCACTGCGTCCAACGATCGAACGGCGAAGACCGGAGACAACTCTCGACCGGGGGATACCGTACCCGGGGACCGTGGGATGTACAGATCCCGAGATCTCATGGACGGGGCAGCACAAGTCAGGTGTTCGCAGTGCGGATCCCGGAAGCACACTGAATCTGGATGCTGGAAACATCTGGTCTGTGAGAAGTGTGGCAAGAAAGGTCATTCCGGGGATCATTGCTTCTACGTGTGTCGCGGGTGTGGCGAGATTCACGACGTCGGCAAGTGCCCGATGGAAGAGTTCTACAACCATATCCGCCAATGGTTTGATCCAGCCAAGCACAGAGGGATGTTGCCAGAAGTGGCCGAGAAGATGTTAAACTAGGACGCTCGCCGGGTTTGAATCCGGTACGAGCCGAGCGTTCTAGGTACTGCATTTATGCATTTGTGAACAAGACATCGCTAGATCCAGGTAGCAGGACCCTAGATCCAGTCGATAATACACGTGATCTACATGAAGTATCAGTTGCCAAGATCTCTATTTTGCGCCAAGTGGATGAATTTGCCAGATCCGAAGTCTCTTCAACCCTGGATCTACAAAGGGGAGAGGCACGTGGTTACTGGGAGAAGCGCCAACATGGTCGATGGTTTGAGCCTACCAAAGGTGAGGTCACTGCGGATCCCCCTAAGGTCTATCAGGGCACTGGATCCCGTGGATCTGAGGAGGTTGGATCCATGGATCTGCTAACAGGGGAGTCCCGTGTATACTGGAAGTACCATGCCCCAGGAAAGTGGTTCAGACAAGCCAAGGTAGGGGGCAAGATCAACAATGAAAAAGCAATCCTACTCCTAGATAGTGGTGCCGAGGTGTCTATACTAGACACCGCCTTTGCTCGTAAGGTTGGGTGCCAAGTGGATGGGAGTCGGATCCAAGATTGTGTTGGGATTGGTGAAGGCGTGTACCGTACAAACGGGAGAACGCGAATCAAGATCACGTTGGCAGGTTGTTTGGTGTACTGGTTCGATATTTGGGTTGGAGATCTCGCAGGTCAAGACGCCATCCTCGGGATGGATTTCATGGTACCAGCCGGAGTGAGGTTGGATCTGGCGGATGGGACACTTTGTTTCCCGGACGAGATGCGGATCCAGCTCAGCGGACGGAGGCCGTTGTATGGAGCGAAGATGAAGATCATAAGGGCCGATAAGACCACCTGGATCGAGCCCGGGGAAACTTGGGAGCTGCCAGACCGGTTAAAGTGGGTGGAACATGAGAAACTGTGGGTCACTCGGGGCGAGAAGTGGGTACCTACCGTAATCCAAGGACCAGGTCGATCGCAATACCTCTAAGTCACGAACGTCAGCGACAAGAGACTATTACTGGACCATTATGAGGAGATTGGGCGATGGTTGGCGAAGGACGGTATCCCTAGGCGACCTGGATATGTGTCGGTGGGGTCCCGTCGCTACAAAGAATGGCAGAATCTGGCGTACGAGGCGACTACCGAGATCGAATCTCTCGGAGAGGTGGAGCTCCCGGCGGGGCCATCTGGCCCCTTGGTGGATCGGCCTTCATACCCAACTCCGCGGAAGATCCTACAAAGGGATCGTCAGATTGAGATCCAAGCGATAGAGGTTGGATCCAAGACCGGGGATGATCCCCAGAGTCGGCCCTTAGATAACGCAGGGTCGGTGGATGAAGGATTGCAGAGGGCTAAAGCCGAACAGCCGGATCCCGCTGATCCACAAGTGGATCCAAGCTTTCCACTGGATAAAGTGCCTGGATCCCTATCGAGAGTGGCAACACTAGTCAAACCCGAACTGTCGGGTTTAGACTCGTTAGAGGACCGGCTGGATCCGACTGGTGGCTTCCCCAGTACCAGGATACCCGACCCCACGAAGACAGAAGGGATGACGATCGAAGGAGAGTCGCGGTGCCTGGATCCAAGGGTGGATCCGACAAAGACCGAAGATGAACAAGTCTGCTACCGTGAAGGCGGGGATCTACACGCCGAGGATCTTGGAGAAGGCATGGCGGTGATCCCGGAGGTACCACTGACCACAGAGGAGGTCACGATTGATGATATCCAAGTGGATCCAGGGGCGAACGAACCCGCTGAAGTGGATCGTCTACGTCAGAAGATCTGGGAAAGCCGACGTCTGCTGATCGGTAAAGGTAATGCGTTACCGCCCGCCGCCCGCGGAGTCAAATGTGACATCGATGTCGGCGACGCGAAACCGATCGCTCAAAGGGTGCGGAAGGTGGCACCGCAGTTCCGAGAAAAACTGTCGGATCTGATTAAGGGCCTGCTGCAAGCCAAGATCATCAGCTTCTCAACGTCCCCGTGGGCATCTCCGGTGGTGATCATCATTAAGAAGAACGGGGTGGATATACGACTGTGCATTGACTACCGGCTGGTTAACAGCCTGACTCGATTGATGGTGTACCCGATGCCTCTAATCAATGAGCTGTTGGAAGATTTGGATAAAGTACTCTGGTACTGTTCTCTAGACATGGCCAGTGGTTTCTGGGTGGTTACTATGACGGATCAAGCTCGCGCAATATCCGCATTCATCACACCGTTTGGCCTGTTCGAGTGGACCCGGATGCCGTTTGGATTGAAGAATGCACCCCAGATCTATCAACGCCTCATCGATAACGCCCTCTATGGGTTCACCCGAATACCGGAGCCCGAAACGGGTGGATCCGGGGAAGGCAATGCAGAAGTGGATCCATTCGAAGCGGGGGAGCCAGGGGATCCTGGGACCCCGTCTGTGTTAGGACGCAGATCTTACATCGACGACATTCTGATCCCGGCGGAATCGTGGGATCAGTTGTGCGAAAGAGTGACATCCCTACTAGAGGCGTGTACTAAGTGGAATCTCTCTATCAGTGTGGTAAAGAGCTATTGGGGGATGCGCAAGGTGGATTACTTAGGCCATCGAGTTTCCAAGGAGGGATTGGAGGCGAATCCTAAGGACATGTCTTCATTAGCCGATTTGTCCTTCCCACAGTCGTTACGAGCGATGCAATCCTTCTTGGGCAGTTTGAACTACTACAGTCGGTTCATCGAGGATTACGCCCTGTTTGCCGCGGTATTGTATGAATTAAGAGAGGTAGATTTTTCTGCGATGGCCACTCCAGCTGTCCGGATGAAAATCCAACAAGCTCTGGCCCGGGAGATGTCGGATCCACGAAGGGATCCAAGTGGTACGACGTCAGAAGAGGACCTAAAACAGGAGCTGGATCCACCCCGGGACCAACGGAGAGAGGATCCAGTCTGGATAGAGACGACGGATCAGAACGTGGAAAAGGCAGAATCTCGGTGGATCCGAGCTCAACACGCATTCGTGGAACCGAGGAACAGGATCGCGACCACACCTATCCTCCGTCATTTCGATCCTGAACGTCAACCTACGGTGATAGTTTATGCCAGTGACTGGGCAGTCTCAGCAGCTTTGGTACAAGAACATGAAGGGATCTGTCATCCAGTCACCTTCGTCAGCCGGACGCTAAAGCCGAATGAACTGAACTACGGAGCGGTGGAGAAAGAGATACTCGCGCTCCTGCGCGTGTTGGATCTAAATTATAACCTGCTAGTGGGAAGATCCATCCGGATCCTGACTCGACACTCTACGCTAGCCTGGCTGTTCAAGTCGGCCGGGTTACAAGGACGTTTGGGACAGTGGGCAGCTTTACTCTCGCTTTGGACGCTGGAGATTGTGAAATGTTCGAAAGGGGAAGACGAGATCCTGGGAGTCTTGGCCGCGAGCATCACTCCTCGAGCTAAGATGGATGCTGACTAAGATCGCTCCTAAGAAAGAGCCCAAACTCCGGATCCAGATCCCGATCCCGACGGTACAGGTGGATGAGGATCTGTACGTCCTGAGTTTCGATGGATCCGCTCGTGTACGACGCGGAGGAGGGGCATACAGCGCAATACTGTGGAGACTTCCCGGATGGGAAGTTGTACGGGCCAGATCCACTTACGCGGAAGGCCTCACCGTTAATGAAGCGGAGTATAACGGACCCCTGCTTGGGTTGGACTTACTAAAGGGACAAGATCCAAAACGGCTGGTGATTTGTGGGGATTCAAATTTGGTAATCAGACAGGTGCGAGGTGAGATCGACTGCAAGGCCCCGGCCCTAACACTGTTACGGCAGAAAGTGATGATCCACCTGCGTGATTGGATGAATCACGAGTTGGTGCATGTCAAGCGGGATTGGAATGCTAGTGCAGATAGCTTGGCCAGTGCCGCTTTACGGAATCAGTGTGGTGTCGAAGTGGAGAGAGAGGCCGAGCATCAGGATCTCGTGACGTTGAACCGACTAGATGAGGTGGTGGTGGTTGGATCCGGGAAAAGGACAGTCCAGGTAATGGCTGTCACTAGGTCCAGAGGAAGGATTGGATCCAGCCCTCAGATCCTCGATGAAACATTCGTGAAGAGAGTCCGCATTGAGCGGATCCTCAAAGCACAGAACGAGGAAGCGTGGATCCTGGGACTAAAGAAGTATCTGATGGGGGATGTACGAGACTTAAGCCGGGAGGATGCCAAATCCTACAGCGTTATGGCTACGGATTACGCAGTAGATCTGAATGACTTGCTCTTCTATTGCCCCCCTACGAAGAGAGTCCACGAGGATCGGGATGGATTGATGAGATTGGTGATACCAGAATCCTTGCAACAGGATGTCCTACACCACTACCACGCTAGCTTGGAAGGCGGACATCAGGGTATTGGTCGGACCTACCAACGGATCCGGGAATGTTTCCACTGGAGAGGACTATTCAAGAGCGTACAACGCTATGTCGGTGAATGTGTGGATTGTGAGACAGGCAAGGGCAGGCCCACAATCGAAGGGGAGTCACCTGGGAATATCCAAGCGGCCTACCCTTTCCAAATCATAGCCATGGATCATATCCCCTCGTTGCCCAAGTCGTTCAAAGGAAACACAGAATTGTTGATTTGGGTGGACCTGTTTACCGGATACGTGATAGCCAAAGCTAGTGCGTCTAGAACTGCGCAAACCATTGCCGAATCGTACGAGGAGTGTGTCTTCCGAAGATTTGGAGCTAGCGAAATGATTAGACATGATCGGGAGCCAGGCTTTATGTCTGATTTCTTTCGAGCATTCAACCGGATCCTGGGAGAGCGACAGCGAGCAACCATGGCATATCGTCCCCAAGCTAACGGGTCGGCCGAGCGCATGGTGCAGACGATCACGAGAGCACTCAAGATGTATGTCCAGGATTTGGATCAGAGGGATTGGGATGAGTACGCAGAACGACTCCCCTTCGCGATAAACACCGCCCAAGACAGGATCCGGGGTGATACCCCATTTTACTTGGTACATGGGTGGGATCCCAAATCCACCCTGGAAGCGGCCATCCCAGTATGCAGCACCAAGAAGAGAAACCGAGATCCTAGGCGATGGCGATACCAAGTCCAGAAATACTACCGGCAAGCTAGATCCCAGGTGAACAAACGACTGCGGAGTGCGATACAGGATCGAGCGGATCGACACAACGAAGACGCCCGTCCACATCAAATCCAAGAGGGATCGCAGGTGTGGCTTTATTTGGATCGAGTGAAAGAAGGGTACGCCCGCAAATTGGCCCATCTATGGCATGGACCGTTCCGGGTGAGCGAGAAGATTGGAGAACATGCGGTAAGGCTGGAAACGGCAGGTACCGAATATCGCCTGTTCCCTGTAGTACACGTATCCAAGCTGAAGTTGGTCAAAGAATATCCGGATCGGCCGCAGATCCGTCTTTCGGTAGATGTATCCGACCGCGTCGACTTCGACGAAGTTCTCCTACCGGAAGATAGTTGGAATGTGGATCTCGAAGCCGACGAGTTCGAAGTCGAGAAGATCACCGATATGAGATCGGGGAAGCGAACTAGATACGGACGGATTTACCGTGAATTTCTGGTGCATTGGCGTGGATATGACGAACCCAGTTGGATAGACGAAGCAGATCTGAACTGTGGAGCATTACTCTATGATTTCTTGAGGGATCGTACGAATCGTAACAGATTCGGCGTGATGCAGTCTCATGAAGAAGAGTAGGGAGGGGATCCATGGATGTGAGTTGGTCATATCGATGGGAGAATGAAGAAGGACCCACAGGAAGGGTGTGGGTCAGGAGGAGGAGGATCGCTGATATGAGTTGGTCACATCGGAAAGAAAGAGAAGACGAATCCACAGGGTGGATTAGGAGGAAGGAGTGAATGTTTATGCATAAGAGTGACGTTTTACGTGTGAGGAGTCCTGCTTGATTTCAAGCACAAGCTTTCAAGGGCCCGAACTATACTGACCCGATTGAACCTGGGTCATTGGCGCTAGATCCAGATGAAATCCAGGCGCGGACCCAACTGGATCCGGGATCTCGCCCAGAACCAGGTGTACACTGAAAGGGTGGATCCAGCCCAGATCCAGGTGTACGCTGAAAGGGTGGATCCCGCCCAGATCCAGGTGTACACTGAAAGGGTGGACTAGATTTCTCAACCGACGAAGGAATGTTATAAGCATATTCAAGTAAGAGAGTGTGGATTATAATAGCTTATGCAAAAGGCTAGCTCGACCCAGTATCCAGTCGCTAGTTACTGCTACGAAATGAATCCACGAAGACGGAAACTGGGGGCGTGGCGTCAAAGAGTGATGAGGATCAGGTAGTCTTGGGCTGAACATTGAAGAACTTGCCCACTAGACGCTGGATCTGGCGTCCTGGGTGTTGGCTCAGGTCCCCGCGAAACTGGATGCGCCAAGGCTCGGCTTCGTCGATCTCTCGCAAGGCTTCCAATAGGCTCGTGGGTTCTGGGCGATGGAGGTTGGGATCCTCCAAGTTGGCTTGACGGGATATGGATCCCGGAAACCAAGCTACCTTATCCCCGCGTCGGGGAAGATGCAAGAAGGATGGATCCAGCAAAATATCCACGTCACACGAACCGTCCTGGATTGCTAACACGAGGATCACAAGGACTCTCTTCCAAGCTCGGCCCGCATGGCTACGTCGGTTACCACGCTGCTTGTTGAAGTTGGACAACCAAGTCGAACCCTGTAGTTGATTCCGAGAGATGGGGAACCGGTGAGTGCCCTCCCATATAGCAACCCGGTGCTTGGAGGCGAAATCCCGGAACGCCCGAACGAATACCCCGAGTCGCCCACGCACATCACCCCTGAAGCTAACCGGATCCACCGGTGTGGTGACCAGCGTATCCCACGGGGCAGCACTTGTCAGTTCTTCCACGAGAGGTCTGGTGATGAGCGAATCCACGTACCCGGCCCTCGGGATGGCGCCCGCTGTCTGAGGGAATATCCATTCAGCCCGAAAAGGCAACTCCGGAAACAGGACCGTGATCTTCATGGAGATGACCGCGACTCGGTTCAATTTCTTGGCCGACCAAGGCTCGATGTCTCTGGTAGCGAAGGCCACAGGAGCACGTCTACCAGGAATGAAAGCGGCATCCGGACCGAACGGAGCCACGGGGAGCATCCCTGGCAGTGACGAGTTAGGGGGAGCGGGGATCAAGACGGATCCAGGGGATCCGCCACCATGGGGCGATCCTGGAGATCCACCACCATGAGGCGACCCCCCCCCTCCACCAGATCCGGGAGATCCGCCACCAGGCGACCCCCCTCCGCCAGATCCAAGGAGTCCGCCACCACGAGGCGACCCCCTCCCACCATCACTACCCGATCCACCGTCACTGTCGACTTGGATCGCGGATCCCGCAGTGTCGCCTCCGGATCCGGCTGTGCCAGCGACTTGTGGAGGCGGCGTCGAGAGGGATCTCCGCCGGGCTTCGGATCGGGATTGGGATAGAGCCCGCCGCGTGTCTTCCTCCAAGGCCTCCTCAGCGGCTCGAGCCTCCTCCGAATCCTCTGGACTCTCGTCGTCATCGTCGTCGTCGTCATCGTCCTCATCGCTCAGAGTGAAGGGATACGGGCCGGAAGACGACGTACGCTTTGCCGACGATCGGTTAGGAGGCCCCGAGCCGTCGGACCAGTCGGATTCCTCATCCTCGTCGTCCTCCGAGCTACCAAGTCCACATCCAGGGGGAATGACACGTTTGGCTTTCCCCTTCCCGGGTCCAGTACGGGCCGGCGGAGGGTTGGTGGAAGCGAGCTGGGGAACGGCGGGTGTCGTCACCGAAGGACCAGCGGTGGATCCCGTCTTGGACGCCGATCCCGGTTTGGATGCGGCCGTAGATCCCGTTTTGGCCGTCGATCCGGACTTGGACACCGTTGATCCTGTTTTGGATGGGGCAACCGATCCAGTCTTGGACGCCGTAGACCCAGTCTTGGGTCCGGATCCAGATTTTGACGTAGCAGCAGTGGATCCAGCCTTGGATCCCACTCCCGCTTTGGACGTAGCAACGGGTCGAGTCTTGGACGTCGTAGACCCAGTCTGGGGTCCGGAGCCAGACTTGGACGTAGTGGCAGATCCAGGCTTGGACGCCGAGGTAGATTTGGATCTAGCGGTGGATCCAGACTTGGATCCGGCACCCGACTTCGAGGGAGAAGCGGAAGTCTTGGACGCGGGTGTAGATCCCGCCTTGGACACAGAAGTGGATCCCGCTTGCGGAGCCGATTTAGAGACCGGAGTCGTTTTGGGCTTGGCTTTCGGGGAAGCTCGGGCCTGCTTATGGGGACGGGAGGATCCGGTGCTAGGGGCGGGAGATGCACTACGCGGGCGTTTCGCAGCCGACGAATCCGCCCCACTTACCGTCGGAAGAGGAGCAGAGACGCTAGCAGCATGAGAGGGCCCCGACAAGGGAGGAAGGGGATCCGAAACGGCAGCTGTCACCAGCGCCAGTCGTCGACGTGCCAAATCCCGCTCCGACAAGCCGCAATCGCGCTCCAGGATCAGCTGTTGCTGCTGAGTTTGGGCTGCGGCGAGTTGATCCTGGAGCTTCGCGGTGGTCGCATCGGCTTCCTTCAATTTGTCACCTGGATTGACAATAACAAGTGAATATGGAGTTACTAGCAAGAGCTAAAAGAGGATCCACGTACTCGTGCGGCGAAGCTTGGATTCCAGCTCCGTTTGCGTACGCTTGGCATCCGCCCACTCAGTAGCCGCCTTGTCCCGCTGGAGTTCGCTGTCCGCCAGCTTCGCTTGGATCTCGTCGCGTAATTGAGTTATACGCACGAACTCCTCGAGCGCGTATTCTCGTCCGGCAGACGCTTTCTCGAGCGACTCCTTGGTATCCTGCAGCTCCTCAGCAAGCTGAGCCAGAGCTACATCCGGCGACGAGGGAGGTGGATTTGGCGCGGGAGATCCTCCACGCGCCGACCCTAAGGTGGATCCGCCATGGGTGGATCCCACATAGTCGTTGGTCACCACCTCCTCTTGGGTCAGACGCAACTCGTCACGGAGTCGGTCCAAGCTCTCGTCCGTGGCTGCCCTAGCCGTCTGAGAATCCTCCAGATCCCGCTCGAGGTCGTGGATCCGGGATTGGAGCTGGTGGATCTCAGATCCGGCAAGCGTCATCTCCTCAAGGAGGTGGCCGTTGTCGTCCCGCATGCTGTCTCGTTGACGGGAGGCGTGATCCAACCGCCCGGTCAGGTCGCGGATCTCGACCGCCTGATCAGCCAGCAAGAGTCGTAGGTCCTGCGACTGAGAGGCCGCACGGTGCTCCCACCCCTGGATCTCCATAGCCTGGTCATGGACCTGGGCTCGCAAGGTTTGGAGTTGGGTGGCGAGCAAAGACGCAGCTTGGCCTTGGGCATCTTGAGCCGTCTGGAGCTCCGCCGTCAAGGTTTGCACTTGATCAGAAAGAGCCTGGGACAGAACTCGCAGATCGGTGGGCGACATTGAAGACGGACTGACCGGAGGGGTGGCGGATGGGGCCTTGCCCGACGATTTGCCGGTACGCTTGGCGGGAGACATGTGTCGCGAAGGGGAGAAAGCGGTTGTGGATGCTGGTAATGTACGCCGTGAACGCTGTTGTGCAGCGCCGACAACGTACAAGAGGCGATTGTGGTGAAGTGCTTTCTCAGAAATAAGAGAATGGGCCTGACGCGGGGTCACTATCCCGAATCAGTGACAATTTCAAGTGATTAGAGAGGATTTGAGTTGGTGGCACGGATGCAAGTTGCCGGTGGTGGATTAGCCATGACGAGCAGCGCCCCGTATGAAATGACGATGGATCTGGTATGAGCGATGTACGAGAAGGCAAGATCCACCAAGACTTACCTCGGATCCACCCTTACTTGGATTCACCTAAAAGGGTATGGGATATACTATATAAGAGTGGATCGGGTGTGGATCCTATGAAGGAAGGATGGTAGGTGCCCTCTAAAGGTGGATCTAGTAGCCACGGCTAACGAGGAGTCAAGATCCACCGCGAGGTGACCCGGATCCCATGCTTCCGAGTTCGGATCCAAGGAGGGAGGATCCCGCCTTGAGGGACCTGGATCCAGGGTATAGGTATGATGGATGCAGTGGATCTCGAACTTTCGTGGGGCAGTGGAGATCACAGACGGTTGCGAGATGATGTTGGATGATTGGAGAGCTCAGATCCACGACGAGTGTGCACTTTCAGTGAAGTGGATCCAAGCGACCTGGATCCTGATGAGTGTACCCATAATAGGGTGAACATAATGATTACGCCATGGATCCGGTGGATCTGATGATAACACAGCTGGGGTGATGGGTCAAGGGAAGAAGGGACATGCAGCCGAGCCTGGTAAGGGATTTAGCAGATGAAAGACATAGAAGGTAGAAATCCAGGCAGGTATAGGCATAAGTATCAATACAGAACTCAATTTGCACAATATCACGCAAGTGCCTTCCTGCCCTCAAGAACCGGAACTACATTTGGCCGTACGAGCTCGGAGAAGGTTGGGAATTGCGAATCTAGTGTTGGTAGCGATAACTGGATAATACATTGGCCAGATCCTACAACCTAGTGAGCTTTTCCTTTACTTGTGCAGATCCGACAGGCTAACCGAATTTACTACTTGGTCGGTTACACCCTAGAGGCTCTCAGCTTTCAAGATCCCGTCACAGGAGGCGGCAAGTACGACGCAGAAGGAAACGCAAAGGCAAGGGAACACACCCGCAAGGCAACCCTACGGCTGGATCAACGATCTAGGCCCCGGATCCATAAGCTCGAATATTCGCTTAGGATACGGAACCATCCACGGACGCAGAGTGAAGATTTTCCACTGCTGCTCCACCCCATCCCCACATCTCGCCAAGACACTCAAGCTTCACCACTTGAACTCTTCGGAAGTTACCGAGAGAGCAAGATCCCGCCCTACCGACGGGTACACAAGGTGAGGAAAGTTCAGCAGAACACGGATCATCGAGGGACCCCCTCCGTTAGTCGGTGTCTGGGTGCAGTTGGTAAGTTGGATCCGGCAATCTCGCAGATTTTGCTGATCCCGCTACACCACAACCCTGTGCCCCCCACCAAAGGATGGACGACGGCGCACGAGCGCTTTTACAGGTCACCGAGCGCAGAGGCTGCTCAGCTAGAAGTGTTACGGCACCCGGGCTATCCGACGTACCGGCCCGCTGAGGTTGCGGGGCTTTCTTTCGCGCGTAGCGAGACTTTGTCCTACCCGGACCGACCTAATCTCTGCGCTACCAGTCAATACCCTACGAGCTATACCTCTCGAGTATCGACGGCAGGCATAATCCAGCCCTATGCAGGGGCTTACCGGAAGAGTGTATATGTGTCTTGGACAAGGAAAATTCTGATCTGTTATCTTCTGGGAGCCTTTTCGGCTCCCCCTATTTAATCATATGCTTCTCATACAAATATTTAGTGAAATGTAGTCGTTTCGGATCTCTACCGACCCTTCCGCTGGGTTCAGGCGACCGTTGAGCTCAGCAGCTATCCAAATAGCATCATCCAGACAGATAGCTGAGTACTTACCGTGATCCTTTGTTCCTAAGCTCTGGGTTATCAGACCGAGCCGATTCTTGGTCTAAAGTAGGTTGACGTATGGTCGAATCTGAAAATCCCTACATCATAGTCCTGTTCCCTGAGTTGCCGTTTCGTACTGAGTGGATATTATGGTGTAGCGGGATCAGCAAAATCTGCGAGATTGCTGGATCCAACTTACCAACTAACTTACCAACTACCCAGACACCGACTAACGGAGGGGTTCGCCCGATGATCCGTGTTCTGCTGAACTCTCCTCACCTTGTGTGCCCGTCAGTAGGGCGGGATCTTGCTCTCTCAGGAACTTCCGAAGAGCTCAAGTGGTGAAGCTTGAGTGTCTTGGCGAGACGTGGGGATGGGGTGGAGCAGCGGTGGTAAAATCTTCACTCTGCGTCCGTGGCTGGTTCTGGATCCGAAGCGAATATTCGAGCTTGAGTGGATCCATCGTCTAGATCGTGGATCTGGCCGTAGGGTTGCCTTGCGGGTGTGTTCTCTTGCCTTTGCGTCGTACTTGCCGCCTCCTGTGACGGGATCTTGAGAGTTGAGATCTTCTTAGGTATACCCGGCCAAGTAGTAAATCCGGTTAACCTGTCGGATCTGCACGTGTAAAGGAAAGCTCACTAAGTTGTAGGGTCTGGCCAATGTATTATCCAGTTATCGCTACCAACACTAGATTCGAAATTCCCAACCTTCTCTGAGCTCGTACGGCCAAATGTAGTTCCAGTTCTTGAGGGCAGGAAGGCACTTGCGTGTTACTGTGCAAATTGAGTTCTGTATTGATATTTAAGCCTATACCTGCCTGGATTTCTACCTTCTATGTCTTTCATCTGCTAAATCCCTTACCAGGCTCGGCTGCATGTCCCTTCTTCCCTTGACCCATCACCCCAGCTGTGTTATCATCAGATCCACCGGATCCATGGCGTAATCATTATGTTCACCCTATTATGGGTACACTCATCAGGATCCAGGTCGCTTGGATCCACTTCACTGCAAGTGTACACTCGTCTTGGATCTGAGCCCTCCAATCTCCCAACATTGTCTTACGACAGGTTGTGGTCTTCATTACTCCACGAAAGCTCGAGATCCACTGTATACACCATCCCCATATCTTGGATCCAGGTCACTCCGTGTGGGATCCTCACCCCCTTGGATCCGGACTAGGAAGTGTGGGATCTGGGACATATCGCGGTGGATCTTGCCTTCTCGTTAGTCGCTGATACTAGATCCACCTTCAGGTGACACCTTCCATCATTCCTTCATAAGATCCACACTCCATCCACCCGTACATAGTATATCTCATATCCCCTTAAGTGAACTCAGGTGAGGGTGGATCCGAGTCTTTCCTTGGTGGATCTTGCCTTCCCATACGTCACCCATACCAGATCCATCGTCGGCTCATACGGGATGCCGCTCATCATGGCCAATCCCCCTCAGGCAACGTGAATCCCTGTCTGGCGATCCAAATCCTCTCTAATCACTTGAAACTGTCACTGATTCGGGACAGTGACCCCTTGTTAGGTCCATTATCTTATTTTTGAGAAAGCACTTCACCACAATCGCCTCCTGTACGTGGTCGGCGCTGCACAGCAGCGTTCACGACGTACACTCCCAGCGTCCATGCTTCTCCAACAGCTTCCTCCTCTACGTGACATATGTCTCCCGCCAAGCGTATTAGCAAATCGCCGGGCAAGGCCTCATCCACCACTCCACCGGTCAGCCCCTCTATGTCGCCCACTGATCTGTGGGCTTTAGCCCAAGCTCTTTCCGATCAGGTGCGAACCTTGACGGCGGAGCTCCAGACGGCCCAAGATGCTCGGGACCAAGCTCAACGCGCAGAGGCGGCGGCGCAGCAGGCCTATCAGTCCTTATCTACGTCTTCGTACGTCACCCGGCTTCAAACATTGCAAGCTGAGGTCCACGATCAGGCCATGGAGATACAAGATGGGAGCAACGCGCGGGCTCTCGCTCGCAGGATCTGCAACTCCTGCTGGCCGACCAGGCAGTCGAGATCCGTGACTTGACTAGACGACTGGATCGCGCCTCCCGTCAACGGGATGGCATGCGAGATGACAACGACCATCTCCTTCGGGAAATGGCGCTCGCCGGATCCGAGATCCACCAGCTCCAAACGCGGATCCACGGTCTCGAGCGGGATCTGGACAATTGCCAAGCTGCTAGCGCGGCTGCTGACGAGAGCTTGGATCGGCTCCGCGACGAGTTGCGCCTGACTCAAGAAGAAGTGGTGACCAACGATTATGTGGGATCCACCCATGGCGGATCCGCATTAGGATCGGTGCGCGGAGCCCCCCCCCCCCCCCCCCCCCCCCCCGCGCCGAATCCACCTCCCTCGTCGCCAAACGTGACTCTGGCTCGTCTCTCCGAGGAGCTGAAAGATACCAAAGCGTCGATCGAGAAGTTATCGGCTGGGCGAGACTACGCGCCAGAGGAGTTCGTGCGCATGACTCAAGCCCGCGACGAGATCCAGGCCAAGCTGACGGATACCGAGCTATAGCGTGACAAGGCGGCCACCGAGTGGGCAGATGCCAAGCGAACGCAAACAGAGCTGGAATCCAAGATCCGTCGCATGAGTACGTGGATCCTCTTTTGTTTCCCTCTTGTAATCCCATATTCACTCGTTATGTTGATCCAGGTGACAAATTGAAAGATGTCGAGACAACTTCGACACAGCTACGGGATCGCTCGCTACTGTTCGTACTCAGCACCAGCAGCTGGTTCTGGAGCGCGATCGCAGGTTGTCCGAGCGGGGCTTGGCGCGTCGACGACTGATTTTGGTGACCGCTGCTATCTGGGATCCCCTTTGGCTTCCCCTGAATTTGTCGGATCCACTTTCTCCCCTGGCTGGATTGTCTCCTGCAGCTAGCGTTTTGGTTGCTCCGCAGTCTCCAAGTGGGGCGGGTCCATCGGTCGCGAAACAGCCGCGTAGTGTACCCCCTGCTCCTGGTACTGGATCCCCCCCGGCCTCACAAGCAGGCCCGAGCTTCTCCCAAGGCCACGCCCAAAACCGGTTCGGCCTCCAAAACAGTCTCCAAAGGGGTATCCACATCCACGTCCAAACATTCCGCCTTCTCTTCGAAGTCTGGTGCCGGACCCAAGTCCGGATCCACCGGTACATCCAAGTCGGCATCAGCGTCCAAGACTGGATCCGTAGCTGCGTCCAAAGCGGGAGTTGGATCCACTGCTACTGCGTCAAAGTCTGGATCTGGACCCAAGCCTGGATCCCGTTGCTGCATCCAAGACGGGATCCACGGCATCCAAGTCCGGATCGACTGCCAAGGCTGGATCCGTCGCTGTATCGAAGTCGGGATCGGCGTCCAAGACCGAATCCACGGTCGCGCCGTCGTCCCAGGCAGTGGCTTCAGCTGGATCCACGGCAATTGCTCCTTCTACGACGGGGCTAGCCACATCCACGGCCAAGTCCAGTTCGTCTCAGTCGGGATCCACTGCTGGCCCTTCCGTGACGGTGCCTACCGCTCCCCGACCAGCTTCTACCGGTTCTCCAGCTGTCGGAACTGGATCCGGTAAGGGAAAAGCCAAACGTGTCATCCCACCGGTTGTGGACTCGGCAGCTCGGAGGACGACGCGGAAGAGGGATCGGATTGGTCCGACGGCTCGGGGCCTCCCATCCGATCGTCCTTGAAGCGTACACTCTCTACCGGCCACTATTCTTTCAGCCCTGACGACGATGACGATAATGACGATGAAAGTCCGGAGGATTCAGAGGAAGCCCGAATCGCTGATGATGCCTTGGAAGAAGACACGCGACGGGCCTTGTCCCAATCCAGATCCGAAGCCCGGCGGAGATCTCTCTCGGCACCACCCCCGCAAGTTGCTGGTGCGTCCGGATCCGGGGCCAGCACTGCGGAATCCGCGATCCAGGTTGACAGTGACGATGGATCGGGTAGTGATGGTGGAGGGGGGTCACCTCATGGTGGCGGATCCCCTGGATCTGTCTTGATCCCCGCTCCTCCCAACTCTTCTCTGCCAGGCATGCTCCCCGTGGCTCCGTTTGGTCCGGATGATGTCTTCATTCCCGGTCGGCGCGCCCCTGTGGCTTTCGCTACAAGCGATATCGAGCCTTGGTCCGCCAAGAAACTGAATCGGGTCGCCATCGTCACGATGAAGATCACCGTCCTGTTCCCTGAGCTGCCATTCCGTGCTGAGTGGATATTCCCTCGTGAAGAGGATGTCATCCCGACGGCTGGCTATGTGGATTCGCTTGTCACAAGACCTCATGTAGAAGTATTGCACAATGCCGCCCCATGGGATACGCTGACGACCACACTAGTGGATCCTGTTAGCTTCCGAAGTGACGTTGGTGGACGTCTCGGGTTGTTCGTTCGTGCCTTCCGGGATTTCGTCTCCAAGCACCGGGTTGCCATATGGGAAGGCACCCATCGGTTCCCCATTTCTCGCACCCAACTGCGGAGCTCGACATTGTTGTCGAACTTCAGCAAGCAGCGCGGCAACAGACGCAGTCACGCAGGTCGGGCTTGGAAGAAGGTTCTCGTGATCCTTGTGTTGGCGATCCAGGACGGTTGGTGTGACGTGGACATCTTGTTGGATCCATCCTTCTTGCACCTTCCCCGACGCGGGGATAAGGTAACATGGTTTCCGGGATCCGTATCCCGTCAAGCCAACTTGGAGGATCCCAACCTCCACCATCCAGAACCTACGAACTTATTGGAGGCTCTGCAAGAGATTGACGAAGCCGAGCCTTGGCGCATCCAATTTCGGGGGGACCCTAGCCAACACCCAGGACACCAGATTCAGCGTCTGATGGGCAAGTTCTTCAATGTTCAGCCCCAGACCACCTGATCCCTATCGCTCTTTCACGCTACGCCCCCAGTTCCAGTCATCGTGGATCCGCTTCGTAGTAGTAATTAGCGGCTGGAAGCTAGGTCCAGTTAGCCTTTTTGCATAACCTATTCTAATCCACTCTTCGTTACTTGAATACGTCTTTAACATTGTCTTGTTGATTGAGGAGCTATGTCAGAGCTCTCCGACGTACACCTGGATCCGGGCTGGATCCACCCTTTCAGCGTACGCCTGGATCTGGGCTGGATCCACCCTTTCAGCGTACGCCTGGATCTGGGCTGGATCCACCTTTTCAGCGTACACCTGGATCTGGGCTAATTTCTGGATCCGGGTTGGATCCGCGCTTGGATTTCAGCCGGATCCACCTCCTACGACCCAGTCTCAACTAGACTAGTATGGTTCGAGCCCCCGAAAACTCGCGCTTGGTTCGGGACGCTTTGCACGTGCAACGTCACTCTTTATGTATAAACATCCACCTCTTCCTCCTGATCTACACCCCTCCTGTGGATCCTTCTTCCCTTTCTGTCCAATATGACCAGCTCACATCAGGAATCCTCCTCCTCCTGACCCACACTCTTCCTGTGGGTCCTTCTTCATCCTCCCATCGATATGACCGACTCACATCCGTGGATCCTCTCCCTACTCTTCTTCATGAGACTGCATCACGCCGAATCTGTTCCGATTCGTACGCTCCCGCAGGAAATCATAGAGTAATGCTCCACAGTTCAGATCTGCCTCGTCTACCCAACTGAGTTCGTCATATCCACGCCAATACACCAGAAATTCGCGGTAAATCCGTCCGTATCTAGTTCGCTTCCCTGATCTCATATCGGTGATCTTCTCGACTTCGAACTCGTCGGCTTCGAGATCCACATTCCAACTATCTTCCGGTAGGAGGACTTCGTTGAAATCGACCCGGTTGGACTCATCCACCGAAAGACGGATTTGCGGCCGGTCCGGATATTCCTTGACCAGCTTCAGCTTGGATACGTGTACCACAGGGAACAAGCGATATTCGGTACCTGCTGTTTCCAACTTCGCAGCGTCTTCCCCTATCTTCTCACTTACTCGGAGCGGTCCGTGCCATAGGTGGGCCAGTTTGCGGGCGTGTCCTTCCTTCACTCGATCCAAATACAGCCACATCTGCGATCCAACTCGGATTTGATGTGGACGAGCGCCTTCGTTGTGTCGATCCGCTCGGTCCTGTACCGCACTCCGTAACCGTTCGTTCACTTGGGATCTAGCTTGCCGGTAGTATTTCTGGACTTGGTATCGCCATCGCCTAGGATCTCGGTTTCTCTTCTTGGTGCTGCATACTGGGATGGCCGCTTCCAGGGTGGATTTGGGATCCCACCCATGTACCAAGTAAAATGGGGTATCACCCCGGATCCTGTCTTGGGCGGTGTTTATCGCGAAGGGGAGTCGTTCTGCGTACTCATCCCAATCCCTCTGATCCAAATCCTGAACATACATCTTGAGTGCCCTCGAGATCGTCTGTACCATGCGCTCGGCCGATCCGTTGGCTTGGGGACGATATGCCATGGTTGCCCGCTGTCTCTGCCCCAGGATCCGGTTGAAGGCTCGAAAGAAATCGGACATAAAACCTGGCTCCCGATCATGCCGAGTCATCTCACTAGCCCCAAATCTTCGAAAACCGCACTCCTCGTACGATTCGGCAATGGTTTGTGCGGCTCTAGACGCACTAGCTTTGGCTATCACGTATCCGGTAAACAGATCCACCCAGATCAACAATTCCGTGTTTCCTTTGAACGACTTGGGCAACGAGGGATGTGATCCATGGCTATGATCTGGAACGGGTAAGTCGCTTGGGCATTCCCAGGAGACTCCCCTTCGATTGTGGGTCTGCCCTTGCCTGTCTCACAATCCACATATTCACCGACATATCGTTGCACACTCTTGAATAGTCCCCTCCAGTGGAAACATTCTCGGATCCGTTGGTAGGTCCGACCGACTCCCTGATGTCCGCCTTCTAAGCTAGCGTGATAGTGGTGTAGGGCATCCTGTTGCAAGGTTTCCGGTATCACCAATCTCATCAATCCGTCTCGATCCCCGCTGACTCGTTTCGTAAGAGGGCAATAGAAGAGCAAATCGCTCAGATCCACTGCATAATCCGGCAATAATACAGTAGGATTTGGCCTCCTCCCGACTCAGGTCTCGTACATCCCCCATCAGATACTTCTTTAGTCCCAAGATCCACGCTTCTTCGTTCTGTGCTCTGGGGATCCGCTCAATGCGGACTCCCTTCACAAATGCTTCATCGAGAATCTGGGGGGCTGGATCCAGTCCTTCCTCTGGATCTAGTGACAGCCATTACCTGGACTGTCCTTTTCACGGATCCAACCACTACCACTTCGTCTAGTCGGTTTAACGTGACGAGATCCTGACGCTCGGCCTCTCTCTCCACCTCCACACCACATTGATTCCGTAAAGCGGCACTGGCCAAGCTGTCCGCACTGGCATTCCAATCTCGCTTGACATGTACTAACTCGTGATTCATCCAACCACGCAGGTGGACCATCACCTTCTGCCGTAACAGCGTTAGTGCCAGGTCCTTGCAGTCAATATCGCCTCGCACCTGTCTGATTACCAAATTTGAATCCCCACAAATCACCAGCCGTTTTGGATCTTGTCCCTTTAGTAAGTCCAACCCAAGCAGGGGTCCGTTATACTCCGCTTCATTAACGGTGAGGCCTTCCGCGTAAGTGGATCTGGCCCGTACCACTTCCCACCCGGGCAGTTTCCACAGTATTGCGCTGTATGCTCCTCCTCCGCGTCGCACGCGAGCGGATCCATCGAAGCTCAGGACGTACAGATCTTCATCCACTTGTACCGTCGGGATCGGGATCTGGATCCGGAGTTTGGGCTCTTTCTTAGGAGCGATCCTAGTCAGTGCTTCGTCCATCTTGGCTCTGGGCGTGATGCTCGCGGTCAAAACCCCCAGGATCTCGTCTTCTCCTTTCAAGTATTTTACGATCTCTAGTGTCCAAGGTGAGAGTAAAGCTGTCCATTGTCCCAACCGTCCTTATAGACCGGTCGACTTGAACAGCCAGGCGAGCGTGGAGTGTCGAGTCAGGATCCGGATAGATCTTCCCACCAGCAGGGTTTAACTGAGATTCAACACCCGCAGGAGTGCGAGTATCTCCTTCTCCACCGCTCCGTAATTCAACTTATTCGGCTTAAGCGTTCGGCTGACGAAGGTGACCGGATGGCAGATCCCCTCATGTTCTTGTACCAAAGCCGCCGAGACCGCCCAATCACTAGCATCGACTATCACCGTAGGTTGAAGTTCCGGATCGAAATGGCGGAGGATGGCTGTCGTCACGATCCTATCCCTTAGCTCCACGAACGCGTGGTGAGCTCGGATCCACCGAGGCTCCACCTTTTCCGAGCTCCCCTCCGTCAACTCTGTCCAGATTGGATCCTCTCCCCGTTGATCCCGGGATGGATCCAGTTCCTGTTTTAGGTCGTCTTCCGGCGTACTATGTGGATCCCCTCGTGGATCTGGGATCTCTAGGGCCAGAGCTTGTTGGATCTTGGCCCGGACAGCAGAAGTAGCCATTGCAGCAAAGTCCACCTCTCTTAATTCATAGAGGACTACAGCAAACAGTGCGTAATCCTTGATGAACCGACTGTAGTAGTTCAAACTGCCCAAGAAGGATTGCATCGCCCGTAACGACTGTGGGAAGGACAAGTCTGCCAACGAAGACAGGTCCTTAGGATTTGCCGCCAATCCCTCCTTGGAGACTCAATGACCTAAGTAATCTACCTTGCGCATTCCCCAATAGCTCTTCACCACGCTGATAGAGAGATTTCACTTAGTATACGCCTCCAATAGGGACGTCGCCCTCTCGCACAACTGATCCCACGATTCCGCCGGGATTAGAATGTCGTCGATATAGGATCTGCGTCCTAACACAGATGGAGTCCCCAGATCGCCTGGCTCTCCTGCTTTGAATGGATCCACTTCCGCATTACCTTCCCCGGATCCACCCCCTTCTGGTTCTGGGATTCGAGTAAGTCCGTAGAGGGCATTGTCAATCAGGCGTTGATAGATCTGGGGCGCATTCTTCAATCCAAACAGCATCCGGCTCCATTCGAACAGTCCAAACGGTGTGATGAATGCGGATATTGCGCGAGCTCGATCCGTCATAGTCACCACCCAGAAACCATTGGCTATATCTAGAGAACAGTACCAGAGTACTTTATCCAAATCCTCCAATAGCTCATTGATTAGAGGCATTGGATACACCATCAATCGGGTCAGGCCGTTAACTAGCCGGTGATCAATGCACAGACGTATATCCACTCCGTTCTTCTTGATGATGATTACCACCGGAGATGCCCACGGGGACGTTGAGAAACCGATGATTTTGGCTTGTAGCAGACCCTTAATCAGATCCGATAGTTTTTCTCGGAACTGAGTGCCGCCTTCCGCACCCTTTGAGCGATCGGCTTCGCGTCACCGACATCGATGTCACATTTGACTCCGCGTACAGCTGGTGGTAATGCATTCCCCTTGCCAATCAGCAGATGTCGGCTTTCCCAAATCTTCTGACGCCCCCGACCCACTTCCGCGGGTTCGTTCTGTGGTGTTGGAATTCCCACGTGAACGCTAGCTACAAATGTAGTTAGGACGTTCCCACAACAATACGTCTACTAGGATAGTAAGCGATCGTTCGGGCGGACCTGAAGACCCCAGTTCTGTCCTTGCACCGGGACAAACTGGACCTTGTAAACTACTTATATAGGCCAACCAGTAAAAATAAGAACACGCTACTAGCACGAGCAAAGCTAGCAGGTGTTATGAATCCTCGTGGTCCCAATAGCGGATGGGTACCAGGCACGGGTAGGCCTTTTACGAGGTCACTGAGTGTTCAACACTCGGTTGGAAGAATAAAAGGGATGCAATTCAAGCACTCCCAGTCGTGCAAATAGGCAACAATAAGCCGTCACATAAAACCTCCCGATAATAATCGGCCAAAATACACAGTCTCTTGGCCTTGCCGGATGAACCCTCGCTACAGAACTTCGAGTTCACCGACAGGCATAACACACTCAAACAAGCTTGACCAGACGCTTACCTTGAAGCCGGACGTCGCTCTGTGTGCTTGAGTGGAAATTCTGTTCTGTCTTTAAGCTTACCCTTTCGGGTCTATTCCTAATAAGAAGTCCTAATCAAGTTTACAAATATCAAGTGAGCAATGATCCGTTATGGATCTTCTTGCACGCCAAGCGTCGTCTGCACCGTCGCATGAGTATCTTTAACGGTCCGTGCCCTGTCCCAGACGGTGAACGTGCATTCCAAGGGTCGCCCGCGAACTCATCCCAACCGCCACTGAGGGTTCGTAACGTAGATGGTCCGCTGAATGCGAATCCGGCCAGTCCATTATTAATAATAAGGACAGCCTGGATTCAGTGGCATATGGACCGTATCCAATATCTGTTGAGAGTTCGGTACTGACGCCGTCGAGTCTCTTGCACCTTGGAGTCACTGTACATCACATGACCGAGGGTCCGTCGCTTGAACAACTTGGGCGGTGTCGCGTCTTTGTCGACGGACGATAATCCGCAACTACGGAGAAATCACTACACCACAACTGCCCCTGTCGCAATGGAAGCCACGGTACTGGTGTCCTTTGAGACATTTCTTCATTCTCCAATTCACCATCCTGTCACCGTATGTCCAAGCGTTTGAATCGAGCCGTGTCCGACGCTTTTCAGCATCTCAATCCTCGCCGACGTCGTGAACGTGAAGAGCTGGAGGTACGTCAGCTCATCTTCTTCTTGAATCATTGGCGCCTTGCTCATCACCATGCATTACTCGTCTTGTCTCTCAGGAGGGCGACACCGAGGTTTCGAGCGCCCCCCAGCCTGCCACACTTCCTTTGACGGCAACGTCATCAGCTGGAGTTCTTCAATCCTCGCTGTACGCGCTTTGTGGATGTGTACCGCAGCGTGGTCGTCAATCAGGCTCTGGCTCCGCCTGAGCTCATTCCGACCTGGCGCGACCTGTTTGCCTCGCCACCGGTACCCCACGTCCTGCTCTGACTGCTGCTCCTGTTGAGGCTGGTGCCGAGGATTCGCAGGGTCCGGCTGCGGCTCCAGCTGCCGAGGTTCAGGTTCCCGATGAAGAGGAGAAGGAGAGTGGTGACTCGACTTCGCTGGTACTCTTGGCCACCGCGGCCAGGCAATTGGAGTCGCTTTGAATCCTCGCTGCATGTTCCACGACGCTCTCCAACATCTCAGCTACCTGTTGAGGGGTCCAGCGAGGTTTCGTTTTAAGTGGTCGCTCCTCGGTCGGCATTCATATTTACTTATTCTTAATCCACTTCCACAGCGTAATCATGTTCTTGTTGTTCTTCAAATGCATATACAATTATTTGTTGCAGTAACGTTTTTCGTCTGTTACCACAGGCTGCATCGCCCTGTGGACAGTTCACACGTGATCCAGTCACGCTAGTCTTTGTCCGTCACTTGCGCCATCTGCAGCCGATTCTCGCTCTTCTTGGCTCGCAAATAGTCGTACAGCAGCCCTCCACATGACAAGTTGAATGCTGGCTCCCAAGTTGGATCTTCATAACCAACCCACTTGACTTTGAACTCGCGTACAGCACGCTCCGTGCTCGTCGACAGTGGTGTTCTGTCGTCGAGGATGGCCTCGACTTCATATTCACCGGCAACTTGATCTGGTTCCCAGCTGTCCTCAGGCAACAGTTCCTCATCGAAGTCGAGTCTCGCTTCATTAGTCGTTTCTAGTACCAACCGAGTGTTCGGTCGACTGTTGAATTCGTTGACAGCCTTGAGTCTCGACACATGCACCATTGGGTAGAAGCGATACCCACTTCGGTCTGGCAGTTCCAGCTCGTACGCAAACTCTTCCACCTTGCGTTTGATCCGAAAAGGTCCATGCCACCGATGAGCTAATTTCTTCGTCAAGTCCGGTTTGACGCGCTCCATGTACAGCCACGCCCGGCTCCCAATCTCAAAAAGAGATCTCGGTGGGGCTCTTGCAGAATCTTCTATCTCTTCTGAAGCTTCTGGAGGGTCTACCGAGTGTTCGTTTCCACTTAGTTGAGGTACAGCGGCTTTTTCCAGTCGACTCAGGGCCTCATTATGCTTTTTAGCCCTTCGCTCCTTTTCTACAGCCTGATAATCTTTGGCCATAGTGAGGGCGATCTCGTGTTGTCGATTGATCTTACGCCGCCACGCCAGTGCGTCAGACTGCTTGCCGAGTCCTCGTTTGAGTGATGACGACATTGCCCGCAACGTCGACTGCGCATCCCAACCATGAACGAGGTAGAACGGCGTTTCCTTCCTCGTAGTGTCTTGAGAAGTATTAATAGCAAATACTAGCTTCTCCGCGATTTCGTCCCAATCTTGCTGTAGAGGGTCTTCCGCGTACACCCGTACGGAACCCATCACCGACTTCATCGAGCGTTCCTGCTGTCCGTTAGCCTGTGGCCGATAGCTCAAAGTCGCTCTTGATCTTGACTGCATCATCTCTGCGAATGCTTGGAACACCTCGCTCATGAAGCGTGGGTCGCGGCCATGCCTTATCAGTGATGGGGCTCCGAATCGTCGGTACACACATTCTTCGAACACTTGGGCAACCCTCAGTGCAGTCGTATCCGACATAGCTTTGGCAATGACGAATCCCGTGAACGAGCACTGAAATAGGAGCAACGCCGTGTTGCCCCTGCGATATTTCGGTAGTGGGATCACAAAATCCATCGAGACGATCTGGAAAGGTCGTTCGGCTAGTACGTTGCCAGGCGAGTATCCACGAAGCTGCGGACGGCTTTTACTCGAGCTGCAATCTGGACATGACTTCACATGCTTCTCCACGTCAGCGTACAAGCCAATCCAATTATAATCGGACTTAACGCGATGGAACGTTCTCACCACACCTTGATGTCCACCTTCCAGCGAGTCGTGACAGTTCTGTAGGACCTCTTGAATCATCGTTGTCGGTACTACTAGCCGCAGCTTGGTCTCCGCTTGCCAACCGTGGTCGTACCGACGATTCAATCCAAGATAGTGAAGCACGCTGTCTTCTGATTACACGAACCGGTCAGCGTACTTCCAGGCATCTCGAGCTTATTTGTAACTCAGCTCTTCTGCTTGGCCCTGCAGCACCTTCTTGATGTTAGACCACTTCTGCTCTTCGTCTTGTGCCACCATTATCCGTCTGTGTCGTTCCCGCTGTATCGCTACCGGGTCAACATCTTCCACATCGGGAAATGCCGCTGGTACAGTCTTGTGAGGTTGGTCTGGCAAATATTCGCCGATTGAATCTTCGGTGGACGTCTCTCGTCGTTCTTCATGCTGTTCTTGAGCTTTTGAGACATCCTCCGAGTGTTCATCTGCAAACCTGACGCGTTTCTTGGCTTTCGGCTGTCGCCGAGTCATCACTGCCATATTACCATAATCGCACTTTGGTGAGCTGTAATCAACCACGAAATTTTCGAAAGTTTTCCACTTTGAAGACTCGCTGCCTGACAGTACATGTACTTGACGCTCTGCTCCACGTGACGAAACATCTACCAAGTCTTCATCCGGCTCGTAGATCATTTCTTGGATACGATTCAGCGATGCCAATTCCGACTTGCGAGTTTCAGCCAAGATGACACGACTGACCTTTGATTCCAGTGCTTCCGTGGCTAACGAATCCGCGGCAGCGTTGTATTCTCGTACAACGTGAAGATATTTAACTGATCGAAGCTTGGCCGTGAGTTCCTTGTGAGTATTCAGCAGCGCTAGCAAAGTTTCCTTCCTGCATGCGATCACCCCTAGTGATTGTTGAATCGCGAGCCTTGAGTCACCGACGATGACTAAATCCTCGGCACCGTGCGCAATAGCAGCCTTGACACCGTTTATCATACCTGTATACTCTGCCTCATTCACCGTGGTAGCCGAGAGGTAAGCGTTGGCAGCAATCACTACCTTCCACTCAGGAAGGCTCCACAGCACCCATGAACAACTCCCGTAGCCACCGTACTTCTCTGTCTTCGCTGATCCGTCAAAAGACATGACGAATCCGCTGTAATTACGGGAAAGCCTGGCGTACAGCAACGCGGGGTCCATTCGAATAGTCGGGGAACCCTTGTTTGTAGGCGCCACCGGCGCGAGCGAGTCTTCCAGGTCGACGAAGCTCGTGATGCTTGACTGCAGGAGCTGCGCAAAGGCGACATCCTTCTCCTTCACGCGCTGCACCTTAAATGCCACTGCGAAAGCAGTACGGCGGACTGGACCGCGCGTCCGAAGAGAGACTTCGACTTGTGCACTCACTCTATCGTCGAGAATCGTGTATAGACGTGTAGCGTCTTTCCTGCCAGTTGGACGTAACAGATCTTCAACAGCAGAAGTAACGCCAAAACTTCCTTCTCGGCAGGATGGTAGTTCATCTCGGACTCCTTGAGCACACGACCGAGGAACCGTACGGGGTGTAACTTGCCTTTATGTTCTTGCATTAGCGTAGTGCTCAACGCCCATTTATTCGCAAAGACCATGACGTGAACAGCTTTCGACCGATCGAAGTGCCTGAGGATGGGTGAATGTGAAACACTCGTCTTCAGTTTCTCGAAGGAACGACGTGCCACAGAAAGGCCACCTTCAACGACAAAGTCTTCATCTTTAAGCTGGTACAGCGTCGCACCGTAGATCGCGAAGTCCGGAATGAAGCGGCTGTAGTAATTAACCGCTCCAAGAAACGACTGCATGCCCTTCCTTCTCGTTGGAAACGAAAGCTCGGTGATGGCCGCAAGCTTCTTCGGATCAGCCCTTATACCTTCTGGCGAAATTTTATGCGACAAAAAGTCCACCTTGGGTTGGCAGAAGATGCTCTTGGTGAAGCTAATGCTGATCCGACACTGTGCAAATCTTGCCAGCAATCGGTCCAGCGTCGCCAGGCAGCTGTCGAAATCCTCGCCACCGAAGCAGATGTCATCCACAAACGACCGTCGACCAAACACAGGTACCAGCGATGATGCGTCCGGTTCCCCGTTCGTAACCATGTCAGCGACGGGGCTGTTGACGAGTTGTAGTACAGGGTCGGTCTCTACCGGTGCTTCGCGGTCTGCCGCGAACTTCGTTTGAAACGAACCCTCTGCGCTTGGCCCACGACGTTCCTTGACCGGTTCTTCAGCTAAACGCATCCTCTCCGAGTATTCAAACCAACCTCCTTTAGGTTGAACGAACCCCCAGAGAGCGTTGTCATTCATACGCTGGTAGATCATCGGCGCGTTTTTTAACCCAAAGGGCATGCGTAACCACTCGAAATGTCCGAGTGCGCAGACGAACGCCGACACTTTACGCGCTCGCAAGGTCATCATGACCGCCCAGAAGCCGCTTGCTGCATCCAGCGAGCAGAACCATAGGTAGCGCTCGAGATCGGTTAACAGGTCGTCGACTAGCGGCATTGCATACTCCATGATCGCGGTGATAGCATTCACCATCTTGTAATCAATGCAGAGCCGGATGTCCATATATTCGTTTTCATCACAATCACGATCGGCGATGCCCATGGACTATCTGAAAAGACGATCAGTCCTGCTCGCAACAAAGCGCGCAGCAGCTCGTACAGTTTGCCGAGATATCGTAGCGGCACGCGCCGGGCACGCTGTTTAATTGGGGCGTGCCCCTGTGTGTCGATATCGCATACCGCGCCGTAGGCTGGCGGCGGCAGTGCGTTACCACTAGCAATCAGGATGTGCTCGTGGTTCTTCAGTGTCTCGACCAGACGTTCTCGGCGATCAGTCGACAGCCGAGGATCAGCAACATTAGGCGCAGTGTAGTCAATTGTCGTGTTGATCTCTTCGGTCAGATCCGGCAGGAATGCCAGTTCCTTCGCGTAGTCTTCCAAGCCAATGTTGCTAACTGGTTGTTCGTAGAAGTCATTTCTCGTATCCTCCGTTGCTTCATTTCCTTCGGTCGTTAACACTCGAGCAACCGAGAGGTACGTTTCGTCCAAAGTCGCTACGGATTCTTCCCTTGACTCAACATCGGCATCCGCTTTGATTTCAACAGTCGGTACTTGGTCCATCTCCTTCCCATCCTGGTTTCCCATCTCTGGGCCACCTGCCGAGTCGTTATTCGCAATATTGAATGCGCAGGCAACCGCCATATTGGGCTGTTGACTTTTGTCGAGTGCCTCGATCGGCCGTTGTCTTGACAGTTCGGCATTCGCACCATTCTCGCGATGAACACTCGGTGCCGTACTCAACACCTTCAGCGCGATGCCTGCATCCTCTGGATCAACCACCGATGTCTCGTTCGCAGATTTGGCTGCGCACAAGGCCGGGACAACTTCGTCGAGACTGGTGACTCCGTCTGATCCAGTGCTGTTACTTGTCGCTTCCGTTGTCACCCCCAACTTGAAACGAACACTCGTTGGCGTATGTACAACGTTTACCGAACTCAGTAGGTTGTGTGTACGCGCTACCGAGGCTTCGTTTGCATTATTGCTTCCGCCATGAACTGTCGTGTAAGTGTCCAAAGGTTCTTCGGAAGGCTGACCATCGGCCGAGCTCCCGGCTGTCACCCCAGACGCCAGACAGGCCTCCACTCGCTCACGTTCCTCCATGATCATTGTCCAGCGCTCTGCACATGTCAGATGATCACTAGATTCCATTCGCGAGTCTTCAAGAGGCCTTGCTAGCACCTCACTGGGTTCTGGGTAGTCTGATCGCTCGACTGCCGAAGGCTGAGTTGCAAGCCATTGCTCGTAAATTTCGCACTCACGCTGAAACGGCTCGCGGTCTCTGCAACCTTCATAGTCCAGCACTTGCCAGTCTTGGTACTGCTTGGGATCCAGACGCACATAGCCGTCATCTCGCGGCAAATCCCCATCTGGGATCCACATCGCGATCAAGTCGTGTGCTGGTAGGTACACAGTTCGATCAGACACGTTGGTCAACCGAATGCTCTGAGGCCGTCCACGTCGAAACCTCGTCACTGACGGGATTAGCTTTTCGCTCGACGAATCCAAAGTAGGTGTTCTTCCAACCCGACTTGACGCTTCGCTAGTCGATATTCTCGCCACTCGTGCGCTTGAATGTCCAAACGCTCAGGTGGCCCGGCGTTAACATGGGAGCCGTACTCTTCGCTGTCGATCATGTTCTTTGTCTTGATCAGTGGGATTTGAACTTCGTGCGGCAATTGCGCCGCGCCGTGAAACAGGTCCAACCGGATCCCAGCTGGGATCATAAAGTCGGTCCCGAGTACCACGTCGACGCCTGCACTATGCGCCATTACCCACATCTCGAACTCGTACACCATCTCCCATCCGAGCGTAATCTTGACGCACGCTCGTCGCGTCGTAGACACCTTGCCTTCGTTAATTCCTTGAATGTCAATGCGACGTCCGTGATCGGGTACATCTCGGAGTCGCAACTTCTTGGCAAAGGCGTCAGTGATCACACTAACGTTCGCTCCTGTGTCGAGGAGGATCCTCGTTCGCTGGTCGTTCACAGCGCCTTGCACCAGAGCTCTCATTCTGATCCGTCGGTCGAATTTCTTGGCCGACCACCACCCCTGTCCCTCGCCAGGGTTCAACTTCATCATCTTGGAGTGACCCTTGGGCTCGTCTCGTGCTGCACTCGAAACCTAGCCGAACGAACCCTCGCTGGTGCCCTCATCAGCATCAGCACGCTCCACTCTCTCTCCAACACCTCCACCGAGGATTCTACTCCTCTCCTTTTCATTTTCCGTCGTGTTCACATTTGTTACGTAATTATCAGGCCATTCACTCTGCCCCATGAAAGCAAAGGTACACTCTGCTTCCATTGAAGGCTCGGTTAACTGTGGCAGCCCGATAGGGACCAACCCAGTTGTAGTTGGCGGGCTGCCTAGTTTAAATGACGTTCTTGAACGACGGCCTTGAGCTCTGGCGGGAGTTCCTCCTTCGTGCCTTTAGTGCGCACGAATTTGGCAAGGTCTTGGAAGTTGCGGAAAAGTTCGCATTGTCCAGCATCGTGGAGCTGCTTGCAGAACTTGCATCGCTTGTTACAGTAGTGGGCGGAGTGACTCATGCCACCGCACACCGCGCATGGTCCGTACGGTGGGCGTCGGTTGTCGCGGTTGAAGTCACGTCGACCGCGTTGGTCCTGATTGAACCCACGGTCACTACTTCGGCGATCTTGATTGAAGCCATTCTCGCGATCAGGCATGTTTCCACGCGGTTGACGGTTGTCTGAACGTGCGTAGGTGCCTTCAGCAGCTGCACGGCGCTCATTTTCGTTAGCAGCGGCGAGGTATCGGTCGTTTTCATCCAATGAGAAATCACCATCCGTGTTATCGGGCTGAAAGTCGTTGTACTCGTCTTGGACATCGTTGTAAGCGTTCGGATCTTCGTTTGAATACTCGGTGCCTCCCTGAGCAGCTTCACGACCTTCTAATTCAGCTAGTAGGTCGTCCACCGTGGCTTCAATGAGTGTTACCCTTGGTTTGTTGCGGTTGTCATCGCGGCGACGGTCATCACGCCGGTTGTTGCGGGCGTATCCATCGTCGCGTCGCGTATCACGACTCTTGGAGTATCGGTACTCACTGTCACGCTTGGCCATTCTCTCCTTGCCTTTGAGAACATCTTCGATGATCTCTTCGAGCTCGTGAATGTCGGCGACTTGAGCGTGGTAAAGCTCGAGTCGCCGACTTGTCATCATTGCATGTTGCAAGGAACAGCTGTACGTGTTCTTTCGCGTCGCGACCACTCTTCTCGAAGTGTAGACGGGCGGTCCGAGCGTCGCCATTCAGCCTGTTTATGTAGTCGTACAGATGTTCATTACGCTCCCGCTTTGCAGAGTAGTAACGTGACAGTGCCGTCTGCGTGAACTGCGAGCAGTAGTAGCGGATGAATGCGTCGCTCAACAGCTTCCACTTGCGCTTCGTCTTCTTCGGAAGTTGACGGAACCAATGAATGGCTCCGTCCCGGAGCCTTAGCTCAAATGGAATGCACCATTTGTCGGCATCTGTGTGGGTTCCAGTCATGTCATAGACGAACCCACGGAGCCACTGCATACAGTTCTCGCTCTTGTTGCGAGAGCCTGAGAACGGCGTGATGCGATCCAATGGTCGGTGCGACGCCATTTCAATCCTCGGTGTCGGGTCCACGTCGTTCAGCGTCGCTAGCTCATTCATCTGACGCATCAACTCGAGTTGAGGATCTTCCTCGTCGAATGTACGCACCAAAATGTCATCGTCACTGGACAAACCATCGCTGTCGACTTGACGACGTCCGGCACCACCTTTGGGAGCTCGCGCACCGCCTCGGCGACCGAACGAACCCTCGTTACCAGCGTAAATACGTTGCATACGGCTCTCCGAACGTGGCGTAACCATGTGCGAGTCTTGAAAGTACGGTGAAGCTTCGGTAGTGCCAAAGGCACCACGCTCAGCTCCACGCTTGGTCGGAGGAGTACGAACGAGTCGTTGGGGTGTCGGCGGCAGTGGAATCGTGGACGGATCTTCATCTTGAACGATCGTTCGACTCACAGGCCGCTTCCCAGCGTAGATGCCAACCGCGCCAAACGTCTTCCGAAGCTTCTTCTTCCATTTCTGGAGAGCAGCTCCGGCTTCATGTGGACTCCAATCTTGGAGCGACATCGTCGATGGGTACGTCTCGTTCTCGAAGCCCAGCGACAACAGTAGCGACACTGAATCCTCGGCAACTTGGCTAGTCGAAACCGAGTTGACTGGGTATTGAAGTTCCTGCGCAAGCGCAGACCAGTCGTTTTTTTTTCTTAAAGATGGGCTTGAACAGCTGCATCCACTCATCATTCTGCATCAGCGCTTGTACGCGGTCGAAAACGCGCTTGGCGGCTGGTGTATCACCGTTGATAGGTGGGTGAGGTGTCTTCAGCAGTGCTGAATGCTTTGCACTCGCCACTGAAGGTTTACAACCCTCGGTCCCATCGTCATAATCTTCGTAGGCCGGTTCCGGTCCCGCAACATCATCGAGCTCGTCGGCGAGGTTCCTCGAAAGGGATCTGATCGCCCCGCTCAGCCCCGATGATAGCGTGGCCGTCTCCGGCGTCGCTGCGCCTGGCTCTGGAGCCGGCGTCTTGTCTTCGTAATCTTCATAATCGTGGGCGTCAGGACCGATGTCCGTTTCGTCGTCGAAGCTCACTGAAAGCTCGGTGGCGGCTGCAAAGCGCGCAGCCGGGCTTGAACTCTCGTTGCGAGCTCCGCCAGACTTGGCAGGCGTAACTGGTACCGTTGGTTGTCCTATCGCCATCTTCCTTGTTTTCTTTTTCTTGTTCTTCTTCTCTTGGTAGCTCGTAAACTGGAAGGCCATACAAACAGTTCACAATGGTCACAATCTGTTCCCGGGTCGCGGCACCAGTTGTGGTGTTGGAATTCCCACGTGAACTCTAGCTACAAATGTAGTTAGGATGTTCCCACAACAATACGTCTACTAGGATAGTAAACGATCGTTCGGGCGGACCTGAAGACCCCAGTTCTGTCCTTGCACCGGGACAAACTGGACCTTGTAAACTACTTATATAGGCCAACCAGTAAAAATAAGAACACGCTACTAGCACGAGCAAAGCTAGCAGGTGTTATGAATCCTCGTGGTCCCAATAGCGGATGGGTACCAGGCACGGGTAGGCCTTTTACGAGGTCACTGAGTGTTCAACACTCGGTTGGAAGAATAAAAGGGATGCAATTCAAGCACTCCCAGTCGTGCAAATAGGCAACAATAAGCCGTCACATAAAACCTCCCGATAATAATCGGCCAAAATACACAGTCTCTTGGCCTTGCCGGATGAACCCTCGCTACAGAACTTCGAGTTCACCGACAGGCATAACACACTCAAACAAGCTTGACCAGACGCTTACCTTGAAGCCGGACGTCGCTCTGTGTGCTTGAGTGGAAATTCTGTTCTGTATTTAAGCTTACCCTTTCGGGTCTATTCCTAATAAGAAGTCCTAATCAAGTTTACAAATATCAAGTGAACAATGATCCGTTATGGATCTTCTTGCACGCCAAGCGTCGTCTGCACCGTCGCATGAGTATCTTTAACGGTCCGTGCCCTGTCCCAGACGGTGAACGTGCATTCCAAGGGTCGCCCGCGAACTCATCCCAACCGCCACTGAGGGTTCGTAACGTAGATGGTCCGCTGAATGCGAATCCGGCCAGTCCATTATTAATAATAAGGACAGCCTGAATTCAGTGGCATATGGACCGTATCCAATATCCTTCGAGAGTTCGGTAGTGACGCCGTCGAGTCCCTTGCACCTTGGCGTCACCGTACATTACATGACCGAGGGTTCGTCGCTTGAACATCTTGGGCGCTGTCACGTCTTTGTCGGCGGGTGATAATCCGCAACTACGGAGAAATCACTACACCACAGTTCGCCCCCGGATCCACTTGGATATCATCAATTGTGACCTCCTCTGTGGTCAGTGGTACCTCCGGGATCACCGCCATACCTTATCCGAAATCCTCGGCGTGTAGATCCCCGCCTTCATGGTAGCAGACTTGCTCATCTTCAGTCTTTGTCGGATCCACCATTGGATCCAAGCACCGCGACGCTCCTTCTCCTGTCATTCCTTCTGTCTTCATGGGGTCGGGTATCCTGGTACCGAGGGAGCTACCTTTTGGATCGACTTGATCCTCTGGTGAGTTTACACACGACGGTTCCTGTTTAGCCAGTGTTGTCACTCTCGACAAGGATCCAGGCACTTTGTCCAATGGAAAGCTTGGATCCACTTGTGGGTCAGCAGGATCCGGCGACCCGGCTTCAGTTCTCTGCGATCCTCCATCCACCGACCCTGGGTTATCTAGGGACCGGCTCTGGGTATCATCCCCGGTCTTGGATCCAATCTCTACCACTTGGATCCCAATCCGACGGTCCCTCTGTAGGATCTTTCGCGGAAATGGGTATGAAGGCCGATCCACCAAGGGGTCAGTTGGCTCCGCCGGGAGCTCCCCCTCTCCAAGAGATTCGATCTCGGTAGTCGCTTCGTACGCCAGATTCTGCCATTCTCTGTAACGACGGGATCCCACTGACACATATCCAGGTCGCCTAGGGATACCGTCCTTCGCCAACCATCGCCCAATCTCCTCATAATGGTCCAGTAATAGTCTCTTATCGCTGACATTCGTGTCCTCGAGGTACTGTGATCGACCTGGTCCTTGGATTACTGTAGGCACCCACTTCTCACCCCGAGTGACCCACGGTTTCTCATGTTCCACCCACTTCAACCGATTTGGCAGTTCCCAGGTTTCTCCGGGCTCGAACCGGTTCGTCTTATCCGCCCTTATGATCCTCATCTTCGCCCCGTACAACGGTCGCCGTCCGCTGAGCTGGATCCGCATCTCGTCCGGGAAACACAGTGTCCCATCCGCCAGATCCAACCTTACTCCGGCTGGTACCATGAAATCCATCACGAGGATGGCGTCTTGACCAGCGAGATCTCCAACCCAAATATCGAACCAGTATACCAAACAACCTGCCAGCGTGATCTTGATCCGCGTTCTCCCATTCGTACGGTACACGCCTTCACCAATCCCGACACAATCTTGGATCCGACTTCCATCCACTTGACACCCAACCTTACGAGCAAAGACAGTATCTAGTATAGACACCTCGGCACCACTATCTAGGAGTAGGATTGCTTTTTCATTGTTGATCTTGCCCCCTACCTTGGCTTGTCTGAACCATTTTCCTGGGGCATGGTACTTCCAGTATCCATGGGACTCCCTTGTCAGCAGATCCATGGATCCAACCTCTTCAGATCCACGGGATCCAGTGACCTGACAGACCTTAGGTGGATCTGCAGTGACCTCACCCTTGGTAGGCTCAAACCATCGACCATGTTGGCGTTTCTCCCAATAGCCACGTGCCTCTCCCCTTTGTAGATCCAGGGTTGAAGAGACTTCGGATCTGGCAAATTCATCCACTTGGCGCAAACTAGAAATCTTGGCAACTGACACTTCATGTAGATCACGTGTATTATCGACTGGATCTAGGGTCCTGCTACCTGGATCTAGCGATGTCTTGTTCACAAATGCATAAATGCAATACCTAGAACGCTCGGCTCGTACCGGATTCAAACGCGGCGAGTGTCCTAGTTTAACATCTTCTCGGCCACTTCTGGCAACATCCCTCTGTGCTTGGCTGGATCAAACCACTCGCGGATCTGGTTGTAGAACTCTTCCATCGGGCACTTGCCGACGTCTTGAATCTCGCCACAACCGCGACACACGTAGAAGCAATGATCTCCGGGATGACCCTTCTTGCCACACTTCTCACAAACCAAATGTTTTCAACATCCAGACTCTGTGTGCTTCCGGGATCCACACTGCGAGCACCAGATTTGTCCTGTCCCGTCCATGAGATCTCGGGATCTGTACATCCCTCGGTCCCCGGGTACAGTATCCCCTGATCGAGAGTTGTCTCCGGTCTTCGCCGTACGATTGTTGGGTGCAGTGAGACAGACTCGACGGTAATCCTCTGGGTCGGAGTCCGAACCGTCGGATCCTGATTCAATTCCTGAGTCGGGCGCCGTGACTTGGTGGACGCGTCGGGCTGGAGCCGTGGGCGTCGGAGCAATCTGACGATGCTTGCCGGATCCGACCGCCGTCTTCTTCTGGCGGTGTTTCGCGCGATCCACAGCCCGCAGCACTTCTTCAAGCTCATCTGCGTCTGGAAGACGTAACAGGGTCAGCCTGTCGGCCAGACCCACATCTCCCAACGTCTCGATGAAATGATCCAAGTGTTCCCGTAGTACCTTGGATCCCCCATTCTTGATCTTCAACTTGGCCCGTAGACCGGCCACATTTAGTCGATGCAGGTATTCTAGCGGGGATTCGTCCGATCTGCGGCGAGCATGGTAGTATTGTCGTGCCACCGACACCCCCAATCCACAGTATTGTGTTTGGGAACTGCGCAGCAAATCCGGCCACTTGTTTCTGGTGGATCTGCCCAGCTGCCGGTACCAATTCCTGGCTGGCCCCGCTAGCAGATCCGCAAAGGACATACAGTTCTCAGCATCCGACCCTTGATCTCTCATGAGGGCCGACTTGACTTTGCTGATCATGTTCGCGCTCGGTCTTCGTCTTGATCCTTGCCCGTGAACTCCTTTAGATCCGGTATGGCTAAGATCCACACCCTCTGGATCATAGACGATCCATCCGTCCCGGCTGCAGCTGTTGCTACCGCCGCTGACGAGGGGGATGGGCCATCCAGATCATCTGGGTCGAACTCATCATGGGAGTTGTCTCCCTCCACTGACTCCATCTCCACGTCTCGTGCTCCATGTTCGTGAAGCACTTGCGCTTGTGGCACGGGCGCTCTCATGCCTTGTTCGGCCAGGAAACGACTCATCGCAGCTTCGAAGTGTCGTTGCAGGGTGGTCGGAAGGGCCTGTGGCCGTCTGGTCCACTGGCGAGACAGGATCCGTGAGGCGATTACCTTGCACCCGATCTGACGATAATCCCACTGGCTTCTTGCTGGATCTGGCTCGATCCTGGTTGGATTGTATCAGATCACGGGTAGGGCGTACTGAACCCCGAGTTTTCACGTTCAAAGGAACTTCCTGTCCCCGGATCCTCGCCCGCGCTTCCAGCATGGTTGCCCCGGAGGGTCCTAAAGTCATGCGTCGGGGCTCGGACGACGTGTCGGACCCATCCTCACCCGCGGATTCGTAGTTCGAGGACGCAGCTTGGCTGATCCTCGGTGACGACATTGCATACTCCATGATCGCGGTGATAGCATTCACCATCTTGTAATCAATGCAGAGCCGGATGTCCATACATTCGTTTTCATCACAATCACGATCGGCGATGCCCATGGACTGTCTGAAAAGACGATCAGTCCTGCACGCAATAAAGCACGCAGGAGTTCGTACAGCTTGCCGAGAAATCGTAGCGGTACGCGCCGGGCACGCTGTTTAATTGGGGCGTGCCCCTGTGTGTCGATATCGCATACAGCACCGTAGGCTGGCGGCGGCAGTGCGTTACCACTAGCAATCAGGATGTGCTCGTGGTTCTTTAGCGTCGCGACTAGACGTTCTCGGCGTTCAGTCGACAGCTCAGGATCCGCAACATTAGGCGCAGTGTAGTCAATTGTCGTGTTGATCTCTTCGGTCAGATCCGGCAGGAATGCCAGCTCCTTCGCGTAGTCGTCCAAGCCAATGTTATTAGCTGGGTGTTCGTAGAAATCATTTCTCGTATCCTCCGTTGCTTCATTTCCTTCGGTCGTTAACACTCGAGCAACCGAGATGTATGTTCCGTCCAACGTCGCTACGGATTCTTCCCTTGACTCAGCATTGGCATCCGCTTTGATTTCAACAGTCGGTACTTGGTCCATCTCCTTCCCATCCTGGTTTCCCATCTCTGGACCATCTGCCGAGTCGTCGTTCGCAATATTGAATGCGTGGGCCGCCGACATATTGGGTTGTTGACTTTTGTTCAGCTCCTCGTTCTGCCGCTGTCTTGACAGTTCGGCATTCGCACCAATCTTGCAATGAATACTCGGTGCCGTACTCAACACCTTCCGCGCGATGCCTGCATCCTCTGGATCAACCACCGATGTCTCGTCCGCAGATTTGGTGACACACAAGGCCGGGACAGCTTCGTCAAAACGGGTGACTCCATTCAATCCAGTGCCGTTGCTTGTCGCTTCCGTGGTCACCCCTGACTGGACACTAACACTCGTTGGCGTATGTACCACGTTTACCGGCCTCAGTAGTTCGTGTGTACGCACTACCGAGGCTTCGTTCGCGTTATTGCCTCCGCCATGGGTTGTCGTGTACATGTCCAAAGGTTCTGCGGAAGGCTGACCGTCGGCCGAATCCCCGGCTGTCACCCCAGACGCCAGACAGGCTTCCACTCGTTCACGTTCTTCCAGGATCAGTGCCCAGCGCTCTGCACATGTCAGACGATCACTAGAATACACTAGCGAGTCTTCTAGAGGTCGTGCTAGCACCCCACCGGGTTCTGGGTAGTATGGTCGATCAACTGCTGAAGGCTGAGTTGCAAGCCATTGTTCGTAGATTTCGCATTCACGCTGAAAGAGCTCGCGGTCTCTACAACCTTCGTAGGCCAACACTTGCCAGTCTTGGTACTTCTTGGACTCCAGACGCACATAGCCGTCACCTCGTGGCAAATCCCCATCTGGAATCCACATCGCGATCGAATCGTGTGCTGGTAGGTACACAGTTCGATCAGACACGTTGGTCAATCGAATGCTCTGAGGCCGTCCACGTCGAAACCTCGTCACTGACGGGATTAGCTTGTTCGTTCGACAAACCCACAGTACGTGTTCTTCCAGCCCGACTTGACGCTTCGCTAGTCGATATTCTCGCCACTCGTGCGCTTGAATGTCCAAACGCTCGGGTGGCCCGGCGTTAACATGGGAGCCGTACTCTTCGCTGTCGATCATGTTCTTGGTCTTGATCAGCGGGATTTGGACTTCGTGCGGTAATTGCACCGCGCCGTGAAACAGGTCCAACCGGATCCCAGCTGGGATCATAAAGTCGGTCCCGAGTACCACGTCGACGCCTGCACTATGCGCCATTACCCACATCTCGAACTCGTACACCATCTCCCATCCAAGCGTGATCTTGACGCACGCTCGCCGCGTCGTAGACACCTTGCCTTCGTTAATACCTTGAATGTCAATGCGGCGTCCGTGATCGGGTACATCTCGGAGTCGCAACTTCTTGGCCAAGGCGTCAGTGATCACACTAACGTTCGCTCCCGTGTCGAGGAGAATCCTCGTTCGCTGGTCGTTCACAGCGCCTTGCACCAGAGCTCTCATTCTGATCCGTCGGTCGAATTTCTTGGCCGACCACCACCCCTGTCTCTCGCCAGGGTTCAACTTCATCGTCTTGGAGTGACCCTTGGGCTCGTCTCGCGCTGCACTCGAAACCAAGCCGAACGAACCCTCGCTGGTGCCCTCATCAGCATCAGCACACTCCACTCTCTCTCCAACACCTCCACCGAGGATTCTACTCCTCTCCTTTTCATTTTCCGTCGTGTTCACACTTGTTACGTAATTATCAGGCCATTCACTCTGCCCCATGAAAGCAAAGATGCACTCTGCTTCCATTGAAGGCTCGGTTAACTGTGGCAGCCCGATAGGGACCAACCCAGTTGTAGTTGGCGGGCTGCCTAGTTTAAATGACGTTCTTGAACGACGGCCTTGAGCTCTGGCGGGAGTTCCTCCTTCGTGCCTTTAGTGCGCACGAATTTGGCAAGGTCTTGGAAGTTGCGGAAAAGTTCGCATTGTCCAGCATCGTGGAGCTGCTTGCAGAACTTGCATCGCTTGTTACAGTAGTGGGCGGAGTGACTCATGCCACCGCACACCGCGCATGGTCCGTACGGTGGGCGTCGGTTGTCGCGGTTGAAGTCACGTCGACCGCGTTGGTCCTGATTGAACCCACGGTCACTACTTCGGCGATCTTGATTGAAGCCATTCTCGCGATCAGGCATGTTTCCACGCGGTTGACGGTTGTCTGAACGTGCGTAGGTGCCTTCAGCAGCTGCACGGCGCTCATTTTCGTTAGCAGCGGCGAGGTATCGGTCGTTTTCATCCAATGAGAAATCACCATCCGTATTATCGGGCTGAAAGTCGTTGTACTCGTCTTGGACATCGTTGTAAGCGTTCGGATCTTCGTTTGAATACTCGGTGCCTCCCTGAGCAGCTTCACGACCTTCTAATTCAACTAGTAGGTCGTCCACCGTGGCTTCAATGAGTGTTACCCTTGGTTTGTTGCGGTTGTCATCGCGGCGACGGTCATCACGCCGGTTGTTGCGGGCGTATCCATCGTCGCGTCGCGTATCACGACTCTTGGAGTATCGGTACTCACTGTCACGCTTGGCCATTCTCTCCTTGCCTTTGAGAACATCTTCGATGATCTCTTCGAGCTCGTGAATGTCGGCGACTTGAGCGTGGTAAAGCTCGAGTCGCCGACTTGTCATCATTGCATGTTGCAAGGAACAGCTGTACGTGTTCTTTCGCGTCGCGACCACTCTTCTCGAAGTGTAGACGGGCGGTCCGAGCGTCGCCATTCAGCCTGTTTATGTAGTCGTACAGATGTTCATTACGCTCCCGCTTTGCAGAGTAGTAACGTGACAGTGCCGTCTGCGTGAACTGCGAGCAGTAGTAGCGGATGAATGCGTCGCTCAACAGCTTCCACTTGCGCTTCGTCTTCTTCGGAAGTTGACGGAACCAATGAATGGCTCCGTCCCGGAGCCTTAGCTCAAATGGAATGCACCATTTGTCGGCATCTGTGTGGGTTCCAGTCATGTCATAGACGAACCCACGGAGCCACTGCATACAGTTCTCGCTCTTGTTGCGAGAGCCTGAGAACGGCGTGATGCGATCCAATGGTCGGTGCGACGCCATTTCAATCCTCGGTGTCGGGTCCACGTCGTTCAGCGTCGCTAGCTCATTCATCTGACGCATCAACTCGAGTTGAGGATCTTCCTCGTCGAATGTACGCACCAAAATGTCATCGTCACTGGACAAACCATCGCTGTCGACTTGACGACGTCCGGCACCACCTTTGGGAGCTCGCGCACCGCCTCGGCGACCGAACGAACCCTCGTTACCAGCGTAAATACGTTGCATACGGCTCTCCGAACGTGGCGTAACCATGTGCGAGTCTTGAAAGTACGGTGAAGCTTCGGTAGTGCCAAAGGCACCACGCTCAGCTCCACGCTTGGTCGGAGGAGTACGAACGAGTCGTTGGGGTGTCGGCGGCAGTGGAATCGTGGACGGATCTTCATCTTGAACGATCGTTCGACTCACAGGCCGCTTCCCAGCGTAGATGCCAACCGCGCCAAACGTCTTCCGAAGCTTCTTCTTCCATTTCTGGAGAGCAGCTCCGGCTTCATGTGGACTCCAATCTTGGAGCGACATCGTCGATGGGTACGTCTCGTTCTCGAAGCCCAGCGACAACAGTAGCGACACTGAATCCTCGGCAACTTGGCTAGTCGAAACCGAGTTGACTGGGTATTGAAGTTCCTGCGCAAGCGCAGACCAGTCGTTTTTTTTTCTTAAAGATGGGCTTGAACAGCTGCATCCACTCATCATTCTGCATCAGCGCTTGTACGCGGTCGAAAACGCGCTTGGCGGCTGGTGTATCACCGTTGATAGGTGGGTGAGGTGTCTTCAGCAGTGCTGAATGCTTTGCACTCGCCACTGAAGGTTTACAACCCTCGGTCCCATCGTCATAATCTTCGTAGGCCGGTTCCGGTCCCGCAACATCATCGAGCTCGTCGGCGAGGTTCCTCGAAAGGGATCTGATCGCCCCGCTCAGCCCCGATGATAGCGTGGCCGTCTCCGGCGTCGCTGCGCCTGGCTCTGGAGCCGGCGTCTTGTCTTCGTAATCTTCATAATCGTGGGCGTCAGGACCGATGTCCGCTTCGTCGTCGAAGCTCACTGAAAGCTCGGTGGCGGCTGCAAAGCGCGCAGCCGGGCTTGAACTCTCGTTGCGAGCCCCGCCAGACTTGGCAGGCGTAACTGGTACCGTCGGTTGTCCTTTCGCCATGTTTCTTGTCTTTTTCTTGTTCTTCTTCTCTTGGTAGCTCGTAAACTGGAAGGCCATACAAACAGTTCACAATGGTCACAATCTGTTCCCGGGTCGCGGCACCAGTTGTGGTGTTGGAATTCCCACGTGAACTCTAGCTACAAATGTAGTTAGGATGTTCCCACAACAATACGTCTACTAGGATAGTAAACGATCGTTCGGGCGGACCTGAAGACCCCAGTTCTGCCCTTGCACCGGGACAAACTGGACCTTGTAAACTACTTATATAGGCCAACCAGTAAAAATAAGAACACGCTACTAGCACGAGCAAAGCTAGCAGGTGTTTTGAATCCTCGTGGTCCCAACAGCGGAAGGGTACCAGGCACGGGTAAGCCTTTTACGAGATCACCGAGTGTTCAACACTCGGCTGGAAGAAATAAAAGAGAAGCAATTAAAGCACTCCCAGTCGTGCAAATAGGCAACAATAAGCCGTCACGTAAAACCTCCCGATAATAATCGGCCAATACACAAAGTCTCTTGGCCTTGCCGGATGAACCCTCGCTACAGAACTTCGAGTTCACCGACAGGCATAACACACTCAAACAAGCTTGACCTGACGCTTACCTTGAAGCCGGACGTCGCTCTGTGTGCTTGAGTGGAAATTCTGTTCTGTATTTAAGCTTACCCTTTCGGGTCTATTCCTAATAAGAAGTCCTAATCAAGTATACAAATATCAAGTGAACAATGATCCGTTATGGATCTTCTTGCACGCCAAGCGTCGTCTGCACCGTCGCATGAGCATCTTTAACGGCCCGCGCCCTGTCCCAGACGGTGAGCGTGTCTTCCAAAGGTCGCTGAGTCTTCCGCGAACTCATCCCAACCGCCACTGAGGGTTCGTACCGTAGATGGTCCGCTGAATGCGAATCCGGCCAGTCCATTATTAATAATAAGGACAGCCTGAATTCAGTGACATATGCCCGTATCCAATGCTCGTTGAATGTTCGGAGGTGACGCCGTCGAGTCCCTTGCACCTTGGCGTCTCCGTACATCACCTGACCGAGGGTTCGTCGCTTGAACAACTTGGGCGGTGTCACGTCTTTGTCGACGGGTGATAATCCGCAACTACGGAGAAATCACTACACCACAGGTCACCGAGCAGCCGTAATAGAAGTCGTAGCAGGAGCAGCAGCAGCAGCTCCCGCGATAGCTGGGAAATGGGTGAGCCTCTAGCACAGGCTGGCGAAGACACGGGATCCGATGCGGAGAGGCCGGACGAGACGGCGGGGCAGCCCCAGGACGGCTACAGTCAGCTCCAGGACGACTACAACTATACTCGTGATGATGATAGTGAGAATAGCGGTGACACTGCCAACAGTGTCGCTTCTTCGGTGGAGCCCTCGGAGGAGACGAAGCGCGGGCAATCAGCCCGACGCCAACCTAAGCTTCGCAAGCGCTTTGGACCGGATGAAGACTATCTTCTTGCCGTTCAAGTGCTCAAGGATATGCCTTTCAAAGCAAAACACTGTGCAATTCGGAGCTCCTGGGAAGCGCTTGCGGTCAAACTGAACGGAAGTCCGAACTTTCTAATGGAGCCGATTAAAAGGACCACTGCCCAGGCTCGGTTCGATACGCTACTAGAGAAACACCGCGCATGGGAATCTAAGTCTGCTGGTAAGACGGGATCGGATGAAAGAGAAACCCGGTTCGTCACCGTGATGACCAACCTTCAGACAAAAGTTGACGACTACAAGAAGGAGAAAGACGACATAGCAGCAAAAATCGCTGGAGTGGAGCGCGCTAGAGTTCAAGCCGGGGAAGTAGTTCGTGCTGCTGCTGTCTCTCGGGGGAAGAGAACTACGGTAGAAGATACCTCAAATTCTGGGGGGGATAGTGTCGGCCAAAGTCGCACAAAGAAACAAAATCACGCGTCGCTGCTGAATGGGCAGGGTTGGTAGACGAAATGAAGGCAGATCGAGCTCAAGCGCTTGAAAGGTTTGTGCAAATTCAGCAAGATGAGCTGAAACAACGCAACAAAGAACTCGAGTTCGAGAGAGAAGAGCGCGAAAAGGAGCGCGTTGAGCGTGAAAAGGAGCGCGAGGAACGCCGAAACGAGAGTATCGAGCGACAAAAAGAACGTCAGGAACAAGCAAAACTCATTACTACCTTGTTACAGATAGTTCAAGCGAAGATGGACTAATCGCGGAGGTCGCTCACGTGCTGAGGTTTGCGAAAGTAATCGACTACATCTGGAGGTGTGCATCCAAAATATTCGTTAATTTGATTTCCTTTGCGCAAGCAAGTGGATGCGTTCGTTAGTAGCACAGCAACACGTACCATTCGTCCGACTGGGGTAAGTAGTATTTTATGCTTCTTGTTCAAGACCAAGAACGCCCACTTTTGTTTAATAATCGAAAACATCCATTCCACAGAGACTCGGCTTTTACTCATGATGGTGTTGAATCTCTTTTCAGCACTTCGCACATGAGCGTCCATGAAAGGACTGCACAGCGGCTCATCGATGCCATAGGCCGGATCTCCATAGATTATTATGTCCAGATCCTTCAAAATGGGGTGATTAGACAAGTACGGCAGTAGCTTGCTATCGGTCAGCATGGTAACGTCATGTAGACGGCCTTCAATTGGTCCAAAGAACGAGATGCATAAGCCTATTTGCAAAACCAAATAAGTTTAGCTGTAAACAAAATAACTTTCATAGCAAGGCGTACCGTCAGGTGTGCATACGCCCTGGTAATTCAGGCAGTGACGCCGTTTGTGACCACTGTAGCACACCTTCTGAAGCTTCTCCCTGTCACCTACGGGAATACAGTCTAGGGCGCTTTGCATAGCTAGGATTCTTCTCTTTCGCTTTCCAGGTCTACAGATGAACGCTTTCGTGCCGTCAATAAACATGGATACTCGCTCCACAACTCCATTTGTTTTGTTGGTGATGGCCTGCACGTAGGCGGCGTGATTTTCTGCATAGATCCGATCGTTGAAGTAGATGGTGTCTTTCCACTCGTTATCTAAAAAGCAGTCTACAGACAAAACAGTAAGTTTAACAGTGAATAACAAAAGCTAACACGCTCAAGTACTTACACAGTTATGTGATGATTCTGCTACAGGAGCAGTCAGAGCGGCCGAACTGCTTCCGGATACGTGACAGCTTTCCCGGATAGGAAAGTCTGTAGCATAGCATCGCTAATGCCTCAAGGCCAGTAACACGATCACCCGCGGCAGTAATGAACACATCAGGTATCAGCATGAGCGAAGCTAGCTGCTTTAACTCCGCGCACATAAAGCGATAATCTTCTAGAGCGTTTGCATCGGCACAAGCATCTGGATCAAAGCGAAGATCAGGTATCAACGGTCGCTCGACTACGACCGGATAAAATAGCGCCGCCCAGATATCTTCTTTGCGCTCAAACTCGTCGAGCAATAGCCTCGCAAGCGGCAGGGAGCGGGCTCTAGATCGCCGCCCCAGCGAGGTACGCGGCATAGCTCTGTGTTGGTGCAGAAGAAAATTAACCCCCCCGCTACTGTGATCATCAAGCACGAAGAGTCGTCTCGACATCATCTATTTCTTCGAAAGCAAAATTGAGCGTGCTGGTTGGAGGTTGCTGGATATCAAGAGTTGCACTGAGCGTTCCGGCAAACCGGTTCCAACACTGTGCTCGAAAGGTCTCTAATGTATCAATATTGTGCTTTGCACGTACAGTCACACCTCCATAAATGACGCCCGATTGGCTTCTTTAGAATTGGTCACATAGAGAAGTGGCTACATATAGCCATCTTGCTAAAAGTAACTATCGAGTGTCCGCTGTCGCCTACGCTTCACCACTTGCGTTCGCACTAGCTTTGTCAAAGATTGCAGCATGCTCTGCTGGTCTTTAGTGTCCCCCTCGCACTGAAACAGAAATGTTGAAAGCTCCACGCAATAAGCAAGGGCTGTCGATGCAGGTACAGGTGGGTCATCTTCTTGGTTGTACTGTAACTACACAGATTCATATAACTCACCCTGATCCAAAGGCTGGACAGACGACGTTAGATTAGGAGGAAGAAAGCGTACCTCGATGTTTGAATATGACCGGGTAATCTTGTGACTCGAGGCATTGTCAATCAACAGCAGGACCTTGCGATTTTGAACAGCCATCTTTAAGTTAAAACTTTGTGCCCACTCGGAGAATATTCGGGCTGGAAATCCATGCTTTTTTGCTATTGTAAAAATGAACAGCCTTGCCTTTTAGCGCACGAGCACTCCCGCCAATAAAACAACGTGGGGTTTCTACTGTGCCAATCACGACCGGGTCTAACTTGTGCGTACCCTTTGCTTTACAACAGAATGCCATTGTGATACGAGCTTTATCGCGTTTCTTTCCTTTTCTGCTCATAGTTGCCAATGTCTTCTGAGTGTGGCGGTGTCATGGTGCGAGCGGGGATTCTAAAGGAATATTGACGGGATTCAGCTGGAGTTTAAAAGTGAGAAGAATTCTATGGCTGGTGGACGGTCACCTGTCCAGATAGAGAGTTTTACCTCCGGAATTGACTGTCATTTAGCGAATAGAGAGGGTTTTAGTCAATTAGAGGGGCTGGCATAATAAACCTCATATATTAATAGTCTCGTTTGCTTTGAGATACTACATTCAAGTTAAGAGCTAGTGGTCAGTTATAGAGGTTCAAATAAGGAGGTGTGACTGTATTCTTTTGCAAAACTGGCAAATAAATCGCTGTTATACAGTAATCATTTTACAAAATTGACCCAACGCACGAAACAGCCTTAAAATTCACGAGCACTGATTGGCTAACAAAAGCAGCCAAACAAACTTCAGCTTTAAATCTCAAATTAGATTCAGTTTCTCCTCGCACGCGGCTACACGTTCTACCACAGAACTTGTAAACTATACCGTGGACTCTTAATGATATCAATGGCAGGGACTCCGACCGACCTTTCCTCAACAAGAATGACAGCGTTGCTTACGCCAGATCTTCCGGCTAGTGAGTTGGCATCTATGGGAGACTTTTGTTTTTTTGCGTTTTGTTTTTTGGCTCGCTCAGCGCACTGCAACCGCTGCCGAAGCATGCGTTCTGCTTGATGCAAAGTCCTTCGTCCCCAAATCACGAAAAAGAGCAGCAACCGTCCTTGTACATCGTCATATTTCTCATATTTCAGCTCGGAAACGGCACTCTCGACAGTATCTTTCCAATCTAAATCCATGGTATCTCTGTTTCTAAATGCAAAAATGATAATTCTAAAGCAACAATCTTTTCGCACGCTACGATGAACTCGATAAGAACAAAAGGTTGCGTAGATTGTCGTACATATGCACGCTACCGCGCTACCGATCGACAAGACGGCCCTTAGTCAGATTAGCAATTGCGATTTGCAACCTGTAAAAATCAGACAGATTCCGGGATGCACGAAAGACCTCTGAAATGCCGACCCGGTATTTCCGACTTGCAAAGCTGCAATACCGGTATAGAGATCTCCAAATTATGTTCGACTTTTCAGTGCATATGAACGCATTGGCGGGGACCCAGGGTCACACCGGGTCCCCAGTGCTCCCAAAACAACCGGTTTCCAAAATGAGTGTGTGTACTGATAATATCTATTTTTTACCTGCTGTCGACTTGGGGTTGCTTGAAAAGAACTGAAGATTCGACGGTTGGTTCGCCTTCAACTGGGCCTTCTTTTTCTTTGGACGGCCGGGTGCTTGCTTCGCTAATGTGAAATTCGACTTCCGTCAACACGAATTGTGGTGAAGTGCTTTCTCAAAAATAAGAGAATGGACCTAACGCGGGGTCAATACCCCGAATCAGTGACAATTTCAAGTGATTAGAGAGGATTCGGATCGTCCGGCGCGGATGCAAGTTGCCTGAGGTGGATTAGCCATGACGAGCAGCACCCCGTGTGAGACGACGATGGATCTGGTATGAGTGATGTACGAGAAGGCAAGATCCACCAAGACTTATCTCGGATCCACCCTTACCTGGATCCACTTAGATGGATATGGGATATACTACATAAGAGTGGACCGAGTGCGGATCCTATGAAGGAATGATGATAGGTGCCCTCTGAAAGTGGATCTAGTAGCCATGGCTAACAAGAAGTCAGGATCCACCGCGAGGTGCCCCGGATCCCATACTTCCGAGTTCGGATCCTAGGAGGGAGGATCCCGCATAGAGGGACCTGGATCCAGGGTACAGGGATGATGGACGTAGTGGATCTCGAAGTTTCGTGGGACAATGGAGATCACAGACGGTTGCGTGATGATGTTGAATGATCGGAGAGCTCAGATCCATGACGAGTGTACACTTACAGTGAAGTGGATCCAAGCGACCTGGATCCGGATTAATGTACCCATAATAGGGTGACCATAATGATTACGCCATGGATCCGGTGGATCTGAAGATAATACAGCTGGGATGATGGGTCAAGGGAAGAAGGGACATGCAGCCGAGCCTGGTAAGGGATTTAACGAGGGAAAGACATAGAAGGTAGAAATCCAGGCAGGTATAGGCATAAGTATCAATACAGACTTCTATTTGCACGATAACACGCAAGTGCCTTCCTCCCTCAAGAATCGGAGCTACATTGACCGTACGAGCTCAGTGAAGGTTGGGAATTGCGAATCTAGTGTTGGTAGCGATAACTGGATAATACATTGGCCAGACCCTACAACTTAGTGAGCTTTCCTTTACACGTGCAGATCCGACAGGTTAACCGGATTTACTACTTGGCCGGGTATACCTAAGAAGATCTCAACTCTCAAGATCCCGTCACAGGAGGCGGCAAGTACGACGTAAAGGAAACGCAAAGGCAAGGGAACACACCCGCAAGGCAACCCTAAGACCAGATCCACGATCTAGGCCCTGGATCCACTCAAGCTCAAATATTCGCTTAGGATCCAGAACCATCCACGGACGCAGAGTAAAGATTTTCCACTGCTGCTCCACCCCATCCCCACATCTCGCCAAGACACTCAAGCTTCACCACTTGAACTCTTCGGAAGTTACCGAGAGAGCAAGATCCCGCCCTACCGACGGGTACACAAGGTGAGGAAAGTTCAGCAGAACACGGATCATCGGGGGACCCCCTCCGTTAGTCGGTGTCTGGGCGCAGTTGGTAAGTTGGATCTGGCAATCTCGCAGATTTTGCTGATCCCGCTACACCACAATGGTGCGCGTGCCCGGATCTTTTCGTGACTCGGGATTTCACCGTGAGTCCCAAGAAGATGCTCAAGTGAAGATTGAGCCAGGGGAAGAGGCGTCGTCGGAGGTCGGATCGACGAAGACGCTGCTGAATGAAACAAGATCCGCGGATCGATGGATTTTTGGGAGGAACTCTGTCGACGGAAGAGATGTGGATCCGGATCTAGAAGAGAAACCTCTCTATCCTCCCCAGGTCCCCTCGGGGACCCCTGAGGATCTTGACGCAAGTCAAGATCCGCTAACAAAACAAGGGAAAGTGAAGGTGAAACGGTATGCATTTGCAGATTCACCGGTTAAGCCAACACCGTACCTAAACCCAAGCCCGCTAGTCGAAGAAACGAGAAAGAAGACGAAAACGAGTATGACTACGCGAAGAAGATGCAAGCTCCAGAGTCGGAAGAAGACCAAGCTGGATCCAGTCAAGCTGGTCCGACAAGGATCTCGAGTATGTGTATCGCCATCAAGCTCTACGTGATTTACTGCATCAAGATCCTGTCATGCGGATCCTGAATCCACGACAGATCGAAGTTCCGAAGGAACCGGTGAGAGCACCAACGAAAACGGCGAACAAGTTGGTGGCAGTCAAAGATCTATTACGTTTGCTTACGGAGTCAGGCATCGTAGCTGGTGTGTTCGACGCAGAGGATATCTGCGAGCTAGACCTGGATCTCATAGTATCCGCGACGCGGGACCTCTTTGCCAGAGTTAAGTCCATCATCGGAGAAAGGTCGCGCACTATGGATCCAGGCAATGCCGCTAGTCGACGACCTGTTAACAGATCTCGAGCGCTACCTATGGTTCTGCTCGCTGGATGCAGCAAGCGGCTTCTGGGCGGTCATGATGACCTTGCGAGCGCGTAAAGTGTCGGCGTTCGTCTGCGCACTCGGACATTTCGAGTGGTTACGCATGCCCTTTGGGTTAAAGAACGCGCCGATGATCTACCAGCGTATGATTGACAACGCACTCTGGGGGTTCGTTCAACCTAAAGGAGGTTGGTTTGAATACTCGGAGAGGATGCGTTTAGCTGAAGAACCGGTCAAGGAACGTCGTGGGCCAAGCGCAGAGGGTTCGTTTCAAACGAAGTTCGCGGCAGACCGCGAAGCACCGGTAGAGACCGACCCTGTACTACAACTCGTCAACAGCCCCGTCGCTGACATGTTTACGAACGGGGAACCAGACGAATCATCGCTGGTACCTGTATTTGGTCGACGGTCGTTTGTGGATGACATTTGCTTCGGTGGCGAGGATTTCGACAGCTGCCTGGCGACGCTGGACCGATTGCTGGCAAGATTTGCACAGTGTCGGATCAGCATTAGCTTCACCAAGAGCATCTTCTGCCAACCCAAGGTGGACTTTCTGTCGCATAAAATTTCGCCAGAAGGTATCAGAGCTGATCCGAAGAAGCTTGCGGCCATCACCGAGCTTTCGTTTCCAACGAGAAGGAAGGGCATGCAGTCGTTTCTTGGAGCGGTTAATTACTACAGCCGCTTCATTCCGGACTTCGCGATCTACGGTGCGACGCTGTACCAGCTTAAAGATGAAGACTTTGTCGTTGAAGGTGGCCTTTCTGTGGCACGTCGTTCCTTCGAGAAACTGAAGACGAGTGTTTCACATTCACCCATCCTCAGGCACTTCGATCGGTCGAAAGCTGTTCACGTCATGGTCTTTGCGAATAAATGGGCGTTGAGCACTACGCTAATGCAAGAACATAAAGGCAAGTTACACCCCGTACGGTTCCTCGGTCGTGTGCTCAAGGAGTCCGAGATGAACTACCATCCTGCTGAGAAGGAAGTTTTGGCGTTACTTCTGCTGTTGAAGATCTGTTACGTCCAACTGGCAGGAAAGACGCTACACGTCTATACACGATTCTCGACGATAGAGTGAGTGCACAAGTCGAAGTCTCTCTTCGGACGCGCGGTCCAGTTCGCCGTACTGCTTTCGCAGTGGCATTTGAAGGTGCAGCGCGTGAAGGAGAAGGATGTCGCCTTTGCGCAGCTCCTGCAGTCAAGCATCACGAGCTTCGTCGACCTGGAAGACTCGCTCGCGCCGGTGGCGCCTACAAACAAGGGTTCCCCGACTATTCGAATGGACCCCGCGTTGCTGTACGCCAGGCTTTCCCGTAATTACAGCGGATTCGTCATGTCTTTTGACGGATCAGCGAAGACAGAGAAGTACGGTGGCTACGGGAGTTGTTCATGGGTGCTGTGGAGCCTTCCTGAGTGGAAGGTAGTGATTGCTGCCAACGCTTACCTCTCGGCCACCACGGTGAATGAGGCAGAGTACACAGGAATGATAAACGGTGTCAAGGCTGCTATTGCGCACGGTGCCGAGGATTTAGTCATCGTTGGTGACTCAAGGCTCGCGATTCAACAATCACTAGGGGTGATCGCATGCAGGAAGGAAACTTTGCTAGCGCTGCTGAATACTCACAAGGAACTCACGGCCAAGCTTCGATCAGTTAAATATCTCCACGTTGTACGAGAATACAACGCTGCCGCGGATTCGTTAGCCACTGAAGCGCTGGAATCGAAGGTCAGTCGGGTAATCTTGGCTGAAACTCGCAAGTCGGAATTGGCATCGCTGAATCGCATCCAGGAAATGATCTACGAACCGGATGAAGACTCGGTAGATGTTTCGTCACGTGGAACAGAGCGTCAAGTACATGTACTGTCAGGCAGCGAGTCTTCAAAGTGGAAAACTTTTGAAAATTTCGTGGTTGATTACAGCTCACCAAAGTGCGATTATGGTAATATGGCAGTGATGACTCGGCGACAGCCGAAAGCCAAGAAACGCGTCAGGTTTGCAGATGAACACTCGGAGGATGTCTCAAAAGCTCAAGAACAGCATGAAGAACGACGAGAGACGTCCACCGAAGATTCAATCGGCGAATATTTGCCAGACCATCCTCACAAGACTGTACCAGCGGCATTTCCCGATGCGGAAGATGTTGACCCAGTAGCGATACAGCGGGAACGACGCAGACGGATAATGATGGCACAAGACGAGGAGCAGAAGTGGTTTAACATCAAGAAATTGCTTCAGGGCCAAGCAGAAGAGCTGAGTTACAAATAAGCTCGAGATGCCTGGAAGTACGCTGACCGGTTCGTATTGTCAGAAGACGGCGTGCTTCACTATCTTGGATTGAATCGTCGGTACGACCACGGTTGGCAAGAGGGGACCAAGCTGCGGCTTGTGGTACCAACAACGATGATTCAAGAGGTCTTGCAGAACTGTCACGACTCGCTGGAAGGAGGACATCAAGGTGTGGTGAGAACGTTCCATCGCGTTAAGTCCGATTATTATTGGATCGGCTTGTACGCTGACGTGGAGAAGCATGTGAAGTCATGTCCAGATTGCAGCTCGAGTAAAAGCCGTCCGCAGCTTCGTGGATACTCACCTGGCAACGTACTAGCCGAACGACCTTTCCAGATCGTCTCGATGGACTTCGTGATCCCACTACCGAAATCTCGCAGGGGCAACACGGCGTTGCTCCTATTTCAGTGCTCGTTCACGGGATTCGTTATTGCCAAGGCTATGTCAGATACGACTGCACTGAGTGTTGCCCAAGTGTTCGAAGAATGTGTGTACCGACGATTCGGAGCCCCATCATTAATAAGGCATGACCGCGACCCACGCTTCATGAGCGAGGTGTTCCAAGCATTCGCAGAGATGATGCAGTCAAGATCAAGAGCGACTTTGAGCTATCGGCCACAGGCTAACGGACAGCAGGAACGCTCGGTGAAGTCGGTGATGGGTTCCGTACGGGTGTACGCGGAAGACCCTCTACAGCAAGATTGGGACGAAATCGCGGAGAAGCTAGTATTTGCTATTAATACTTCTCAAGACACTACGAGGAAGGAAACGCCGTTCTACCTCGTTCATGGTTGGGATGCGCAGTCGACGTTGCGGGCAATGTCGTCATCACTCAAACGAGGACTCGGCAAGCAGTCTGACGCACTGGCGTGGCGGCGTGAGATCAATCGACAACATGAGGTCGCCCTCATTATGGCCAAAGATTATCAGGCTGTAGAAAAGGAGCGAAGGGCAAAAAAGCATAATGATGCTCTGAGTCGACTGGAAAAGGCTGCTGTACCTCAACCAAGTGGAAACGAACACTCGGCGGACCCCCTAGAAGCTTCGGAAGAGATGGAAGATCCTGCAAGAGCTCCACCGAGATCTCTTTTTGAGATTGGGAGCCGGGCGTGGTTGTACATGGAACGCGTCAAACCGGGCTTGACAAAGAAATTAGCTCACCGATGGCATGGACCTTTTCGGATCAAACGCAAGGTGGAAGAGTTTGCGTACGAGCTGGAACTGCCTGACCGAAGTGGTTATCGCTTCTACCCAGTAGTGCATGTGTCGAGACTCAAGGCTGTCAACGAGTTCAGCAGTCGACCGAACACTCGGTTGGTACTTGACGCGACTAATGAAGCAAGACTCGACTTCGATGAGGAACTACTGCCAGAAGACAGCTGGGAACCAGACCAAGTTGCCGGTGAATATGAAGTCGAGGCCATCCTCGACGACAGAACACCACTGACGACGAGCACGGAGCGTGCTGTACGCGAGTTCAAAGTCAAGTGGGTTGGTTATGAAGATCCAACTTGGGAGCCAGCATTCAACTTGTCATGTGGAGGTCTGCTGTACGACTATTTGCGAGCCAAGAAGAGCGAGAATCGGCTGCAGATGGCGCAAGTGGCGGACGAAGACTAGCGTGACTGGATCACGTGTTAACTGTCCACAGGGCGATGCAGCCTGTGGTAACAGACGAAAAACGTTACTGCAACAAATAATTGTATATGCATTTGAAGAACAACATGAACATGATTACGCTGTGGAAGTGGATTAAGAATAAGAAAACATGAATGCCGACCGCGGAGCGACCACTGAAAACGAAGTCACGCGGGACACCTCAACAGTTAGCTGAGATGCTGGAGAACGTCGTAGAACGTGCAGCGAGGATTCAAATCGATTCCAAGTGTCAGGCCGCGGTGGCCAAGAGGGTCAACGAAGTCGAGTCACCACTCTCCTTCTCCTCTTCATCAGGAACCTGAGCCTCGGCAGCTGGAGCTGAAGCCGGACCCTGCGAATCCTCTGTACCAGCTTCAACAGGAGCAGCAGCCAGAGCAGGACGTGGAGTACCCGGTGGCGAGTCAAACAACGAACGCCAGGACGGAATAAGTTCGGTTGAATCGAGAGACGGGTCAACGACCACGCTTCGGTACACGTTCACGAAACGCGTACCACGAGGATTGAAGAGCTCCGGATTACGCTGGCACGGGAAGTACGTAGTGTTGTACGGGTGCTGATGCGGCGCATTCATCCATCCAGTACGCCATGGCTGACGAGCGTCGAGAGCCGGAACTTCGGAAAGCCAGTCAGAGGTCCGAGGTGCGAACAACAAGTTTTCAATGGGGGTACCACGGCTTCGACGGCTCCAAAAGCAACTCGGGACGAATGAATGACACGCCGGAAGCACTAGATGAAACCGAGTCACGACTCCACACCATGTACTGCTCACGGTACTTGTTGCGAAGACGATCGGCACGACGGTCGCGCTCACTGAAGAGCTTCTTTAACACAGCTCTCAGTTCCTTCAGGCGTTCCTTGTCGTGGCCAACCTTTTTAGCTTCTTCAGCGAGACCTCGTTCAATACCAGCTAACGGAAGCCAGTGGAGACGCTCCCACAATGCGAACCCGAGGTCACCTTGCTTCCCGCCGTCACCCCGAAGGTTCGCCCAGATCATCTTGAGACGGGTCTCAATTGGAGCACGTTTGGAGATGGGGACGCTTGGCTTGAAGTCAGCAGTGTCGAAGAGACATGCTTGAAGAGGATAGAGCTGCCGAAGTTGCTGGTACGGGTGATCAGGATGCGAGTAATCAAAGAGCGCTTGGAGGCCCTCCAACGTTGTACGCACAGTCACCTCACCAGCTGGTTCGGGAAGCGTTAAGCTCAAGAGTCGCTCGAAACACTTCTTGGCGCCTGCATCGGTAAACTCCATGTCCACATACGGAAGAACCCACGGTGGCAGGGTGGACGAAGCCGGCACCGTAGGGCGAGTACCAGATAACACTCGGTGAGGCAACGGTTCAACCGACGGTGCACCACCACGACGCGGCACCGAAGTGTAAGTTTCCGTAATAATGCGTCCAGGCCCAGCATCGAGAGTCCAAATAGGCGGACGAGGAGACACTGGAACAGGAAGAGAAGATGCTGGTGCCGGAGGACTTGCTGGTGGCGAAGGAGGCGGGCCGGCAACGATGATTGGGGAAGTCATCATCGGCGAAGGATTTGGCCGAGGTGGAGTCGGAGGACGAGCTGGGCCAAGATTACTCCAGTTCCTATTTGAATCTTCAACATCTTCGTCATCGAGTATGCTTGAATGATCGGTGGGGGGGCGGAACATCACCGCCACCACTGGGAGCATCAGGAGAGTCATCCACCGAAGGTTCATTGTCATCCACGTCATCTCCATGGTCGTCATCAGCATTCCCATCGTCATCAATCTCCATCGAAAAGTCGGGCGAGGACACGCTTGGTACATCAGCCGTGGGAACAGTCGGAACCGACTTTGAAGACACGGAAGCTAGTGGAGCAGCTTCAACAGGGGCAGACCCTGCTGTAGAAACCACTCCCGAGACTTCAACTGCCTTGGAAGTCGCGACAGACGCCGAAGCAGACTTGCCTTGGGGGACAGTTTGGTCCGACTCTTCACCTTCACCTTCGTCACTTGAGCCAAACATGAGCCGCATTTGCTCGGCCTCGCGCAGAGCTTCTTCAGCAGCACGTATGTCGGCTGGAGAAGGTGAAGGCGTGGAAGCTGGTGGCTTGGCCACATCGTGTGGACCCTGAGGCGGGGGCGAAGGCTCGTCAGGAGAACCGGGAACATCGTCGTGATCCCCAGGGTTCACATCCTTACCCGAAGGCTCTGTAGCAGTTTCTTGAACCAAAGGGACGCTACTTGGATCAGCTGTCCCCATGTCCACGTCACTCCGGTCGCCACTGAGGTCGACCACGGTGGGAGTAGAAGAAGACGTTGACGTAGGAGGTGGCGTCCATGAGCTTGGAGAAGACGGTACTGACTGGGACCGAGTCTTCATATGACGTCGGGGCGACTTAGCAGGAGAATGAGGACGAGATTTCTTGCGCTTCTTCTGGGCCGCCTTCTTCCACGCCTTCGGACCGAACAGCGATCGACGAGCCGACTTGGGCGTTGAAGTATCGGCAGGTGGCGCATCACCGAGACCGGCAGCTGCCATCGAAGTACTGGCCTTGTCCGTTGGGATTGGAGCCTTGTCTTCGTCAGAGTCTTCCGACTCGTCGTCCGAATCCTCGCCACCTGGTCTAAGACGCTTATGGGATTTCCCATGGGCCACTTGGTGAGCAGCCTTGGCCAAAGCCGCAGGAAGGGCTTGAGGATCGTCCGAAGACGCGGTGGCAGACTGAATGCGACGCAAAGCGACTAACGTCTCCTGATCCAAGTCCAGCGCGTCCAGGTCCAGCTCACCCGCAGTCAGACCTATCACGAAGGATTGTGAACGAAGGTTAGTTGCTGAACACACGGTGGAAGGAGCGACATTAAGAGCGTACCTTCAACAGCCAGACGAAGTACCTCGGGATCCATCCCTGCCAGACTCACGTGTGCACGGAGGGTACGATTCGCTTGAAGGAGGCGAGTGTTACGGTCTTGCTGGTTCTCGAGGACCTTGAGCGTGTCGTTATCAACGTACTTGCCTTGGGCAAGCTTTACCAGAAGGAGGTGAAGCTTCCGAGTCTGCTCGGTATTCGCTCCAATAGAAGACTTGTACACCTCGCGTTCGCGAGCCAGCTTCTTTTGCAAAGTGCTGATGAAGACGTCCCGAGCTTGGACCTCACAGTGAAGACGACTCAAATCCTCTGCGTGTCGCTCCATAGTGGCTTGAACAGTGGCGAGCATGGCGTCGTTCTTGGCGTTCGACTCGCGAAGAATCTTGATGTTGTGATGTAAGGCTTCAATCTCAGCGTTGGCAGCCTTGAGGAACGTCTCCGCGTTCTCACGGGCCATGATGTGGGGCGCCACCGAACGTACGGCGGCAGCAGCCTCGGACTGAGCAAACCGCAACTGACGCTCCAAGTCGGCAACTCGTTCTGGTAATGCCGACAGCGCGTCAGGAACAGGTTGTATCGCAGCGAGGACATCATCGAAACCAACGGCAGTCTCGAGGCGACGCTGAGTATGTATGTCGCCGTGGAGAGGAGGCGCAACGCTGATCTGCACTTGGTGACGAGCCATTGCAGTCAAATACGGGATTATCGAGGTCATCATGTGATCGACCGATGCCTCCGTATTTTCAGCCAGCATGGCGCGCAGCGAATCTTCGGTGAGTGGTGGCGGACCACCAGCTGGGGCAGGAGGAGCAGCAGGAGCCATCTCCGCGGGTTCAGCGACGACAGGGAGTGCTGCAGGAGCTACCACAGGGAGTGAAGAGTCCGGGGCAGCGGGCGCCGGAGTGTCGGTTGATGATGCTGCTGTCGAAGGAAGTGCAGCAGACTGAGGGGCGTTCGAGCCCTCGGTCTTGCCCTCCTGAGAAACAAGTCGAGTGATACGAGGTGATGAGCAAGGTACCGATGATTCAGGAGAAGGATGGGCTTACGTACCTCCAGCTGCTCACGTTCGCGACGTCTACGAGGATTGAGACGCTGAAAAGCGTCGGACACGGCTCGATTCAGACGCTTGGACATACGGTGGCGAGATGGTGAATTGAAGAATGAAGAAATGTCACAACGGGCACCAGTACCGTGGCTTCCATCGCGACAGGGGCAGTTGTGGTGTAGTGATTTCTCCGTAGTTGCGGATTATCACCCGTCGACAAAGACGTGACACCGCCCAAGTTGTTCAAGCGACGAACCCTCGGTCAGGTGATGTACGGAGACGCCAAGGTGCAAGGGACTCGACGGCGTCACCTCCGAACATTCAACGAGCATTGGATACGGGCATATGTCACTGAATCCAGGCTGTCCTTATTATTAATAATGGACTGGCCGGATTCGCATTCAGCGGACCATCTATGGTACGAACCCTCAGTGGCGGTTGGGATGAGTTCGCGGAAGACTCAGCGACCTTTGGAAGACACGCTCACCGTCTGGGACAGGGCGCGGGCCGTTAAAGATGCTCATGCGACGGTGCAGACGACGCTTGGCATGCAAGAAGATCCATAACGGATCATTGTTCACTTGATATTTGTATACTTGATTAGGACTTCTTATTAGGAATAGACCCGAAAGGGTAAGCTTAAATACAGAACAGAATTTCCACTCAAGCACACAGAGCGACGTCCGGCTTCAAGGTAAGCGTCAGGTCAAGCTTGTTTGAGTGCGTTATGCCTGTCGGTGAACTCGAAGCTCTGTAGCGAGGGTTCATCCGGCAAGGCCAAGAGACTTTGTGTATTGGCCGATTATTATCGGGAGGTTTTACGTGACGGCTTATTGTTGCCTATTTGCACGACTGGGAGTGCTTTAATTGCTTCCCTTTTATTTCTTCCAGCCGAGTGTTGAACAATCGGTGATCTCGTAAAAGGCTTACCCGTGCCTGGTACCCTTCCGCTGTTGGGACCACGAGGATTCAAAACACCTGCTAGCTTTGCTCGTGCTAGTAGCGTGTTCTTATTTTTACTGGTTGGCCTATATAAGTAGTTTACAAGGTCCAGTTTGTCCCGGTGCAAGGGCAGAACTGGGGTCTTCAGGTCCGCCCGAACGATCGTTTACTATCCTAGTAGACGTATTGTTGTGGGAACATCCTAACTACATTTGTAGCTAGAGTTCACGTGGGATTTCCAACACCACAGACCCAGTAGACGACGGAGATGATAGATCGGGCTTGGGAGCTCGCTTCGTCTTCAGCAGTGAAGACAGCACCATTTGAGCGTTTGGCAGAGTGAGATCTTGACAAAAAGACGCTCATGCACTGCAGCACAACATGTTCTAGTAAGCATAAAAAAAGAAGGTCATCAGCGCTAGGAGATTCCAGTATCCTACATGTTTGCAGGATAGAAGTGCCAAAACAGCTACAGAAGTCCCTCAAAGTAAGCGTAGGGGGGACCGAGAAACGATCTTAGAGGGTGATAAAACAGATGTTTTAAATGTACTGATATTTAGCTAAGAAGCGAGGTCCGACAGAATGCCCAGCAGTTCTGAATGGTTTTGGGCGAGATCTCGTCGTACTCCAACAAAGAGCGGTGTAGATATCAACTTTCTCTTGGTCCCGCCCTTCTAAAAAGCGGTCGACACAATCAAGTACCTTTAAATCCGTGTACTTACTCTTTAAGGCTCGAATAATGCCTTGATCCAACGGCTGCAAACACGAAGTCGTATTCTTGGGCAAAAACTCCAGACGATGCAATGGCGAGTCGTGCACGTGAACTCATGTTGTCGACGAGCAGCAAAATGTTGCGACCTTCCTTCCACATCTGGAGGTTAACCGAGTGTAGCCACGTCTTGAAAATTACCGTATTCATCCAGCCTTTTTTACTGTTAGCGTATAGCACGCCAAGTTCCTTCCACATATCGCGCCCTACAGAGGCCCACTTAGACTCCCCAGCGATAACATTGCGAGCGGCATCACGTGAAAGAGATTTTTCCAGCTTGAACGCACGTGTTGCCCACGCTGCGAGCTGTGTGTTGGACAGTTTGCCTTTGGCGCGCATATCCTTCGCATACTTGCACATGGCGATCTTCTGCTCCATATTAAGGCGGATCCGGCGCGACATGGGGCTGGCGGTCATGGTCGCTTGGAAGAGTGATAGTGTGCATGGAGGGAGGCGTACGTAGCGGGAGCATGAGTTACCTCGTACATTTAATCTCCATTCCCAGTCTTTCAATGGTTTACTTAGCGAAGAGGCCGGACCGGTCTGGATATGATGGCCGCCGATCCTGCAGTTCATCCAAAATCAGTGCAGTTTTGTGATTGGCCAGTTGAACCTGTACGTACCGTAGCAGATATGGCGGGGTATCACGTAAGTAGGTGACGCTTACTTTGAGGGACTTCTGTAGTTTTCCCGCAGCGTTTGTTGGATCGGAGAAGATGATTACTAAGCTTTTGCAGATCAGTTTTTTTTCTGTGCACCGTTCCTGCAAACGGATTCCAATATCGGGCTCGAAAGACATTAAGGAATGGACGCTAGTGGCGATGCGATCGAAGCCCCAGTGCGCTTGAGGCGAGCGGAGACTGTGCTGCAGCACCGCACAAGTCGCATCGTGCTGGTTCTGGAGCAGTGTATGGACTCACATAACCACCAGGCCGTGCTGCGGACCGCCGAGGCGCTTGGCATTCAGCACGTGTGGCTCATCGCTGCCAACGATCAACAACTTAAGACGCACTCGGACAAGAGCAAGAAGAGCAACAAGACAAGTGGCAAAAAGATTACCAAGAATTGTGCCGTGTGGCTCACAGTGCGTGAGTTCTCGAGCATCGCGTCTTGTCTGGAGGCGCTGAGGGAGAACGAACTGACCGTTTGGGCTACTGATCTATCACCGCAAGCCGAACCGCTCGTGGATAGTAACAAGCCCAATGGGCTACCCACCCGACTGGCAGTTGTGATCGGACGCGAGATCGATGGAGTGAGCCCCGAGATGCTGCGAGCGGCGCATCGACGAGTGTATATGCCACTTTTCGGTTTCAGCGAGAGCTTGAACTTGTCGGTGGCAACAGCACTGGTGCTTCAGCGACTGCTGAACTGGTTCCCGGAGATACGCGGTGATCTTGACGAGCAGGAGAAGCAGCAACTTCGAGCGAAATGGCATCCTCAGTTGGTGGGTAACCCGACTCAAGCAGCTCAGGCCGAGCCATGGACGTCAGGTAGTGAGTTAATCCGCCCACTTGACGATTTGCGTCGCGAAAAGCACGAAGCGTGGGTTCCTAAGAGTGTGCGACGACGCGAGCAAACTATGCCCGAGGTGAGAGAGCGCCTGGGCAAGAGGAAGCAGCCATCGGAAGATAGACATGCAGACAACGTGAAGACACAGGAGATCCCTGAATGATAGAGTTTATGAACTTTACCTACTCATGCAGTACAACTACTGATCTCAAGCCGATACCACCATCCGCAACAATTGCTGGGTTTTCTCCTCGTTTTTGGCAATGGCAGCTTTGAGTGTGTTGATCTTGTGGAGCTGCTCCTTAACCTGTTCTTCCACTTCTCTGAGCTGAATCTGCAGAGGCTGCAACGCTTCTTCTGTCCGCTTCTGCTCGTCTGCTAGCGCGTCGCGTTTACGGGCGTATTCCTTGCGCCAGAACTCGAGCTCCTTGGACATGGCATCCAAGTCTTCGTGCACAAACTCGACACTTTTCCCGACGGGGTTGGCGGCTTGGCACAGACGCTGGATGTCTGCACGCAAAGCATTCATCTCGGCTAGAGACGACGCCGCTGCTGCACTTGAACTCTTCATGCGCTCTGGTTTGAAGGATTTATTTCGACGTCCCAGTCGAATTCCCGTCTCCGCTTCATTTGCTGTCGCCGCAGCCGTGTCTTCGCCTTCCTTAGCACGACGGGCTGCTTCTTCGGCATTTTGGTTCTTTAAGATATGACGTACTAGGCGCCCATGAGCGCCGGCATCACCAGGTAGAAGTGCCGAGTGAGGCTGGTTGGATGTGTCATCTCCTGTTGCTGCTTCGTCTTCGCTCTCGGTGTCGTTGTTGTCGCCGTCCTTCATGATACCTGCAACAGGAGCTGCCTTGGCATCAGGCACCATGAGCCTCCCCACCTCGGTAACATTCTCTTTGAGCTTTGGTGGACGACGCCTAGCAGTTGTGGGTCGCGAGGTGCGGCTGGTTCCACTCGTGCCTGGAGCTCCACTCGTGCCCATGCGAGCTCCTCCGTCGTCACCATCGTCATTCTTTACTTCGAAGCGTACATCGTCGTTGTCTCCACCTCCTATCGCCAAGGGCTTCTTGGGTCCGGAGAAGCTGCCTGGCTCGGCTTCTTTCGGTTTCTCCTTGGCCTCCACAGCCTCTGTCCGCTGTTTGCTCTCTGGTGGTGTAGTGGAACGCGACGGTTGCTTGATTTCAGGAGTCCGCTCACGACTTCTAGGCTTCTTCACAATAGAACCAAAACTGCGAACCGCTGTGTCACCAGCCAGAACACGTTGAACAGCCTCTTTTGAGCTGCCTGCTTTGCATGCGACTGTCAGCAACTGCAGGAACTTGCACGTGGCCTCTGGTTCCAGTCCTGCGACGATCTTGGCAGGTTTAGCTTCCATTTCCACATTGAGATGGCAACCAACACACAGGATAATCTTGGTTAGATAGTCCATCTTTGGTCCCTTTTCCTTTATGGCACCGGAGTCGAGTTCTTCGCCGGAGAAGAGTCCTTCAGCAAATCCGGTCATACGCGTCACTTCAGAGATAACGTCGTGTAGGAATCGGAATGGAGGCTTCCCCAGGAGCTTCGGAGACATCTTGGGCTTGGTGATCACCTGTTCGACTAGTGTTTTCGTGCGTTCAATGCCGCCATTGCATTTGGCAACGCTCTGCAGCAATACTTCATCGTGGTTAATGTTCTTGCTGGTGCTACTACTACGGCTCGGTGCAGCGTGACTTGTCTTGGGTACGGACTGTTTGGATGGCGCGAGTGGAGCATGTGCTTCCTCTGCACTCCGAGGCGGGGCTGCATCCCCTTCACTGCCTCCTTTGGACTCTGCCTTACTTTCTCGTCGTGACTGAGTTACAAATACAAGTATTGGTGTTTTGTCAATAGCCAGCCAGACCTTTAGCAAAAGGTTTAAAACGCACCTTTTCCTTCTCCTTGGCTTCAGCGGAGCTGCTGCGATCATTCGAGCTTGGAAGCGTTGCAGCGGGTGGGGCTTCCACAGCCAGAGCTGCTGCTGCAGCTCCAGGGGCCAGTTCTCCTTCTGCAGTAAACGAGGAGACCCTGGCGAGAGCGGTCTGTACGGCCTTGTTCCAGTCGAGCGACGTGTCCTTGGCAACCTGCGCAAGGCCCTGCAATAGCAGGTTGGTGTTCTCCGGCTCGAGGCCGGCTACGATCTTAGAGGAGCGCACATCAAAGTCCTTGCTGAGACATTGGCCCACGCACACGATCATCTTATCGAGGAAGGCGGTCTTCTGTGACTTGTCCTTTAAATTGGCTGAGCCTAACTCAAAGTCATTGTACAGTTCCTTGGCGAAGCCCGTGCTCTGTGTCACGGCCGTGAACACGTCATGCAGGAAGCGGAATGGCGGTTTAGCCAGCAGCTTGTCCGCTAACTTGGGCTTGGCGATCAGTGGCTGTAGCTGGTCCTGCGTGCGCGCGATCAACGCCTCGAGTGAGTCCCCCATCGGGCCTTTGAACTACTACTAGTAATACATGTACTCTTAAAGCGACGCAATCATGAAGGGACACACAATCTAAAACGCATGTGATCCACACCAGAATGATGTGGTTTACGTATTATGCGATATGACGGTCAGATTACGACAGTCAGCGAGTTTCAGTGTCGGAAGAACCCTGTTCGCACTGACGTAACACGATCGTGTCGGACAACCCGAGCGCCTTCCGATGAGCTTACTCCTGTGGATGCTGCTGCTGTTCGTGGGCTTCGTGGCGGCGCTAGCCAGCAGCGCCAAACTGCGAAAAAACGCCTTCATTTGGTTCTCATACGTAACCATCACAGGCTGGTATTACTGCCGTGTGCTGCACAAAAAATACTTGGGCAACAGCGACAACAAGGCTGGTGGCGCATCGCCACCCCCGAGCGCCAGTGGAACTAACAAGAAAGAAATGATCTCCCCATCGCGAGCCGCCGAGGGCCGGCGCGATCCGGACTTGGTCTACTTTGAGTCGCGTGAGGTGGTCGAGCGGCGCCAGCAGCAAGACAGAATCGAGCGCAGCGGAGTGTTCGAACGCATGAGTGATTCAGGGTCGAGTGGCGGCTCAGATGTCGGCGATGCGACTCCCAGTAAGCGTAAGGGAAGCCATTTCCACAGCCGTCGCAAGGTTGCGGCGGAGGAGTCCGTGAGACGCGTGAGCGATGCCAGCTCCGCGGATCTGCTCACCAACTCGGGCGTGTCCGAGGCCAACGACCCCACCACGTCCACACGCAACACACGCAACAGCACCACTAGAAGAACGTATACTGGGCGGAAGAAGCCTGAGTCTTGGGCGGATTAATTAGCTGGCAAGGCAAAGTTGCGGACCGAAGCACGAGGGAAGAGATGTAAACCCAAAGAAAAATTGTATGGTCAGTCTGGATTATTTTATCTTCAACTCTTTTGTTCCAATGGCCTATTCCAGGAGTCCGTTTTGGCTGTAAATTATCTGCACTGGAAGTCAACATTCCAATCAACACGCTGGTGTAATTTGAGGAGACAGATTTGCGTCAAGAAAAAGCTACGTCAATTTGAACTGATGTGATGTCCCATTTCGAGATTGAGATAATAAATTACGGGCTCAATCTAGACAATGCCGCCGCAATATAGCTCGCGCCGCATAGCTGACCAGCTTGTTTAGATAGCGAGCTTTTAAAGGAGGGCAAACACGTCTAAAATGCTCACTATTAATAGTTGGTTAATTACGATTGAACACATCAAGACCACCTGACTTTTTAGTTTTTTGTCCAAGCCTTTTTGGCCGGGATAATAAACTCTTGCTTATTGTGTTTTGTTGTTGTCGTTTATCACTACCGGTAGGGTGGGTTCGATTCTAAACGCATTTTGTAGCGAATGGTCTAAATTAAACCCAGATTTATGAAATTAAAGAAGTCGACTTAGGCACATAGGGGCTCATAGTTTTTGGAATAATTATCCACCCGAAGCAAACAACTTGAATAAAACCCAAACTACCGCCGTGGCGCTCGGCTAGTTATAAAAATAATACCGTAGAGTCCACACGAGCAACGATCAGATGGTCTTGGTTGGTCTTCTGTCGATTATTCTGACCTTGTTTGAGGATTTTCGTGCCGTCCGCCTCACTAAAAGAGGCGTGTAAATAGCGGAATGGATTTCTGATGGAAAAGCATTTCAAGCTCTTCCATACAGGAAGCCATTCCGATAAATACAAAAAAAGTAATATTTACATAATATGCCGCACATGTATCATGTATCTACGCAAAGGAACCGCAGAGTCATTCAATTGTTTTTGAGTCGAAACATCCCATTTGAGCTTTTATGGTCTTTATCGTAACCCTGGAAAAAAAGCATATGGCTAACACAGTCTGATCAGGTGCAGTACAGAGCAGTCACGATGCACGGCCTGAGGTCTCTGCCGCCTACGGCTCCTACGTCTGTGACATAAGAAAAGAGAAGCGCAAGCGGCAATGCCTGCCCGACGACAAGCGCAGCAAAAGGTTCCCGTGCTGGCGATCTTGTCGCTGCTGGCGTCTGCCGCCTTCGCCTCGGACACTAGTGACTTTTGCAGCTCGGTTACCTCCTGCCTCAAGGATGGCAGCACCACGTGTGACACGACCACAGGCGATTGTCCTCCATGCATCTACGCGCTCGACAGCACCTACACATGCTGGGAGAAGGACAATTCGACCAATACCTGCCCCTTCACTGGTGTCCGCTACGACTGCTGTACGTTTGCCCCATTTAGTCGACCGTGATCAATATCTGACTTGTCTTTCTGTTCCAATGCTACAACAGCCGACTCATGGGGCTCCAAACCGTCCAGCAGCACCAATAGTGCGATGTCTTCTTCGACCGACCCGACGGACCCAATCGCTGGCTCCTCCACTGCTTCCACCTCCTCGTCTTCTGAGGCCAGCACCGATACCTCGAGCTCCACCGGTTTGGGCGGACTGAGTTCTAGTCTCATCACGTACGGAGCCATCGGCGTCGGGGCTGTCTTGGTTGTAGTTATCCTTGGCATACTCTGTGCTCGGAGGCGCAAGATGCGACGCCGTCGTGAGGAGAACGTCGCAGCTACAGGTGCCGGCAACTTTGGTCGCAACCGCGCTATGTCGGACAAGCGCATGCGTGGCCTGTCGAAGCCCGACGAAGGCTTCACTGGGCCGTACAACAACATCTTAGACACCAGCAAAGTCAACTACGCATCCTCCAACATGAATGCTGGCTACAGTGGCCGTCGCAAGGGATCACGCCCAGATCCGATGGATACACAGTCTCACGTGCCCACCGATGAATCTCCGCGTAGCTTCGACGGTATGTTGGCCGATGCGTCGCAGTCGCCGGCGGTCTTAGGTGGAAACACGCGTGGTTCACGCAAAAGCGGAGGACGCAATGTCCAGGCATCCCCCGTTGTCGAAGGCATCGGCGGGTTCTCAAACGTGAGTGAATATGTGCAACAGGACATTTCCTCGCGCTGCACTGCAACACCGAACGTCTTTGGTGAATATCTACGCATGAAGCAGGAGATGCAGTATGATGAAGCCGACCGCAGTACTATGGGCGGGATGAGTGGTGTGAGCTTCAGCGATACCATCAGTGACCTGGATAGCGGCAAGTACTCGTTCCAATCGTCGCAGGGTATTGGCCGACCGCCGCAGCGGCGAACAGACTTAGACGGTCGGTCATCGATGGCCGACTCACTCACCGACTCCATCGCGGACTCGGTCACCGACTCGGAATATGCCGAGCAATTGCGTGCTCGCGGAGAGAGCGACTGCTACAGCGAGATGTCGTACAATGACGAAAAATACTCGTTCAGCAGTCTCGACGGTCTCGATGACAGTCAAGTGCGAGAGGGCAAGCGAGAGGTCGAGATTTAAGCCTTGAAAGCTTTGGGGAAGGGGGGAAATAGTCTCTCCTTAATCTGTGTTCTCCGTTGGTTGTCAGTCTCTCCCTAAATGCGTGACAATGAAACTCAATATTTTTATCAACTTGTCTCGAGTGGTCACGGTTCAACAACGTTGTGCACCAAACAGGAGAGAAGGCCGATAAAGAGAAAAGGAAAACGCTGGACACAAGCTTTTCGAGGATGCAATGTCATTCGTATGGGTTGATAAATCTGTGAAAGCATGCTTGGCGCAGATACAATGGGCATCAATGACGACGCTACCCAGATACAGTACCCAGCTTGTTATACTGTACAACCTTGAGACTGGCAATGGGACGGACATCCATATGTCCTAGCATACAACCGTCGATCCGGTCGGTTAAAACGTCTCAATGGACCTTCTTGGCGGTAGTCCTTGACCCGTCAGCAGTATCTGACTGCATGCTCTGCTGGGCGTCCGAGACATCGTTGGCTTCCATTGAGGTTGAGGCATTTCCCTCACTGCTCGTTGGACGCTCACTCTCCAGCCCGTTGATATCGGATTGGGTCGTTGCCCTCGTCTTCTCCGAGGAGTCGGCAGCTGTGGTGGAAGCCTCGACTTTGGCTCCGAAGCGCAGAATACACTCCTCCGAGATAAAGTCCAGCACCTTCTGGTAGATTCGTGAGCGAAACTCGATTCTTTCTTGTCCTTTGAGATAGGACGGCAGCGGGACGACGATGCCGTCGAAGTCTTGCATCACAAACGGGTAGGACACCTGCGGTGGCTGCGGCCCGTTCGGCAGGAACATGACACCACTTCTTGCCGTGGCGAGCACTGGAGCATGCGCTAGTGAAGATGAAGGCATTGCACCATCCACTTCGACTGTAGTCGCAGCAGCGACTTCCATCGACGATGCAGTGGGTGTACGCGGCAGCGTGGTTGGCGCAGCCTCGGCAGCTGTGTCAATCGAGTCCACTTCGTCCGACGCGTCAGCTGAAGGCGAAAATGATTGAAGTTTGAATGACGCCGAGTATGGTGCGAACCGCTCGCTCTTGGCGACCCCAGCGGGAGCTCGACGCTCTCGCTTGTGCAGTCGATTCTTGGCATCAAGCTTGCGCTGGTGCTGGTTCTGCCGGTTGCGATGCTCGTCGCAGAGATTGTGGGCTGTCCCTGATGTCTTGAGTGCGCGCTCATTCATGCACTTGCCAGTCTTGTAAAGGCATTTGCCACGGTAGTCGGGGCGCTCTGAGCATGGAAGCACCGTCGAGGGAGGAGCTGGCGAGGTCGAGGAAGGAGCGTGGGGGGAGGCATTGACGTCCGACATAGCACTGGCTGGTGACAGCAGGAATAGAGAGCAATGCGAGGTGCAAGTTAGAGCTGCTGAAGCTTTACGAAGGGAGGCTCCATGAGAGCACCACCCATGGCAGCGGCGTCGACGGAGCAAGTGGCAAAAGAACGGATGGCTTACCGCTCGGACTCAGAGTTTTTCGTGGACTCAGAGGATCAGCAGACTCAGTCTTTTCATTTTTTTTTCTTCTTAAGTTCGTATTGCTAGTAGAAAATCGAACCTAAAACCTATCCACAAACAATCTGCTCCCTCAACAATCCGGGAGCACAGATTCGTACAGTAGAGTTTGTCCTCGTTCAATCAAGCACGAGGGCGGAGCAGATTAACGGATTCTGTGGTGAAGTGCTGTGACGGGGTCACACAGCACCTTGCGCTAGAGGAAGTTATCTTCCGAGAGTAAACGAACTCTCAGTGAACGGCAGTTCACAGGTCCCCTCTTTATTCAAAAGAGAGCGAAGTGACCTAATTAAGGTAGATTGTAAACTGAGTATATTTATAGGTAGATTAAGTTTGGGTTTAATACAAACTATAAGTCACCTATAGAAATGCAATGTCGCTAACCAAATGTTGGCTTTGAACGACCTTGGTACTTTGTACCAAATATCCCGGAGTATGACGTGTCATACTCCTGAAGTGTGACGTGTCACACTTCATGTAACCAGGGTACACTTAGGACTACGTACCCCGTTACATCCTCCCCCACTTAGGTTCGGTTTACCGACCAATCATAATGAAGAGGTGTTCGTCACAAACTCTCATTCTCAAAGTCGAAAACCATCGACTTGGCCGCGCGAGCGCGGCGGAGGCTCACTTCACAGCTAGAGCCTCGAGCAGCAGTCTGTGCGCTCGTCTTCTGGGTCTCCACTTCGACCGTTAATCATGCCTCGTGGCACTGCTAAGAGCGGTGCGAAGACACGCTCCAAGGCTGCTGCCGGAAAGGCGCAAGCCAAGAGCACTAAGCCTCACGGCAAAGGCTCGGCACTTAAGGAGGCTACTCAGGTGGCCTCCGAGGCGATCGGCTCCTCGGGTGACGCGGCTGTGGGCAAGCGAGCAAGCAAGCGCCGCAGTCCGTCGCCCTCGTCTTCAGACAATCGTCCGAACCCTCGGTTCGTGGATGTGAGTTCAACTCGGGCAGTGAGGACGATGCCGAGTCCGAGAGCACTCATGATGCTCCTGCGGGCTCTGTGGGAGGGCACAGCCCAGTGCCCAGTGAGCACAAGGATGACAGCGTGCAGTCGCCCGCTAGTGATCACGGTGATCACAGTCCCAGGACCTCTGTGCGCTCTGAGAGTCCGGCCGTCAAGGCTAAGGGCGCTCCCAAAGCCGGTGGCGATGAGGAAGAGAATCCTCGCAAACGTCTCTCGCTTGCCGAGGGTCTTGCGCGCGCTAAGGCCTCTAAAGCCGAAGGCGCCAAGCCCTCAAAGAAGCGTACAGCCTCTAAGTCTCCACTCCGCGAGGAGAAGGAGACTCGACGCTCCTATCAGAGTATCTTCGACTCCTCGGATGAAGAGGAGAAGGAGGATGAAGAGGAGGAGGAGGGTGCTATCGTTGAGCCCCGGGAGGTCTCGAATGACCTCGACCAGCAGCAGGAGGAATTCCAAGCTGCCCAGCGTGTGCGTGGGGATCGGTGGTGGCACCCGTCAGCCAGGGAGCTGCCATCAACTCAAGAGGGTATTGGCCTCCCGAGGAGAGCTCTGGGGCTGACCTCTTCTTAGAGCTTCTCGTCGCTCCTCGTGGCCTTGTGGGCGGCCACACTTCTAGGGGCATCTATGAACGAGCCCTTGTTCAGAAATAACAGTTGTTCGTCGACAACTTGGAGGCTGCTCGGTGTGTGCTTCTCGCGCCACACCGCATTCCCCTTAAGGACTTCACGACTTGTCGTAAGAAGCCCGAGACCCGGGGTGGTCTCTATCCTGTTTGGGGATACCCCTGGTTATGCCCGAGAACTGTCCCACGTGGAGTTCTTGTGAGGACATGTTCTGGGCATGGGTGGAGTCTCTTAAGTACTCACCCACGGAGTTACGGGAACTCCATGAAGATCAGCTGCTGTCCCGCATCCTGGACCAGCGTGATGTTCGTGTGAGGTTTGCTCACTTGATCAGCAAGCGCATGCTGCCAAAGGGCCATCCTGAAGCGCACGGCTTCCAGCGCTCACGATGAGCGCGGGTACGGAATGTATTCATCATCCGTACCCCGTTCGGGCAAGAAGCGCCGGACTACTTATGAAGCCGCCGCCGCTTCTGTTCCCAGATTGCGACAGCCTTCGGGCAGTCAATCAGGAGCCGTTCAATCGGCCCCCACGAGTTCTCGGAGTGGGCATAACCCCTCCACTTCACGAGGAGCTGTCGCTTACCGCGACGCCGTTGCTTCTGGAGGATCCGCTCCACGTGGAAGTGGACTTCTACATTCCGGTCAAGCAGGGGCGGAGGTTCCCTCGTATGAGTACGAGTGCTCGGCGCCTCCCGAACACCACTCTCGGCCGAGTGCTCCGACTGCGGGTCCGACACAGGACCCTGAGGTTGACCGCCTCCGTCAACGCGTCCTCGTGCTTGAGATTGCACTTGGCCTTGGGGCTGGCGGCGATGCTGCCGCCCAGGCCGGGAATCAGGGCGAGCTCGCTCGTCTTGCGGGCCGCCTGGACCTGTTGGAGCGAGAGGTCGCGAGCCTGCACCGGCGGGTGGATCGCCGGGCCTCTTCGTCCGATCTGGACGAAGCCTTTCGCACGATCCGACGGATCGAGGCTCTGCTGCCACGTCCGGAGCCGCCTGCGGCACACTCCCAGACGTACGCGTATGGTGCGTACCCGGCGTACTCAGCGTACTCGGCGTATGGCGCCGGGGTCCGTTCGTATGGAGCCCCCCCGGCGTACGGTCTTGACCGCAGTCTTGCCGTTCCGACCGAGGCTTGGGTGCCTGCTCCGACGCCCTCATCGACATCTGTGACCGGCCCTCGCTTCGAGGAGCTGTGTCAAGGTGGGTCTGCGAGTCAGCAACCCCCTGCAGATCAAAGTACCGCTTAAGACGTCCGACATAGAACGTCGCGTGCGTCGTCATTGACTTTGGAAGGTCGATGGTGTACGACGCACCATGTCTGGCCAGGACTGCAAAAGGTCCGATGAAGCGGTGCTTCAGCTTGTTGCTGCCGACAGAGCTGACAGTGTCAAGAGGTAGGTTCCTCGTGTCTAGCAACACTAAGTCCCCCACCTTAAATATACTTAAGTTTCCTCTTCCATGTTTGTCGGAGTACTCCTTTTGTTTATCTTGGGCCACTGCCATGGCATCGCGGACCCTACTGACAACGCTCAGCTTGGTATCCATAAAGGATTCCACTTGTTTCCGCAGCAAAACTGGTCTCACATCCGAGACCTGGGAGGAAAGGGCTTTCCGAGCCTCTCCCCCACTTAGAATAGAGGAGTCAGTGTCTCCTCGAAGAGTGAGAGGCACTCTGGGGTGACGGAAGCCGTTCAAGTAGAACGGCGTGAGCCCCGTGGACGCGTGCACCGCGTTGTTGAGCGCAAATTCAACAACTGGAAGCTGCGTCGACCACGTACGTGGTGCTGCCGCGCACACACTGCGCAGAGTGTCCTCGAGCACTCGATTGACGCGCTCTGTTTGGCCGTCTGTCTGCGGATGGTCCGCAGTGGACATCTGCAGACGAGTTCCCAGTAAAGGGAACAGCGTTTTCCAAAACGCAGCAGTGAACCGTGGGTCTCGGTCCGAGACAATCGTCTCTGGGAGACCGTGATAGCGGAACACGCCATCGACGAACAACCTTGCGGTTTGTTCGCCCGTAACAGTGACGGGAACTGGAGCAAGATGTATCATCTTGCTCAGCCGACACACGAACACCAAAATTCCGGTGTTGCCGTGTCCGTCGGCGGGAAGCCCAAATATGAAGTCAAGACTCATCGACTTCCAACATTCAGCCGGTACGGGCAGGCTCTGTAGTGGAGCCGAAGAGTGCCCTGCGGGTTTGACCCGCTGACATGTTTCACATGTCTTGACGTACCGGGCGACCCACTTGTACATGTGGGTCCACCAGAAGGACTGAGAGACCGACAGAAAGGTCTTCTCGCGGCCCAAGTGGCCGCTGGAGGGCGCGTCATGCGCCTCCGCGAGGATGTCGAACTTCAGATCCTCGTCGTTGGGTACGACCACCCGTGGAGGATCAGTGGGCTCCACCCGGTAATAGAGGAGGCCCTCCTTCAACTTATATCGGTGGAGCCGTGAGCGCTGTCGCGACGAGAGCCAGTCGGACTTCGCGCTCGTTCCTGCCATAAGGAACTTGACGATAGGCGCGACATCCTCATCGTCCCGATACGACATGCGTATCCGATCGTATAGATCCGTTGTCACCCGCGTGATGTGGGCCAACTCATAGTCGGGACGCCGAGAGAGGGCGTCCGCAAGCACGTTGAGCTTGCCCGGCTTGTATTCGACGCGGAAGTTGTATTCCGCGAAGAAGGACAGCCACCTCGCCATCTTTTGGGAGAGGTGAGGCGAGTTAGTCGCCGTCCTCAAGGACGCGTGGTCTGTGTAGATCACAAAGGGCCTAGAGCCCAGAAGGTGAACACGAAACTTCACAAGGGCATATTTCATTGCCAGGAGCTCCTTGTCATGGACAGGGTAGTTCCGCTCGGCGGCTTTGAGCTGCCTGGACTGGAACGAGATAACTCGTTCGTGTCCAGCCGTGTCGGCCTGCAGCAATGCACATCCGATGTCGTAATCGGAGGCATCGCAGACGACGCTAAGCGGCTTCGTCTCATTTGGCAGGGCCAGGACAGGGGCCTCTTGGAGACTGGCCTTGATGCTGTCAAAAGCATCCTGGTGCTCTTGCTCCCAGCGCCAGTCGACGTCCTTCTGAAGGAGACTCGACAAGGGCTTAGCGAAGCCCGCGTACCCTGCGCTGCACTTGTGAAGGTAGTCGGCCAAGCCCAACCACTTTCGAAGATCCTTCTGGGATCGGGGCGTCGGCCATGCTGCTATGGCCTTGACCTTGTCTGGGTCAGCCCGAACGCCCACGTTGCTTACGAAGCAACCGAGAACTTTGATCTCTGGTGACGCGAAAACGCACTTGTCGATGTTGGCGTAGAGCTTGTTTGCTCGCATCACGTCCAACACTCGACGGAGGTGTCCTAGATGCACCTCCATGGCCGTCTTGCCTCCCTCGGCACGGCTATGGACGAAAATGTCGTCGAAGTACGTCTGTACGAAGGTACGCAAAGGGCGGAACAATTGCGTCACCAGGTGGTTGAACGTCGCCGGGGCGTTAGACAGGCCCTGCGGTATGACGAGCCACTACCAAAGCATGCCGCTTGGAGTGCTCACCGCGGTGAGCGGGATGTCGCTCTCTCGCATCAGGATTTGGTAGTATCCGGCAGCGCATTGTACAGTACGCTCCCGGCCATGTTGTTCAACAACACATCCTTTCGTGGGATCGGTGTTTGGGCCGGCACCGTTGCGTTGTTCAGCTTGTTATAAGCGTGAACCAGACGCCACTTTCCGTTCGGCTTACGAACGCAGAAAGTCGGCGTCGAGTGCGGGGATTTCGACTCCCGCACCATGCCTGCCTTCGCTTTCGCGGCGAAGAAGGCATCAATGACCTCGCACTGTTCACGCGGAAGAGGCCATTGCCTCGTGACACAATACTTTGTGCCGGGCACGAGATCAATCTCATGCCGTACGCCTCGATCCGGTGGGAGTTGGGTCGGTGGGTGTTTGTTCACCACGTCCGCATACTCCGTCACCAAAGGATACACCGGATCCTTGGGGTTCTTAAGGATCTCAGAACCCAAGCGCGTCTGACGCTGCTTGTTTAGATCTTCCAGGACGTTCTCGTCCAAGACCGAGGAGGAGTTCAGCTCCTCCCGAGTGATCTCAGGTCTCATGAGCACCATCGCAGCAATCTCTCCAGCCTTGAGGTTGGCCAGGAAAGACTCAGCCGTCATTTCCTCGAGGTTCAGTATCTCTGCAACCTCTGGCAACGGTTCCAAGTGGACACCAGATGCCTTGACGGGTAAACCGGTCTCGCCATCGAAGGTGTGAAAACGCTCTTCCACCGGCCTTGTCGGAGGAGCCCGGGCCCTGGACTCCGAGTCGCTTGAAGCGACGTCGATCGGAACGAAGTTCGGATCCGACTTGAGGCGGCGGCGGCGTCTTTGACGACGGCGATCGTGACGTGGAGCTTTGCTGCCCACGTCTAGGGATGTCGTTGCTACGACATCCGAGGCACTCGTGGCCTCGTGTGGTACTGTTGTACCCACACAGGAAGCGTGTTCAACGCCTTCCTCTTCAGTTAAGGTCTGGGCGACCGCGTGTGACACTGTGTTACCCACACAGGAAGCGTATCCGACGTCTTCCTCTTCAGTTAAAGTCTGGGCGACCGTGTGTGGAACTCTGTTACCCACTCTGAACACGCTGTTCTCGGTGTTCATGACAGCTGCAGCTGTCTGCGGAACTAAGTTACCCGCCTGTGGACCTAAGTTACCCACTTGGCCAGCGCCTCTTCTGGGCGCTGCCACCATCATAGCATCCTCGGAGCCGTCATATACGTGTGGTGAAGTGCTTTCTCAGAAATAAGAGAATGGACCTGACGCGGGGTCAATACCCCGAATCAGTGACAATTTCAAGTGATTAGAGAGGATTTGGATTGTCTGGCACGGATGCAAGTTGCCTGTGGTGGATTAGCCATAGCGAGCAGCACCCCGTATGAAATGACGATGGATCTGGTATGAGTGATGTACGGGAAGGCAAGATCCACCAAGACCTATCTCGGATCCACCCTTACCTGGACTCACTTAGATGGATATGGGATATACTATATACGGGTGGATCGAGTGTGGATCCTATGAAGGAAAGATGGTAGGTGCCATCTGAAGGTGGATCTAGTAGCCACGGCTAACAAGAAGTCAAGATCCACCGCGAGGTGTCCCGGATCCCATACTTCCGAGTTCGGATCCAAGGAGGGAGGATCCCGCATAGGACGACCTGAATCCGGGATACAGGGATGATGGAGGTAGTGGATCTCGAACTTTCGTGGGACCATGGAGATCACAGACGGTGGCAAGATGATGGTGGATGATTGGAGAGCTCAGATCCACGACGAGTGTACACTTACAGTGAAGTGGATCCAAGCGACCTGGATCCGGATGAGTGTACCCATAATAGGGTGACCATAATGATTACGCCATGGATCCGGTGGATCTGAAGATAATACAGCTGGGATGATGGGTCAAGGAAAGAAGGGACATGCAGCCGAGCCTGGTAAGGAATTTAACAAGTGAAAGACATAGAAGGTAGAAATCCAAGCAGGTATAGGCTTAAGTATCAATACAGACTTCTATTTGCACAGTAACACGCAAGTGCCTTCCTGCCCTCACGAACCGGAACTACATTGGCCGTACGAGCTCGGAGAAGGTTGGGAATTGCGAATCTAGTGTTGGTAGTGATAAATGGATAATACATTGGCCAGTTCCTACAACCTAGTAAGCTTTCCCATACACGTGCAGATCCGACGGGTTAACCGAATTTACTACTTGGTCGGTCATACCCTAGAGGCTCTCAACTCTCAAGATCCCGTCACAGGAGGCGGCAAGTACAACGCAAAGGAAAACGCAAAGGCAAGGGAACACACCCGCAAGGCAACCCTACGGCCAGATCCACGATCTAGGCCCCGGATCCATAAGCTCGAATATTCGCTTAGGATTCGGAACCATCCACGGACGCAGAGTGAAGATTTTCCACTGCTGCTCCACCCCATCCCCACGTCTCGCCAAGACACTCAAGCTTCACCACTTGAACTCTTCGGAAGTTACCGAGAGAGCAAGATCCCGCCCTACCGATGGGTACACAAGGTGAGGAAAGTTCAGCAGAACACGGATCATCGGGCGAACCCCTCCGTTAGTCGGTGTCTGGGCGCAGTTGGTAAGTTGGATCCAGCAATCTCGCAGATTTTGCTGATCCCGCTACACCACAATGGTGCGCGTGCCCGGATCTTTTGGTGACTCGGGATTTCACCGTGAGTCCCAAGAAGATGCTCAAGTGAAGAATGAGCCAGGGGAAGAGGCGTCGTCGGAGGTCGGATCGACGAGGACGCTGCTGAATGAAACAAGATCCGCGCATCGATGGATTTTTGGGAGGAACTCTGTCGACGGAAGAGATGTGGATCCGGATCTAGAAGAGAAACCTCTCTATCCTCCCCAGGTCCCCTCGGGGACCCCTGCGGATCTTGACGCAAGTCAAGATCCGCTAACAAAACAAAGGAAAGTGAAGGCGAAACGGTATGCATTTGCAGATTCACCGGTTAAGCCAACACCGTACCTAAACCCAAGCCCGCTAGTCGAAGAAACGAGAAAGAAGACGAAAACGAGTATGACTACGCGAAGAAGATGCAAGCTCCAGAGTCGGAAGAAGACCAAGCTGGATCCAGTCAAGCTGGTCCGACAAGGATCTCGAGTATGTGTATCGCCATCAAGCTCTACGTGATTTACTGCATCAAGATCCTGTCATGCGGATCCTGAATCCACGACAGATCAAAGCTCCAAGGGAACCGGTGAGAGCACCAACAAAAACGGCGAACAAGTTGGTGGCAGTCAAAGATCTATTACGTTTGCTTACGGAGTCAGGCATCGTAGCTGGCGTGTTCGACGCAGAGGATATCTTCGAGCTAGACCTGGATCTCATAGTATCCGCGACGCGGGACCTCTTTGCCAGAGTTAAGTCCATCACCGGAGAAAGGTCGCGCACTATGGATCCAGTGTCGTCACCGAGGATCAGCCAAGCTGCGTCCTCGAGCTACGAATTCGCGGCGGAAGATGGCTCCGACACGTTGTCCGAGCCCCGACGCATGACTTTAGGACCCTCCGGGGCATCCATGCTGGAAGCGCGGGCGAGGATCCGAGGTCAAGAAGTCCCTGTGAACGTGAAGACTCGGGATCCAGTACGCCCTACCCGTGATCTGATACAATCCAGCCAAGATCGAACCAGATCCGGCAAGAAGCCAGTGGGGTTATCGTCAGATCGGGCTCAAGGTAATCGCCTCACGGATCCTGTCTCGCCAGTGGACCAGACGGCCACAGGCCCTTCCGACCACCCTGCAACGACACTTCGAAGCTGCGATGAGTCGTTTCCTGGCCGAACAAGGCATGAGAGCGCCCGTGCCACAAGTGCAAGTGCTCCACGAACATGGAGCACGAGACGTGGAGATGGAGTCCGTGGAGGGAGACAACTCCCATGATGAGTTCGACCCAGATGATCTGGATGGCCCATCCACTTCGTCAGCAGTGGTAGCAACAGCCACAGCCGGGGCAGGTGGATCGTCCATGATCCAGAGGGTACGGATCTCAGCCATATCGGATCTGAAGGAGTTCACGGGCAAGGATCAAGATGAGGACCGAGCGAGAACATGGATCAGCAAAGTCAAGTCGGCCCTCATGAGAGATCAAGCGTCGGATGCTGAGAAGTGTCTGACCTTTGCGGATCTGCTAGCGGGGCCAGCCAGGAATTGGTATCGGCAGCTGGGTAAATCCACCAGGAACAAGTGGCCAGATTGCTGCGCAGTTTCCAGACCCAGTACTGTGGATTGGGAGTGTCGGTGGCACGACAATACTACCATGCTCGCCGCAGATCGGATCAATCCCCGCTAGAATACCTGCATCGACTAAATGTGGCCGGTCTACGGGCCAAGTTGAAGATCAAGGATGGGGGATCCAAGGTACTACGGGAACATATGGATCATTTCATCGAGACGTTGGGAGATGTGGATCTGGCCGACAGGCTGACCCTGTTACGTCTTCCAGACGCAGATGAGCTCGAAAAAGTGCTGCGGGCTGTGGATCGCGCGAAACACCGCCAGAAGAAGGCGGCGGCGGTCGGATCCGGCAAGTATCGCCAAAAGGCTCCGACGCCTACGGCTCCAGCTCGACGTGTCCACCAAGTCACGGCGCCCGACTCAGGAACTGAATCAGGATCCGACGGCTCGGACTCCGACCCAGAGGATTACCGTCGAGTCTGTCTCACTGCATCCAACGATCGAACGGCGAAGACCGGAGACAACTCGCGGTCGGGGGATACCGTACCCGGGGACCGTGGGATGTACAGATCCCGAGATCTCATGGATGGGACAGCACAAGTCAGGTGTTCGCAGTGCGGATCCCGGAAGCACACAGAGTCTGGATGTTGAAAACATTTGGTTTGTGAGAAGTGTGGCAAGAAGGGTCATCCCGGAGATCATTGCTTCTACGTGTGTCGCGGTTGTGGCGAGATTCACGACGTCGGCAAGTGCCCGATGGAAGAGTTCTACAACCAGACCCGCCAGTGGTTTGATCCAGCCAAGCACAGAGGGATGTTGCCAGAAGTGGCCGAGAAGATGTTAAACTAGGACGCTCGCCGGGTTTGAATCCGGTACGAGCCGAGCGTTCTAGGTATTGCATTTATGCATTTGTGAACAAGACATCGCTAGATCCAGGTAGCAGGACCTAGATCCAGTCGATAATACACGTGATCTACATGAAGTGTCAGTTGCCAAGATTTCTAGTCCGCGATCGCGCTCTAGAACTAGCTGCTGGTGCTGAGCATGAGCAGCAGCGAGCTGATCCCGAATTTTTGTTGCAGTCGCCTCGGCATCCTTCAATTTGTCACCTGGGTCGACATAACAAGTGAATATGGGGTTACCGGGAGGAGACAAAAGAAGATCCACGTACTCGTGCGACGGAGCTTGGATTTTAGCTCCGTTTGCGCTCGCTTGGCATCCGCCCACTCGGTAGCCGCCTTGGCACGCTGGAGCTCGGTGTCCGCCAACTTTGCTTGGATCTCGTCGCGCAATTGAGTCACGCGTACGAATTCTTCGAGCGCGTAATCTCGTCCAGCAGAAGCCTTCTCGAGTGACTCCTTGGTATCTTTCAGCTCCTCAGAAAGACGAGCCAGAGTCACATCCGGCAACGAGGGAGGTGGATTTGGCGCGGGGGACCCTCCACGCGCCGACCCTAATGCGGATCCGCCATGGGTGGATCCCACATAGTCGTTGGCTACCACCTCTTCTTGGGTCAGGCGCAACTCGTCACGGAGTCGATCCAAGCTCGCTTCCGCGGCTGCCCTAGCAGTCTGGGAATCCTCCAGATCCCGCTCGATGTCGTGGATCCGGGATTGGAGCTGGTGGATCTCAGATCCGGCGAGCGCCATCTCCCTAAGGAGATGGTCGTTGTCATCTCGCATACCATCTCGCTGACGGGAGGCGTGATCCAGCCGTCCGGTCAGGTCGCGGATCTCGACCGTTTGATCGGCCAACAAGAGTCGTAGGTCCTGCGAGCGAGAGGCCGCACGGTGCTCCCACCCCTGGATCTCCATAGCCTGGTCCTGGACCTGGGCTCGCAAGGTTTGGAGTTGGGTGGCGTGCAAAGACGCAGCTTGATCGCGATCATCTTGGGCCGTCTGGAGCTCCGCTGTCAAGGTTTGCACCCGATCGGAAAGAGCCTGGGCTAGAGCCCGCAGATCGGTGGGTGACATTGAAGAAGGGCTGACCGGAGGAGTGGTGGATGGGGCCTTGCTCGGCGATTTGCTGGTACGCTTGGTGGGAGACATGTGTCACGAAGGGGAGAAAGCGGTTGTGGATGCTGGTAATGCACGCCGTGAACGCTGTTGTGCAGCGCCGACAACGTACAGGAGGCGATTGTGGTGAAGTGCTTTCTCAGAAATAAGAGAAGGGGCCTGACGCGGGGTCACTATCCCGAATCAGTGACAATTTCAAGTGATTAGAGAGGATTTGGATTGTCTGGCACGGATGCAAGTTGCCGGTGGTGGATTAGCCATGACGAGCAGCACCCCGTATGAAACGACGATGGATCTGGTATGAGTGATGTACGGGAAGGCAAGATCCACCAAGACCTATCTCGGATCCACCCTTACCTGGATTCACTTAGGTGGATATGGGATATACTATGTACCAGTGGATCGAGTGTGGATCCTATGACGGAATGGTGGTAGATGTCATCTGAAGGTGGATCTAGTAGCCACGGCTAACAAGAAGTCAAGATCCACCGCGAGGTGTCCCGGATCCCATACTTCCGAGTTCGGATCCAAGGAGGGAGGATCCCGCATAGGACGACCTGAATCCGGGATACAGGGATGATGGAGGTAGTGGATCTCGAACTTTCGTGGGACCATGGAGATCACAGACGGTGGCAAGATGATGGTGGATGATTGGAGAGCTCAGATCCACGACGAGTGTACACTTACAGTGAAGTGGATCCAAGCGACCTGGATCCGGATGAGTGTACCCATAATAGGGTGACCATAATGATTACGCCATGGATCCGGTGGATCTGAAGATAATACAGCTGGGATGATGGGTCAAGGAAAGAAGGGACATGCAGCCGAGCCTGGTAAGGAATTTAACAAGTGAAAGACATAGAAGGTAGAAATCCAAGCAGGTATAGGCTTAAGTATCAATACAGACTTCTATTTGCACAGTAACACGCAAGTGCCTTCCTGCCCTCACGAACCGGAACTACATTGGCCGTACGAGCTCGGAGAAGGTTGGGAATTGCGAATCTAGTGTTGGTAGTGATAAATGGATAATACATTGGCCAGATCCTACAACCTAGTAAGCTTTTCCTATACACGTGCAGATCCAACAGGTTAACCGAATTTACTACTTGGTCGGTCATACCCTAGAGGTTCTCAACTTTCAAGATCCCGTCACAGGAGGCGGCAAGTACGACGTAAAGGAAACGCAAAGGCAAGGGAACACACCCGCAAAGGCAACCCTACGGCTGGATCAACGATCTAGGCCCCGGATCCATAAGCTCGAATATTCGCTTAGGATTCGGAACCATCCACGGACGCAGAGTGAAGATTTTCCACTGCTGCTCCACCCCATCCCCACGTCTCGCCAAGACACTCAAGCTTCACCACTTGAACTCTTCGGAAGTTACCGAGAGAGCAAGATCCCGCCCTACCGATGGGTACACAAGGTGAGAAAAGTTCAGCAGATCACGGATCATCGGGGGACCACCTCCGTTAGTCGGTGTCTGGGCGCAGTTGGTAAGTTGGATCCAGCAATCTCGCAGATTTTGCTGAACCCGCTACGCCACATTATCGACCACAGGTTAACAGACAGCAGGAACGCTCGGTGAAGTCGGTGATGGGTTCCGTACGAGTGTACACGGAAGATCCTCTACAGCAAGACTGGGACGAAATCGCCGAAAAGCTGGTGCTCGCTTTTAATACTTCTCAGGACACTACGAGGAAAGAAACACCGCTCTACCTTGTCCACGGTTGGGATGCGCAGTCGACGTTGCGGGCGATGTCGTCATCACTCAAACGAGGACCCGGTAAGCAGTCTGACACACTGGCGTGGCGGCGTGAGATCAATCAACGATATGAGATCGCCCTCACTATGTCCAAAGATTATCAGGTTGTAGAAAAGGAGCGAAGGGCTAAAAAGCATAATGATGCCCTGAGTCGACTGGAAAAAGCCGCTGTACCTCAACTAAGTGGAAATGAACACTCGGTGGACACTCCAGAAGCTTCGGAAGAGATAGATGATCCTGCAAGATCCCCACCGAGATCTCTTTTTGAGATTGGGAGCCGGGCGTGGCTGTACATGGAACGCGTCAAACCAGGTCTGACGAAGAAATTAGCTCATCGGTGGCATGGACCATTTCGGATCAAGCGTAAGGTGGAAGAGTTTGCGTACGAGCTGGAACTGCCGGACCGAAGTGGGTATCGCTTCTACCCAGTGGTGCATGTGTTAAGACTCAAGGCCGTCAGCGAATTCAGCAGTCGACCGAACACTCGGTTGGTACTAGACGCGACTAATGATTCAAGACTCGATTTCGACGAGGCGTTGTTGCCTGAAGACAGCTGGAAATCCGACCAAGTTGCCGGCGAATATGAAGTTGAGGCCATCCTCGATGATAGGACACCATTGACGGAGCGTGCTGTACGCGAGTTTAAAGTCAAGTGGGTTGGTTATGAAGATCCAACTTGGGAACCAGCGTCCAACTTGTCGTAGGGAAGTCTGTTGTACGACTACTTGCGAGCCAAGAATGTTGTCAAGAAGGCGTCTCGTCCAGCTTCGGCATTCCAGTAAAACCGGTTTCCAAGGACCCCGCGATGTTTACGGTAAGTCAATTGCGCAAACGGGTGTATGCGCAAACAGACGATTGGACGAACAGGATGATTAGACGAGTCCAGAGTGTTGGTGATTGGATGCACCAAATGATTGGATGCAGACTAGGACGTAAGACAGAGCAAGCTCCAATAAATCAATCACTTTGCATTTTATCATCTAGTGCACAAACGACCTTCCTTTTCAAACGACCTTCCTTTTGGTTATGAGCCCAAGCCCCGCAGACTCTGCCCAAGACTACGCCTACGCCATGGACGCCACTCCAACGACCGCCCGCATCAACAAGTTCGACGGAACCTATTTTCACACGTGGAAGTTCAAGATGCAAATGGTGCTGGAAGAGCGCGACCTGTGGGAAGGCGTCAGTGGTGAACTGAAGATGGAGCACTGCGCTACCGCGTTGGACCAAGCGACGTTCAAGCGGAAGTCGCGCAAGGGGCTGACGATTATCTGTCTCGCGATGAAGGATTCGCTGCTGCCGTTGGTTCGGTCGGCGAATGGTGCGCATGATGCCTGGTCAAGGCTGCAAGGACACTTCGAGAAGAAGAGTTTGGCCAACAAGCTCTTCCTTCGTCGACGTTTCTTCACCACGATGATGGAAGAAGGTGATGATGTGCTGGAGCACATCAACAAGATCAAGACGCTGGCGGAACAGCTCGACGCAGTGGGCGCTCCGGTCAGCGAGGACGACTTGGTGATCACGCTTCTGGCAAGTCTAAGCGAGTCATACCAGTTCCTCATCACGGCGTTGGAGTCGAGAGCTGACTCACTGTCGTGGGAACTCGTGACGACTCGGCTGCTGCATGAGGACATGAAGCGCAAGGAGCAAGGTGGCGGTGCGGACGGCGCCGCGCACGGTCAAGCGTTCATGACGAGTGACAGGGGGAAGCGAAAGGGACGACAGGCGCCAAAGACACGCGCGTGTCACTACTGCGGCGAACAAGGTCATTGGATCGCCAAGTGTCCGGTGAGGATTCGGGAGAATGCGGAGCGGCAGAGGCCGCAACGAGCAAACGTCGCGCGCGATGAAGAAGAATCGGGCGACTTTCTCTTCTTGGTTGGTGGTGGGAGCAAGACCACCAAGTCAAGTGACAAGTGGCTGGTCGACTCGGGTGCGACGCAGCACATGACGTACTCGAAGGAGTACATGAAGAACTACAAGAAGATACTTCCGGTGGACGTGCATCTCGCGGACGATGGGGTGGTTCAGGCGGTCGGGACCGGCGATATCGTGATGTCCATGAAGACTCCACGGGGGACCAAGAAGGGTGTGCTCACGAATGTGTGGCACATTCCCAAGTTGTCACGCAACCTCTTCTCGGTTGGTCGCTTCACAAAGGATGTTGGTCCCGTGACTTTCGAGACGGATGGGTGTTTTGCGGAAGCAAAGGGTCTCAACTGGAAGCTTGACGCTCGTGAAGGCAAAGGGCTGTTCAAGCTGTGCATGACACCAGTTGTGCCCGACGAGGCCAATGCGGCAAGCTCGAAGGATCGCAAAGGGGACACCACGTCGTACCTCTAGCACCTTCGACTTGGTCACATTGGCCATGGTGGTCTAGACGCCATCGTCAAAAAGGGCTACGATGCAGACATCAACATGACGTCGGTGAAACAGTGGGAGCTGTGCGACGGATGTGCACTCGGCAAGCAAACGCGAGTGAGCTTCATGTCCAAGTCACTCAACCACGCCAAGAAACTGCTGGAAATCGTTCACAGTGATGTGTGTGGTCCCATGCAGACGTCGACATTCAGTGGCAAACGCTACTTTGTCACGTTCATCGACGAGTACTGGAACAAGTCAGAAGTGGCCGACAAGTTTGCTGAGTTTGTCGCATTTGCGGAAACACAGACCGGCAAGGTCGTAAAAACGCTTCGTAGTGACAACGGTGGCGAATACACGTCGGGCGAGATGGCTAAGTTCTGCAAGCGTCGTGGTATCGTGCAGAAGTTTACGCCTTCGTACACGCCTCAACTAAGCGGTGTCGCCGAGCGGATGAACCGGACGCTGGTGGAATGTGCGCGCTGCATGTTGGAGCATGCCGGTTTGGCCAAGTCGTATTGGGGTGAAGCGGTAATGACCGCTGCGTTTCTGCGTATCCGTTGTCCCACACGTGCCATCAGCCATGACAAGTCACCGCACCAAGTATGGACCGGTAAGAAACCACTGCTGGCGAACCTGAAGGTGTTCGGTTGCCATGCATATGTGACGGTTCCGAAGCAGAAACGCACCAAATTGGACGCTCGAGCAGTGAAGTGTCGGTGTCTGGGATACTCGGAACACGAGAAAGTGTATCGTTTCGAAGAGATCAAGAGCGGTCGCGTATTGGTGAGCCGCGATGCGCAGTTCATGGAAGACGTCTTTGACGGGGGAAGACGCAGCCACGATGAAGCCGATATCGTGAAGCTTCCAGAAGAGGAAGTGACGGATCAAGAAGCATCGTCCGAGGATGAGACGATGGGATACACTTCGCTGCGTCAAGATTTTGAGCCCGGCTGCATACGACACCAGCGAACGCAGTCGTTGGGGCAAGCGGTAGAGATCCCGCGAAGCAAGCGACAGCGTCGACCGCAGACGCTGGAAGAGATGTCAGCGGTCGCAAGTGGTCGAGAAGAAGATTTTGAAGATGGCTACGTTGTGGATTCAGCGGGAGAAATGCCGACTACATTCAAGTCGGCGATGGAATCCAGCAACGCGGCCAAGTGGAAGGAGGCGTGCGACTCAGAAGTCGACTCTTTTCGCAAGAACAAGACATGGTTGTTAGTGCCATTGCCCCAAGGTCGAAAGGCTATCGGTTGTCGTTGGGTGTTTCGCATCAAGGAGAACCAAGCGGGAGAGATCGAGCGGTTCAAGGCGCGACTCGTGGCCAAGGGATTTTTGCAGAAGTACGGCATCGACTACGAAGAAACCTTCGCGCCCGTCGCCAAGTTCACGTCGATCAGGATCCTGCTCAGTCTGGCGGCCAAGTACAATCTAACGGTGCACCAGATGGATGTCAAGACGGCGTTCCTGAACGGGATGCTTGACGAAGATATCTACATGGTGCAACCGGGCGGTTACACGGATGAAGAACATCCTGACCATGTCTGCCATCTCAAGCGCTCGCTCTACGGTCTTAAGCAGTCGCCACGAATGTGGAACCAGACCATTGACAAGTTCATGCTGGAGCTGGGGTTCAAGAAGTGTGAAGCCGATCACTGTATCTACGTCAAGTGGGATGACCAGGACATGATCTTCGTGGCTCTCTACGTCGATGATCTGGTTCTCGCCAGTAACAACGACGAGCTGCTCAAGTCGACGAAGGCTCGGTATGGAGATCGATCAAGATGTGGCTACAGGAAAAGTGTCGGTGTGTCAGACCAAGTTTGCGAAGGACATCCTGGAGAAGTTTGGCATGGAGAACAGCAACCCGGTCAAGACCCCTCAAGACCCAGGACTCAAGTTGACCAAGGCCATGTGCGACGGAGGATGCAGCCATGAAGAGACCATGGCCAAGGTGCCTTATCGCAATGCTGTCGGCTGCCTGATGTACCTCATGGTTGGAACTCGGCCGGACCTCGCTGCTGCAGCGGGAGTTCTCAGCCAGTTCGCGGCGGACCCGTGTCCTACACACTGGCAAGCACTCAAGCGCGTCTTCCGCTACATTCAAGGTACGAAGACGCACGGCATCGAATTTCAAGAAACAAGTGAAGAAGGACTCCAAGGCTACTCGGATGCGGATTGTGCTGGTGACGTCGAGACTCGACGCAGTACAAGTGGTTATGCTTTTATGATGAACGGTGGATGCATCAGCTGGAGAAGCAAGAAGCAGCGCACGGTGGCGCTGTCATCGACGGAGGCGGAGTACATGGCGTTGACGGAAGCTGCTCAAGAAGCGATCTGGCTCAAGGCACTCCTGTGTGAACTCGGCGAAATGAAGAACGAGGATTCTGTCATGGTTTTCGAGGACAGTCAAGGGTCGATTGCGCTGGCCAAGAACCCCGAGTTTCACAAGCGCACCAAGCACATCGACATTCGCTACCACTTCGTGCGCGAGAAGGTTGAAGATAGCCAAGTGGTGTTGCAGTACTGCTCGACGAAGGACATGAAGGCGGATCTGATGACCAAGCCGATCACCGCGGTGCAGTTCGAAAGCCTTCGCGACAAGCTGGGTATCAAGCCACCAAGCGCGGTCAAGTCGAGTGGGAGTGTTGTCAAGAAGGCGTCTCGTCCAGCTTCGGCATACCAGTAAAACCGGTTTCCAAGGACCCCGCGATGTTTACGGTAAGTCAATTGCGCAAACGGATGTATGCGCAAACAGACGATTGGACGAACAGGATGATTAGACGAGTCCAGAGTGTTGGTGATTGGATGCACCAAATGATTGGATGCAGACTAGGACGTAAGACAGAGTAAGCCCCAATAAATCAATCACTTTGCATTTTATCATCTAGTGCACAAACGACCTTCCTTTTAAGAAGAGCGAGAATCGCCTGCAGATGGCGCAAGTTGCGGGCGAGGACTAGCGTGACTGGATCGCGTGTGAACTGTCCACAGGACGATGCAGCCTGCGGTAACAGACGAAACAAGCTACTGCAACAACAATTTGTATATGCATTTGAAGATCAACATGAACGTGATTACGCTGTGAAAGTGGATTAAGAATAAGAAAACATGAATGCCGACAAAAGTGCGACCAATGAAAACGAAACCTCGCTGGACCTCTCAACAGTTAACTGGAACATCGGAGAACGTTGTGGAACATGCGACGAGGATTCAACGTGACTCCAATTGCCTGGCAGCAGCGGCCAAGAGTGTCTACGAAGTCGAGTCTTCGCTCTCCTTTTCCTCTTCGTTGGGAAGCTAACCTCGGCGGCTGGAGCCGCACCTGGAGCCTGCGAACCTCGGCACCAGCTTCAGCAGGGGCAGCAGTCAGCGCAGGACGCGGAGTAACCGGTGGCGAGTCAAACAGGTCGCGCCAGGTCGGAATAAGCTCAGGTGGAGCCAGAGCCCGACCAGCGACCACGCTGCGGTACACTTCCCCAAAGCGTGTACCGCGTGGATTGAAGAACTCCGGCTTGCTCTGGCACGGGAAGTACGTGGTGTTGTACGGGTGCTGGTGCGGCGCATTCATCCATCCAGTAAGCCAGGGCTGACGAGTATCGAGAGTCGGAACTTCGGAAAGTTAGGCAGATGTCCGAGGTGCGAGCGACAAGTTTTCAATCGGGTACCACGGCTTTGACGGCTCAAAAGAATTTCGGGACGAATGAACGGCGTATCAGAAGAACCGGAGGAAACCGAGTCACGACTTCACGCCATGTACTGCTCACGGTACGTGTTGCGGAGACGATCGGCACGACGGTCGCGCTCACTGAAGAGCTCCTTGTCGTGAGCGACTTTCTTGGCTTCCTCGACGAGACCCCGCTCGATGCCAGCCAACGGAAGTCAGTGGAGCCGCTCCCATGACGCGATCCCGAGGTCACCCTGCTTGCCGCCATCACCCGGAAGATTCGCCCAGATCATCCTGAGACGGGTCTCGATTGGAGCACGTTTGGAGATGGGGACGCTTGGGTCGAAACCGAGGGTGTCAAAGAGATACGGCTGGATGGGATATAGCCACCGGAGTTGCTGATAGGGATGATCCGGATTCGTGTAGTCGAAGAACGCTTGGAGCCTTCCAACGTTGTACGGATGATGACTTCACCTGCTGGTTCCGGAAGCGTCATGCTCAGAAGACGCTCGAAACACTTCTTTGCACCCGCATCGGTGAGCTCCATGTCCAGATACGGGAGAGCCCACGGTGGCAAGTGGACGAAGCCGGCACGGTAGGGCGAGCTCCAGGCAACACGCGGTGAGGCAACGGCTCAACAGACGGTGCGCCGCCACGACGCGACACCGACGTGTAGGTGGCCGTAATCTTGCACCCGGACCCAGCACCGAGCGTTTGAGAAAACGGGCGAGGAGACGCCGGAGCAGAAGGCGAAGACGGTTGCGCTTGTGAACCTGGCGATGACGGAGGAGATGGACCGCGCATTATGATCGGAGAGGTCACCATTGGCGAAGGATTTGGCCGAGGAGGGGTCGGAGGCCGAGCCGGGCCAAGACCGCTCCAGTTGCCGTCAGAGTCTTTAACGTCGTCGCCGTCTGCTGGACTTGAATATTCGGTAGGTGGCGAAACATCACCGTCACCATTTGTATCACCAGGAGAATTACCCACCGAAACTTCATCCTCATCCACGTCATCTCCACGATCATCATCATCATCATTGCCATCGTCATCAATCTCCATCGAAACGTCTGTCCAACCGACACTTGGTGCGGCAGCCGTTGAAATAGTCGGAGCCGGCTTTGAAGACTCGGAAGCTTGTGGAGCAGCTTCAACAGGGGCAAGCGCTGCCTTAGAAACTACTCCCGAGACTTCAACCGTCTTGGAAGTCGCAGCAGACGACGAAGCAACCTCGCCGGTTGGGACGGTGTTATCCGACTCATCATCTTCGTCATCCGAACCGAACATGAGTCGAAAATCCTTAGCCTCACACAAGGCCTCTTCGGCAGGGCGTATATCTGCTGGAGAAGGAGCGATCGTCGACACAGATGGCTTGGTCCCGTCGTGGGCACCCTGAGGTGGAGGCGAAGGCGCGCCAGACGGTTCGGAGACGGCGTCGTGAGCCCCGGAGCCCATATCTTTACCCGAAGACTCGGTGGTAGTACCTTGAGCCGACGGGACCCCACTTGAACCAACGTCAGCCATATCCACGTCACTCTGGTCACCGCTGAGGTCTTCAACGGCGGGAGTCGAGGATGACGCTGGCTTGCGAGGTGGCGACCATGAACGAGGAGACGACGGCACAGACTGCGACCGAGTCTTCGAATGACGCCGAGTCTTCTGGCGTTTCTTCTGAGCCGCTTGCTTCCAAGCCATCGGGCTGAGCAGCGAACGACGTGCAGACTTGGGAGTTGAAGTGTCGGCAGGTGGCGCATCACCGAGACCAGCAGCTGCCATTGAAGTACTGGCCTTGTCCGTCGGGATGGGGGCCTTGTCTTCGTTGGAATCGTCCGACTTGTCGTCCGGCCCTTGCCACCTGGTTGGAAACGCTTGTGGGGCTTTCCATGAGCCACTTGGAGAGCGGCGTGCGCTAGAGCTGCAGGAAGAGCTTGGGGGTCATGTGAAGACGCGGCAGCAGACTGTATGCGTTGCAAGGCAAACCAACGTCTCCTGGTCCAAGTACAGAGCGTCCAGATCCAGTTCGCCCGCGGTGAGACCTGTCACAGGAGATTGTGAATGAACGTTAGTCGCTGAACCCACGGTGAAAAGAACAACATGTGGAACGTGCCATCAACAGCCAGCCGCAGGACCTCCGGATCCATCTCGGCCAGACTCACGTGTGCACGGAGAGTACGGTTTACTTGGAGGAGGTGGGTGTTGCGAGCTTGCTGATTCTCGAGGACCTTGAGCGTGTCGCTGTCAATATACTTGCCCTAGGCAAGCTTGACCAGAAGGAGATGAAGCTTCCGAGTCTGCTCGGTGTTCGCACCGATTGAAGACTTGTACACCTCGCGTTCACGAGCCAGCTTCTTGTTCAAGGTGGCGATGAACGCGTCCCGCGCTTGGACCTCGCAGTGCAGACGATTCAAGTCTTCTGTATGCTGCTCCATGGTGGACTGAACACTCGCGAGCATGACATCGTTCTTGGCATTCGACTCGCGGAGAATCTTGACGTCCTTGCGAAGAGCTTCGACTTCGGCGTTGGCAGCCTTGAGGTACGCCTCCGCGTTCTCCCGAGCCATGATTTCGGGTGCCACCGAACGTACGGCGACAGCGGCCTCGGTCTGGGCAGCCCGCAACTGACGCTCCAGGCTGACAACTCGGTCGGGCAAGACCGTCAGCGCATCGGGAAGAGGCTGTACGGCAGCGAGGACCTCGTCAAAGTCCATTGCAGTCTCGAGGCGACGCTGGGTGCGAGCATCGCCGTGAAGGGGAGGCGCAACGTTGAGCTGCACTTGATGACGAGCCATCGCGGTCAAGTACGGAATAATCGATATCATCATGTGATCAGCCGACGCTTCCGTACTCACAGCCAGCATGGCGGGCAACGAATCCTCGGTGAGTGGTGAAGGATCACTAGCAGGCGCAGACGGATCAGCAGGAGCCATCCCCGTGGATTCAGCGACGACAGGAAGTGCCGTAGGAGCTACAGCAGGAGGTGAAGAGTCCGGGGCAGGAAGCACGAGAGGTCCAGCTGATGACGTTGCCGTCGAAGGAAGTGTGGCAGGCTGAGGGTTGTTCAAAACCGCGGTGTCGCCCTTCTGAGAAACGAGACGAGTAATGCATAGTGATGAGCAAGGTACCGATGATTCAAGAGGAAGATGAGTTGATTTCCTCCAGCTGTTCACGTTCACGTCGTCGGCGAGGATTAAGACGTTGTAACGCGTTGTTCACGGCTCAATTCAGACGCTTGGGCATCCTGTAACTGGATGGTGAATTGGAGAATGAAGAAATGTCACAACGGGCACCAGTACCGTGGCTTCCATTGTGACAGGGGCAGTTTTGGTGTAGTGATTTCTCCAGAGTTGCGGATGTTGCAATCGCCCGTCGACAAAGATGCGGCACCGCCCAGGATGTTCAAGCGACGAACCCTCGGTCACATGATGTACGGTCACTCCAAGGTGCAAGAGACTCGAAGGCGTCACTACCGAGTACTCAGCGAATATTGGATATGTGGCGTAGCGGGATCAGCAAAATCTGCGAGATTGCTGGATCCAACTTACCAACTGCGCCCAGACACCGACTAACGGAGGGGGTCCCCCGATGATCCGTGTTCTGCTGAACTTTCCTCACCTTGTGTACCCGTCGGTAGGGCGGGATCTTGCTCTCTCGGAAACTTCCGAAGAGTTCAAGTGGTGAAGCTTGAGTGTCTTGGCGAGACGTGGGGATGGGATGGAGCAGCCGTGGAAAACCTTCACTCTGCGTCCGTGGATGGTTCCGAATCCTAAGGTGAGGGTGGATCCGAGTCTCCCCTTGGTGGATCCTGCCTTCCGCCTTCCCATACGTTATCCATACCAGATCCATCGTCAACTCCTACAGGACGCCACTTTATCGTGGTCAACCCACTTCGAGCAGCGTGGATCCATGCCGTGCAATCCCCGGTATACTTGGTGTTGTCACTAATCTGGGATAGTGACTCCTTCTCAAATCCACTCTCTTATTTCTGAGAAAGCACTTCACCACAATCGCCTCCTGTACGTGGTCGGCGCTGCACAACAGCGTTCACGACGTACACTCCCAACATCACTGCTTCTCCAACAGCTTCCTCCTTCGCCTGACTCATGTCTCCCGCAAAGCACACGAGCAAATCGCCGGGCAAGGCCCCATCTACTACTCCTCCAGTCAGCCCCTCTATGTCGCCTACGGATTTGCGGGCGTTAGCCCAAGCTCTTTCCGATCAAGTACGAACCTTGACGGCGGAGCTCCAGACGACTCACGATGCTCGGGCCTGAGCCCAATGCGCAGCGGCGGCGGCTGAGCAGGCATGCAAGTCGTAATCCACGTCCTCCTACGCCACCTGACTCCTGACTTTGCAGGCTTAGGTCCACGATCAGGCCATGGAGATACAAGGATGGGAGCACCGTGCGGCTTCTCGCTCGCAGGGTCTGCGACTCCTGTTGGCCGACCAAGCAGTGAAGATCCGCAACTTGACTGGACGACTGGATCGCGCCTCCCGTCAACGGGATGGCTTGCGAGACGACAACGACCATCTCCTTCGGGAGATGGCGCTCGCCGGATCCGAGATCCACCAGCTCCAAACGCGGATCCACGGTCTCGAGCGGGATCTGGAAGATTCCCAAGCTGCTAACGCGGCTGCTGACGAGAGCTTGGATCGGCTCCGCGACGAGTTGCGCCTGACTCAGAAAGAGGTAGTTACGAACGATTATGTGGAGTCCGCCCATGGCGGATCCGCATTAGGGTCATCGCGCGGAGGGCCCCCAGCACCGGATCCACCTCCCTCGTCGCCAAACGTGGCTCTGGCTAGTCTCTCCGAGGAGCTGAAAGATGCCAAAGAGTCGATCGAGATATTGTCGGCTGGGCGAGACTTCGCGCTCGAGGGGTTTGTGCGCATGACTCAAGCCCGCGATGAGATCCAGGACAAGCTGGCGGATACCGAGCTACAGCGTGACAAGGCGGCCACCTAGTGGGCAGATGCCAAGCGAACGCAAACGGAGCTGGAATCCAAGATCCGTCGCATGAGTACGTGGATCCTCATTTGTTTCTCTCTCATGATCCCATACTTACTCGTTATGTTGATCCAGGTGACAAATTGAAAGATATCGAGACAACTTGGACACAGCTACGGGATCAGCTCGCTACTGTTCGTGCTCAGCACCAGCAGCTGGCCCTGGAGCGCGATCGCAGTTTGTCCGAGCGTGCCTTGGTGCGTCGACGACTAACTTTGGTGGCCGCTGCCATCTCGGATCCACTTTCTCCTCCCACTGGATCCTCGGATCCACTCTCTCCCCTTGCTGGATTGACCCCGGTGTAACGGGGTAAGAGATACCGTCACTAGCTTACACTATAGTGTGGAGGAAGCTCGCAATAGTAAAACCAAGTCTTAGGTTTGTGTCAAATTCAACTCTGATTTATTTAGGACCAGGGCGGCTACCCCTGGCCTCATGTGAACCACTCAAACACATGTCTATACCTGATTGGTCAATAAGTGAGTCTTGCTCCTCATTATCAACCAATCAGATGATGACACTTTGGCACACGCTACCCGTGTGCCACTTTACCTACTTTTGTAATAACTAACGAAATATCTACCTACTTATGTAATTGGAGTTGGGCCCATTACATCACCCTCCTCTCTAAGTTGCGCTTACGCAACGTAAGCGCACGGAACACATTTGAAAAAAACTCGAAAACCCAACGGAGCGAAGATGGCCGAGAACAACACGACGCAGTCAACGGGCGTTAGCACCAGCGCGACGCTGGTGACAGCAGCAAACATCGACACACTAACGGCGGCGGTAACCCAGACAGCCGAGACACCGGCTGAGCCGACAGTCACGAGGATCAGCGCCGGAATCACGCGGTCGCGTGTGATGGACGACGCCCTGGTTCCCTGGGACCTGTACGACTTGTCAGGAGCGGAGAATCCGGATACGCTCGACACAATGAAGAACCACTTTCGTCGCTTCCGCGCGACGCGGAAGAAATTCATCGAAGGCGCTGATCGTGAGGGACTTCGTCGCTCCTGGTTGCCTTCATCCGGCGATGGAACCGGATGTCGCGTGCTGGAAAAAGCTTTGTCGACTGGTTGGCGTATCGCGAGGAGATCCTCGCGGATCATTCGATTGGAGAGTTGCGCGTGAAGATCTGCAACAACGCGTGGGATATGGATCGACTCTGCTTCGTGCACGTGAGAGAGGGATGTGAGTCCTGTGGTACTTCAACCCGTCCGACGCAACGCGAATGGAGGGAACATCCCGCTGAGCGGCCACTCAGCGGAGAGGAGTCGGGATGGATCGGGAAGTACGAGCACACCCTGTCCAGTATGGATCAGGCGGCTAATCGCGGCGGCTCACGCCGACGTTGCACGCGTCGGAGCGCGGCGTCGATGTCGCCTCCTCGTGCGGGTCGTTCTCGTGGCCGTTCTCGATCTCGTTTACGGTCTCCGCGGGGTGACCCGCGGAATTCTTCTTCTCAAGCAGCATGGTCTCATACTCGTGGACCACGTCCGGAACGTCGCGGAGAAGATTGGCGCGGGGCTCCCACGTATCATGCTTCGGAGAATAACCGAGCCATCGTACCAGCTCCCACCTATCATGCTCTGGGGTATAACCGAGCCAACGAACCAAATAGCGGCGCGCGGTCGGAATCGCGCGGGGAACACGACTACGGACGTTTCGTTGAGCGGTTGAGCTGTGGGGATCTTCGTGGTCAGCGATACGCTCCACAATCCAGCGCGCATCACCCACCGAGTCTATTATCGGTGGTGGGCCTTCACGATGATACGGCGTACGCCCTGTACGTTTAGGGCGAGGTGGAAGCAGCTTCGAACCGTGCGCTGGACGCTCCGGTTGGGGCTGAGCGGGCGGAAGATCGTGCCTGGCGGGCTGAGCAGATCGCGTCGGAGCTTCGTCAGTCGAATCGGGAGCTGTTATCTCGCCTACGGGGATTGGAGACGCATGTGCTTGGCTCTGTCCAGCAGGGAGATCGTCCGCGAGAGCGGGCGCCAGGGGCTGACGGGATTCTGGCGCGTCAGGCTCGTCGGGCAGGTCGCCCGACGCATGTTCCGTCTGCTGGCTCGAATCAGGAATCGTACCGCTTGAGTCGCCCGACGTAAAACGTCGGGTGGAGTCTAAGTGACGACGGGATGTCTAAGGTGTAGGCGTCGCCCACAGCCTTGGTTACACGAAAAGGACCGATGAATCGTGGAGAAAGATCGTTGGCGCCGAGGTTGGTTACGGCGGAAGCGCGGATTCCCTCGGTCGATAGAAGAACGCGATCTCCTATCTTGTATACATTCACGTTCTTTCGACCGTGCTTATCAGCTTGTTCCTTTTGCTTGTCCACTGCGTTCTGCAGTGCGTCGCGGACGAACCTTGCGACGGATTGCCTTTGCATGACGAATTCCGCAACTGCCGAGCGACCGGCAGGAAGCACCGAGGGTTTCGGTGTATAGTTGGCCGTGGTAACAGCTTGTTCACGAATCTTACTGCCTGGATCGATCAAGTTCTGTGACGTCCTTCTCGTTATCGGAGATGCAGTATACCGAGGAGGCTCGATGGACTGCTTGGACGGAGAGCGAGTCAGGGCGTTCGCACTGGCTACACCCGAAGATAACCCTGAAGTCGAGTGCGCTGGCAGGCCTGTTGACACCGGTGAGGCTACCGATGCGTGCTGAGACACCGGTTCACGTACCGGTGATGACCACGACACGGACACGTTGTCCGTAGGGCTGACCGCAGCTTCAGCGTCCATGTCGACCGAAGGAGGTTCTCCCCCACGGGTGGAGCCGCCAGCATCCGTGGGGTGACCCACGGCGAGAAGTGCCGGAACACGTGGGTGGCGAGCGTTGTTCACGAAGAACGGCGTCATACCCGTCGAGGAGTGCTCGGCGTTGTTGAGTGCGAGCTCGACTAGCGGTAGGAACGAGCTCCAGCTCGTGTACGAAGTTGCATAACTGCGGAGAACGTCTTCAAGGACGCGGTTGACGCGTTCTGTTTGTCCATCCGTCTCCGGATGTGCCGCAGTCGACATCAGCAGTTTGGTTCCCAAGAGCTCGCAAAGGCGTGACCAGAACTCGGATGTAAACCGCGGGTCGCGGTCGGACACGATAGACTCCGACAGACCGTGGTGATGAAAAATCACGTCCACGAAGTGGGCCGCGGACGCTTCCGCGGTGATTGAGGCTGCCACCGGAACGAGATGGACCATCTTGCTGAAACGATCGACAAACACAAGTACACCCGTGCGCCCGGCTGTATCGGGCGGAAGACCGAAGATGAAGTCCATCGAAATGGAGCGCCAAGCTTCCGTGGCAACCGGAAGAGGGCGCAATGGAGCTTGAGTCGTCGGAGACGGTTTGACTCGCTGGCAAGTTTCACATGTACGGACCCAGTTGCGTACCCCCTTGTACATGTACGACCAATAGAAGTCTCGCGACACAGCCGCGTACGTCTTCTCGCAACCGAGATGTCCTCCAGTCGGGGCGTCATGATACTCGTGGATTATGCGCGCACGTAGATCAGCGTCGTTTGGGACGACGACTCGAGGTCCATCGAACCTGTCGATGCTGTACTTGAGCAGATTGCCGTCCAGTCGATATCGATCGATCTGATTCCGCGTGGTCCTTGACAGGGCACTTAGCGTGTCACTACTAGGAGCACGCAGGTGCTTCATGATGGCCCCGTATATAGGGTCATCATCGTACGCTGTAGCAATCTCGTCGCCCAGCGGGAGCGTGGGCGTGGTCAGCGTCAAGTTGATGCATTACGACACGCAGACCGCACATTCGTCGTCGTCCTCATCAGCCAACTGATGTCCTAGCGCTTCACGGGGATCGTAGTCCGGACGCCGAGACAGCGCGTCAGCGAGAATTTTATTCTTGCCCGGCTTGTAGTGAACAACGAAATTGTACTCGGGGAAGAAGGACAACCAACGGGCCATCCGTTGCGACAAGTGAGGGCTCTTCATCGCTGTCCGCAGCGATGCGTGATCAGTGTAAACCGCAAACGACTGTTCACCGAGCAAGTACACTCTGAATTTGATCAGAGCGTACCGCATTGCCAGGAGCGCCTTGTCGTGGACTGGGTAATGCTTCTCGGCTGGCTTCAGTTGACGCGACTGATAGCTGATAACGCGTTCATGTTCGTCATCATCGAACTGCATCAGCGCAGAGCCGATGGCAAAATCGCTCGCGTCGCAGACGACGTGGAATGGCTTTGAGTCATCAACGAGCTTCAGGATCGGCGCAGACGCCAAGCTCTTCTTCACCGAGTCGAATGCAGCTTGGTGGTCCGGTTATCACTTCCAGATCACGTCCTTCTTCAGCAGTGAGGACAGCGGCTGGATCAACCCAGCGTAATTCTTCGTGTACTTGTGCAAGTAATTGGCCATGCCAAGCCACTGACGCAACTCAATGGGGCTTGTCGGCGTTGGCCAAGCACAGATAGACGATACCTTCTCGGGATCCGCGCGCACACCGTTCTTGCTCACGTAGCATCCCAACACCGGAATCGCCGGTGCGCAAAAGACACATTTCTTCAGGTTTGCGTAGAGCTTGTTCTCTCGCATCACCTGGAAGACTTGTCTCAGGTGTTTCAGATGTACTTCCACGGCACTGAGGTTGCCCTCAGCGCGGCTGTGCACGAAGATTTCGTCGAAGTAACTCGACGCGAAGTCTCGAAGCGGGCGAAACACATGGGAGACCATGCGATTGAAGGTGGCAGGCGCGTTCTTCAGACCCTGTGGCATCACGAGTTACTCCTAGAGCATCCCGCTCGGTGTACTTACGGCGGTGAGAGGCACATCAGATGCTCTCATCAGGATCTGATATAATCCATCGGACAGGTCGATGGCGCTGTAGATGACGCTGCCAGCCATGGAGTCCAGTACCATGTCCTTCCGAGGGATCGGAGTCTGCGCGGGGATGGTGGCATCATTCAACTTGTTGAATGCGTGAACAATACGCCACCCCCCTGTAGCTTTCTTCACACAGAACGTTGGACTGGAATGGGGAGAGGTACTCTCACGCACGCGACCCGCCTTTCGGCGGCCCTCGAAGAAGTCATCGATCGCTTTCACTTGATCACGAGGAAGTAGCCATTGTCTGATGACGCAGTACTTCGTACCTGGCGCGAGGTCGATCTCATGCTGAACCTCACGATCCGCCGGTAGCTCGGCGGGGATCTCATCCGGGAATACGTCGGCGTACTCGCAGGCGGTGTCGTATACGGGATTCGCTGACTCCCGCAAGGCCTCCCAGGATTGTGTTTGGAATCGTACCTCTCGAGCTGACTTAGGTTCAGCACCAAGCGGTCGTGAACGTACACTGTCCGTTGCGACCGCATTTGCTGCCTCATCCACCGAGACTGCCTCGGTGACCAAGCATACTTGCTCGACGTCTCCAGCCTCGAGGTCCCGAAGAAAGTTCTTCCAGGACAAGCCTGAAAGGCGTGTGATCGCCGCCGCTTCGCGCGGCGGACTCGTGATTGCGATAGTGCGCGACCGATTCGGGCCTCCTTCCACGTACTTCAGCGCGCTGACCGATTCCATCGGCGGGCTATCGCTGGTCGTGGAGTCTCGACGAGGTTTCAGGCGTCGTCTCTTCGACTTCTTCTTCGACTTCCTCGAGCTTACGCTCGAGGCTGACTCACTGCTACTCGACGATGCATCATCCTCCTCTAGGCGCGGGAGACCGTACTCGCCCGAGCCGGGAACGCGCGGGAGCCCCTGCTCAGCCGCGGCATCGTTTGACGGGAGCCCAATCTGCTCGACCGCCGAATCGTTCGGCGGGAACCTCTGCTCTACCGCCGTCTCGTTGTGTGGGCGCCCCTGCTCGACCACTGGCTCGTATTGTGGGAGCCCCTGCTCGACCACCGTCTCGTATTGTGGGAGCCCCTGCTCGACCACCGTCTTGTACTGTGGGAGCCTCTGCTCAACCACTTCATCATCTACCTCGCGAAACCGCGAGGGATCTTCGTCCAACAACGTAGCACAAGCCATGCAGAGAGGGCCATCGCTCGCTCTGTGCACTGCCTGTGGCGTTGCTGTTTTGTTTACGACTGTGACGTGGGGCCAGTCTCTTGGCGCCACCAAGAGGTGTGTGAAGACCTCGCTCACGTCGAATCCAGGTCGACGCTTGACTGATTGGGCCAGCCAGTCGATCTCTGGCTGATATCGCGCAAGCCAAGGGACGCCCAGGATGCAGTCAAACGCGTAGTTCATCTCGATCACCAAGAAGTCGTCCTTGCTACGGAAGCCGTCGAACGTGTACGACAAGGACAAGACACGCCGCGCAACGCGGCGAGCCTTACCATCTGCGAGTTTGACTTGGATCTCGCCCGGACCATTCCGGACACGGACGTTCTTGGGTAGTACCGACAAACACGACGCGCGAAAGAAGTTGTTGGTCGCTCCTGAGTCAAGGAGCGCGCGCAGTGGTCGCCGGGCACCGGTGGCGTGGAGGCTGACAATGATAAGTCTTGAGTCGCCCGGCGTAGTGGTGGCATTGGTGTGTGCTTGGAGCACGGGAGGGCTCGAAGGTTGGGTTGCCACCGGAGGGCCCGGTTCTTCGTTAAAGCCAGTAGGGCGCCCCGCACCTACTGGTCCTGGTCGTTTTTTGAACGAGCGACCGAGGAGTGTTCCGCATCGACGTGAGAGACGACGGGAGCTGGCGCGCGGCACTCCGCCGCGCGGTGACCCTTCTTCCCACAGCGGAAGCAAATGAGGGAACGATTGCTTCGCCCAGTGCTGCCGCGGTAGGACCCGCGACGTCGATTGCTCGACGCGTTGATGGCGTCGATCTCCATGGGCTCGGGAGTAGACTCTCGGGCTTCCGCAGGTATGGCTGCGGCGTACGATGCAGCGACCATGTAATCCTCGCGAATCGCGAGTGCAAACGCCTCCTCGAGAGAGGAGGGCTCAGCTCTGGTGAGGCAGTAGCGGGTCATACCCTCGCGCATGCCGAACACAAATACGTGGACTTGCGAGGCCATGTCGATTGGCTTGGTCACGATGCATGACGCCAGATGTCGCGTATTCTGGACGTAATCACGCATGGACATCTGCCCTTGCCGAAGAGCGAAGAACTCTGCGCGAACGCGATACTCATCTTGCGGGGGCTCGAACGCGAGGCGCAAGTCGCTCTGGAGAGTTTCCAGAGTCGGGAAAGCCTCGGGGTCGACAACCAGCTTCCCGAGGGCCCATTCTTTGGCCTTCCCGGTTAACCGGGAGAGGAGGAAGTTCATCTTGGCGGATGACGCCTCGATGCGTCGCGAGGCGATAGCGATGTCGATCTCGCGGAACCACCGGTTTAGCGGGATCCGGTTTTCACCGGCGCCAGAATGCGTAGACGTCTCCATCTTGACGACGTCATTCTGGGATGGACGCGAGGGAGTTGACACCCGCCGATTCACATCGACGAGCTCGCGTTCCATGAACTCTTGTGCTGCAAGCCGTTGCTGGTCGGGCGTCGCTGAGCTCAGCAGCGATGCGACAACGGCATCTCCGGACACCGCCACGAGGCGGTGAAGCGCTTCCCACTCCACGCGAGTGAGATGGGGGAATGCAGCATGCTGTAGGGTTGCCCCGGAGATCTGGACTTGGCTCATCGTAGCATTGGTCGTTGGAAGGACTACGAAGTGCTACCAGGTGTAACGGGGTAAGAGATACCGTCACTAGCTTACACTATAGTGTGGAGGAAGCTCGCAATAGTAAAACCAAGTCTTAGGTTTGTGTCAAATTCAACTCTGCTTTATTTAGGACCAGGGCGGCTACCCCTGGCCTCATGTGAACCACTCAAACACATGTCTATACCTGATTGGTCAATAAGTGAGTCTTGCTCCTCACTATCAACCAATCAGATGATGACACTTTGGCACACGCTACCCGTGTGCCACTTTACCTACTTATGTAATAACTAAGGAAATATCTACCCACTTATGTAATTGGAGTTGGGCCCATTACACCCGGCCGCTAGCGTCTCAGCTTCCCAGCAGTCTCCAAATGGGGCAGGTCTGTCGGCTGCGAAACGGCCGCGTAGTGTATCCCCTGCTCCTGGTACTGGATCTCCCCGGTCTCACAAGATGGCCCGAGCTTCTTCCCCGGCTAGAGCCCCTGCCAAGGTCAAGCCCAAAGTCGGCTCTGCCTCTAAAGAAGTCCCCAAAACCGGATTCACATCCACACCCAAACCCTCGGTTTCGTCTTCGAAGTCCGGATCTGGGTCCAAGACTGGATCAACGGCTGCTGTGGCGAAGTCGGGATCCGAACCCAAGACTGGATCCGCTGCGGTGGCGTCGAAGACTAGTTCAGCGGCTAAGACTGGATCCGTCGCCGCGGTGTCAAGCACTGGTTCCAGCTCAAAGGCTGGATCCACCATCACGACGTTTGTCCCAGGTAGTTTCTTCGACCGGATCCACGGCAATTGCTCCGGGCTAACCACATTCACGGCGAAGTCTAGTTCGTCTCAGTCGGGGTCCATTAATAACCCTTCCGTGACGGTGCCTACCGTTCCCCGACCAGCTTCTACCGGTTCTCCAACTGTCGGAACTGGATCCGGTAAGGGAAAGCTAAACGTGTTATCCCCACCGGTTGTGGACTCGGCAGCTCGGAAGCCGACGATGACGAAGGATCGGATTGGTCCGACGGCTCGGGTCCTCCTATCCGATCGTCGTCGAAGCGTACTCTCTCCACAGGCCACTATTCCTTCAGTCCTGACGATGACGGTGATGATGATGATGATGATGACGACGACCAAGATCCAGAGGATTCTGAGGAGGCCCGAATCACCGACGATGCCTTGGAGGAAGACACGCGGCTGGCTTTGTCCCAATCCAGATCCGAAGTTTGAAGACGATCCCTCTCGACGCCGCCCAAGCAAGTCGCTGGCGCGCCTGGAGCTGGGGCCGGCACTGCGGGATCCGCGATCCAGGTCGACAGTGGTGATGGATCGGTCAGCGATGGTGGAGGGGGATCACCTCACGGTGGCGGATCCCCTGGATCTGTCTTGATCCCCGCTCCTCCTAGATCTTCCTTACCCGGCATGCTTCCCGTGGCTTCGTTTGGTCCGGATGCTACCTTCATCCCTGGTCGGCTTGCGCCTGTGGCTTTCGCCACAAGAGGCATTGAGCCTTGGTCCGCCAAGAAATTGAACCGGGTCGCCATCGCCACCATGAAGATTACGTCCTGTTCCCTGAGCTACCGTTCCGCACTGAGTGGATATTCCCTCATGAAGAGGATCCTGCCGACGTCCGGATATGTGGATTCGCTCGTCACCAGATCTCACGTGGAAAGGTTACATAATGCCGCACCATGGGATATGTTGGCGACCACGCTGGTGGATCCTGTTAGTATTGGGGTTGCTGGTCTTGTTACTGTGTACCAGCTGTACCCATTAACCGGTCAACCTGAACCGGTCCAATACGATCCCGCTGTGATTATGGTACGTTGTTTATGCCACCCATGATTGGACGAGTACAGAATGATTGGATGACCTAGGTAGTGAGGACAGTGTAAGCCCCGATAAATCAATCACTTTCGAATCTTCCTTCTTCCGCTCAAGTGTCTTCACTCCGGTCTCCGCACCAAGTGCAGAAGTCACTCCGTTCAGCCCCAAGCTTCGTTCCAACACCTCTACACCGTTAACAGGTTATGAGCCCAAGCACCATGTCCTCTGCCCATGATGCCTCGACCAAGGTCACCATCGACAAGTTCAACGGTGACAACTACGCGACGTGGAACCGCTACATGCGTGGCGTGTTTCTGACCAAGTCGGTATGGCACGTAGTGAACCGGGAAACGACGCCGAGCTTCACGGACATCCGGACCAAGGACGACTACGTCAAGGCGAGCAACATTGCGTTCGGACTGATGTTGCTCCACATGAACGCGGACTACCATCACGTGGTTGATGACTGCGAGGAAGCGTGGGGCGCGTGGACGCGCTTGAAGACGCTGTATGGTGGGTCGCAGAAGGCTGGTCGCATCTACCTGAAGCGCCAACCCTTCAGCAAGAAGATGTCAGAAGGCGGCAATGTCTTGCATCATTGCAACGAGGCCCTCAACATCAGCGCCAAGCTCAGCAGCATCGGCGCCAAGATGGAGGACGAGGACGTGGCGATCTGCTTACTGCGTAGTCTCCCCAAGAGCTACGAGAACGTCGTGCTCAATCTGGAGATGAGCAACGCAGAGCTGCGGTCACAAGACGTTGTGAAAGTGCTCACAAACGAGCACATCAAGCGACAAGGTGAGAAGACGGCGACGGTGAAGACTGAAAACGCGGCCAAGGCGTTTAACACCGACCGAGAGTCTCGCCAATGCACGTACTACGGGAAATTGGGGCACAGGGTTGACAAGTGCTGGACCAAGCAGAAAGACGAGGGTCGAGTTGCTCGACGCGGCGGCAACGGCCGTGGACGCGGAGCTAACAACATCCAGTGGCGAAACGACGGCGACGACGACTACGACTACGATCGAGTAGCGTTCGCGGTTTCCCTGGAATGTGGAGTTTCAACGAACAAGAATGTGTCTGGAATGTGGGCGGTCAACAGTGGTGCCACACACCACATCTGTAACGACAAGTCCAAGTTCGCCAATCTCATCGAGCGCGATGAAGGCGAACTTTCGGTGGCCGACGGGAACAAGGCGGCTATCAAGGGTGTGGGGACCATCGTGGAAAGAGTGGTCCTGCCCACCGGCGTCGAGCGCGAGATCGAGATCAAGAACGCGCTCTATGTGCCTAACATGAGCAAGAATCTGCTTTCAGTACCGCAGATCAACAAGAACGGAAAGTTCCAGGTGGTGTTCGATGGCACCGAGATGCACATCTCACGCAAGGACGCGAATCAAGTGGTGGCATCGGCGGATCTCGTAGATGGACTCTACTGGCTTCGCACGCCTCTTCGATCAGCAAATGCGGCGACAACTGGAAGGACGGTCGACTTGCATGCGCGTATGGGTCACGCTCCAGTCGAGGTGCTTCGCAAGATGGTCGACAACAAGATGATCAAGGACGCGAAAGCACCTCCCAGGCCTAGTGGACCAAGTCTGTGTCGCGGCTGCCAGCAAGGCAAGATGGTTCAAAAACCATTCCCTAGTAACCGTGACAAGCGTCGTTACGACACATTCGAGTTGCTTCACTTCGACATTTGCGGACCCATGGAGAAAGCCTCGCTTGGTGGCAGCAAATATGTGCTACTGATCGTGGACGAAGCCAGCGGATGCATGAAGGGTTTCTGTCTGCGTGCCAAATCAGAAAGCGAAGACTGCATCAAGACGTACATCACGAAGGTGCAGAAGCAGTTTGGCAAGAAGGTCAAGTTCGTGCGACACGACGGTGCTCGTGAATTTGCGACCAACTCGCTCAAAGATTTCTACGAAGACGAAGGCATCGAGCAACAAACCACGGTTCTGTACGCGCACCAGACTAACGGCACGGCAGAGCGGGCCATCCGCACCATCGTCACGATCGGCCGCAGCATGCTGTATCATGCCAAGCTGGACAAGCGTTTCTGGGGTGAAGCGGCGATGACGGCCATCTACGTGAAGAACCGCCTGCCGTCACCAAAGATCGAGTGCAAGACTCCGTTCGAGATTGTGTACAAGTCCGCGCCGAGTGTGAAACACATGCGCGTCTTCGGCTTTTGAGCTTTCATCTTAACTCCGAAGGAGAAACGGCTCAAGTGGGACCCGAAGGCTCGCGCCGGATTGTTCCTGGGCTACGAAGAAGTATCCAAGGCGTATCGACTTTATGACATCGAGGCGGGGCAGGTGGTTATCAGTCGCGATGTCAACTTCGACGAATCGACCTTTGGACTTTCAGAGCCAATTTCCGATGGTGACGTCGACGACCTGGACTTCGAATCTCTCGACATCGACAATGACGGTTCGCGTCAGACGGAGCACAGGCAGGCGGGGAAGCGCAAGAGCCGCCCAAGTGACGAAGATGAATCTGCCACAAGACCGCGAACTACACATCACCGACCCGGACTGGAAGAAGCAAGTGCGCCGACCAATTCGTCTTCACGTCGAGCAGACGTAAACGAAGAAGAAAAAGATGAAGATCAAGATGAAGAATTGACTCCCCCCGTGTTTTGGCGTGCAAGTGCCAACGCAGTCGAAGCTGCGGTGGATTTATCGGAGCCGGCAACTTTTCAAGAAGCGGTGAACGGCCCCGACCAAGTGCACTGGCGCAAAGCAATTCGTGCTGAGCTCAAGTCGATGCGACTTCGAGGAGTGTTCCGTGCTGCTAAGCTGCCTAACGGACAGCGCGCCATTGATACCAAGTGGGTGTTCAAGATCAAGCGCAAAGCGGACGGATCGATCGAGAAGTACAAGGCACGCCTCGTGGCCAAGGGCGTCAAGCAAAAAGTACGGCATCGACTACACTGAGACGTTCTCGCCGGTTGTCAAGTACGTGACGTTGCGCATGGTGATCGCTTTGGCCAAGTACTTTGGCTGGCCGCTAGACCAACTAGACGTGGTGACGGCATTCCTGTACGGCGTGATGAGGGAGATCGTGTTTTGCGTGGTTCCCGAAGGTGTCGAGCTCGACGGTGACTTCGACTGCCTGGAATTGGTGAAGGCCATTTACGGTGTAAAACAAGCTTCGCGCGTGTGGAACAAGACCTTCGACGAGTTCGTATGCTCTATCGGCTTTCAAGTTTCGGCCTTTGACCCGTGCCTCTACATCAAAGTTGTTGATGGCCACTGTGTACTCATACTGGTCTACGTCGACGATGTCCTGGTCACCGGAAGCTCACCCGAGCTGATCTCACGCACGAAGGACGACCTCAAGACACGCTTCGAAATGACTGACAGCGGCAAGTGTGTGTTCGTCCTTGGGATCGAATTGGTAGACGGTCCGGACGGCAGCGTGACGATGAGCCAACGGCGTTATGTGGATGACATCCTGAAGCGCTTTGGTATAGACGAGTGCAAGGCTGTGGTGAGTCCGGTGGATATAAGCACTCGACTGGTTCCAAGCGACGCGGCGACCAAGGTACAAGCTCCGTTTCGCGAAGCTGTTGGTGCACTAATGCACCTGATGACCGCGACGCGTCCAGATATTGCGTACGCGGTGGGCTATGTGTCGCGCTTCATGGAGAATCCCCAAGAAGAACACTGGGTTGCGGTCAAGCGTATCTTTCGCTACCTGCAAGGCACCAAGACGCATGGAATCTGCTACAAGCCGGGTAACGGCATCGACTTTCGCGGATACTCTGACGCAGACTGGGCTGGTGACCTCGCGGACCGCAAGTCAACTTCCGGCTACACGTTCATGCTGATGGGTGCGCCAGTGAGCTGGGGCAGCAAGAAGCAGTCAAGTGTTTCGCTGTCTACAAGCGAAGCGGAGTACATCGCGCCCAGTCTGGCAATTTAAGAAGGCAAGTGGATTCATCGCCTACTGTGCGAGATATTAGCAGCTGCCAATGAGACTGGACCCGACCTCAAGATCCAAGAAGACAACCAGTCGTGCATCAAGATGACGAAGAATCCTGTGAACCACGGCCGCGCCAAGCACATCGACATCAAGTACCACCACATCCGCGATGAAGTCAAGCGTGGTGAAGTCAAGCTCGAGTATTGCGAGACTTCTGTGATGCTGGCTGACACCATGACGAAGGCGCTCCCAGGGCCTCGTCACATGGACCTAGCAGCTGCTCTCGGCATCCACGCGTGTTCGCATTGAGGGGGAGTATTGAGGGTTGCTGGTCTTGGTACTGTGTACCAGATGTACCAGATGTACCCATTAACCGGTCAACCTGAACCGGTCCAATACGATCCCGCTGTGATTATGGTACGTTGTTTATGCCATCCATGATTGGACGAGTAGAATGATTGGACGAGTACAGAATGATTGGATGAGTAGAATGATTGGATGACCTAGGTAGTGAGGACAGTGTAAGCCCCGATAAATCAATCACTTTCGAATCTTCCTTCTTCCGCTCAAGTGCCGTCACTCCGGTCTCCGCACCAAGTGCAGAAGTCACTCCGTTCAGCCCCAAGCTTCGTTCCAACACCTCTACACCGTTAACAGGTTATGAGCCCAAGCACCATGTCCTCTGCCCATGACGCCTCGACCAAGGTCACCATCGACAAGTTCAACGGTGACAACCACGTGACGTGGAGCCGCTACATGCGTGGCGTGTTTCTGACCAAGACAGTATGGCACGTAGTGAACCGGGAAACGCCGCTGAGCTTCACGGACATCCGGACCAAGGACGACTGCGTCAAGGCGAGCAACATTGCGTTCGGACTGATGTTGCTCCACATGAACGCGGACTACCATTGTGGTGTAGCGGGATCAGCAAAATCTGCGAGATTGCCGGATCCAACTTACCAACTGCGCCCAGACACCGACTAACGGAGGGGGTCCCCCGATGATCCGTGTTCTGCTGAACTTTCCTCACCTTGTGTACCCGTCGGTAGGGCGGGATCTTGCTCTCTCGGTAACTTCCGAAGAGTTCAAGTGGTGAAGCTTGAGTGTCTTGGCGAGACGTGGGGATGGGGTGGAGCAGCAGTGGAAAATCTTCACTCTGCGTCCGTGGATGGTTCCGTATCCTAAGCGAATATTCGAGCTTATGGATCCGGGGCCTAGATCGTTGATCCAGCCGTAGGGTTGCCTTGCGGGTGTGTTCCCTTGCCTTTGCGTTTCCTTTACGTCGTACTTGCCGCCTCCTGTGACGGGATCTTGAGAGTTGAGATCTTCTAGGGTGTAACCGACCAAGTAGTAAATTCGGTTAACCTGTTGGATCTGCACGTGTATAGGAAAAGCTCACTAGGTTGTAGGATCTGGCCAATGTATTATCCAGTTATCACTACCAACACTAGGTTTGCAATTCCCAACCTTCTCCGAGCTCGTACGGCCAATGTAGTTCCGGTTCTTGAGGGCAGGAAGGCACTTGCGTGTTATCGTGCAAATAGAAGTCTGTATTGATACTTATGCCTATACCTGCCTGGATTTCTACCTTCTATGTCTTTCCCTCGTTAAATCCCTTACCAGGCTCGGCTGCATGTCCCTTCTTCCCTTGACCCATCACCCCAGCTGTATTATCTTCAGATCCACCGGATCCATGGCGTAATCATTATGGTCACCCTATTATGGGTACACTCATCCGGATCCAGGTCGCTTGGATCCACTTCACTGTAAGTGTACACTCGTCGTGGATCTGAGCTCTCCAATCATCCAACATCATCTCGCAACCGTCTGTGATCTCCATTGTCCCACGAAAGTTCGAGATCCACTGCATCCATCATCCCTATACCCTGGATCCAGGTCCCTCAAGGCGGGATCCTTCCTCCTTGGGTCCGAACTCGGAAGCATGGGATCCGGGGTACCTCGCGGTGGATCTTGACTCCTCGTTAGCCGTGGCTACTGGATCCACCTTCAGAGGGCACCTACCATCCTTCCTTCATAGGATCCACACCCGATCCACTCTTGTATAGTATATCCCATATCCATCTTGGTGAATCCCGGTAAGGGTGGATCCGAGGTAAGTCTTGGTGGATCTTGCCTTCTCGTACTTCGTTCATACCAGATCCATCGTCATTTCATACAGGGTGCTGCTCGTCATGGCTAATCCACCACAGGGCAACTTGCATCCGTGCCGGACGATCCGAATCCTCTCTAATCACTTGAAATTGTCACTGATTCGGGATAGTGACCCCGCGTCAGGCCCCTTCTCTTATTTCTGAGAAAGCACTTCACCACAATCGCCTCCTGTACGTTGTCGGCGCTGCACAACAGCGTTCACGGCGTGCATTACCAGCATCCACAACCGCTTTCTCCCCTTCGTGACACATGTCTCCCACCAAGCGTACCAGCAAATCGCCGAGCAAGGCCCCATCCACCACTCCTCCGGTCAGCCCTTCTTCAATGTCACCCACCGATCTGCGGGCTCTAGCCCAGGCTCTTTCCGATCGGGTGCAAACCTTGACAGCGGAGCTCCAGACGGCCCAAGATGATCGCGATCAAGCTGCGTCTTTGCACGCCACCCAACTCCAAACCTTGCGAGCCCAGGTCCAGGACCAGGCTATGGAGATCCAGGGGTGGGAGCACCGTGCGGCCTCTCGCTCGCAGGACCTACGACTCTTGTTGGCCGATCAAACGGTCGAGATCCGCGACCTGACCGGACGGCTGGATCACGCCTCCCGTCAGCGAGATGGTATGCGAGATGACAACGACCATCTCCTTAGGGAGATGGCGCTCGCCGGATCTGAGATCCACCAGCTCCAATCCCGGATCCACGACATCGAGCGGGATCTGGAGGATTCCCAGACTGCTAGGGCAGCCGCGGAAGCGAGCTTGGATCGACTCCGTGACGAGTTGCGCCTGACCCAAGAAGAGGTGGTAGCCAACGACTATGTGGGATCCACCCATGGCGGATCCGCATTAGGGTCGGCGCGTGGAGGGTCCCCCGCGCCAAATCCACCTCCCTCGTTGCCGGATGTGACTCTGGCTCGTCTTTCTGAGGAGCTGAAAGATACCAAGGAGTCACTCGAGAAGGCTTCTGCCGGACGAGATTACGCGCTCGAAGAATTCGTGCGTATGACCCAATTGCGCGACGAGATCCAAGCGAAGCTGGCGGACAGCGAACTCCAGCGGGACAAGGCGGCTACCGAGTGGGCGGATGCCAAGCATGCACAAACGGAGCTGGAATCCAAGCTTCGCCGCACGAGTACGTGGATCCTTTTTTAGTCCTTGCTAGTAACCCCATATTCACTCGTTATTGTCAATCCAGGTGACAAATTGAAAGAAGCCGATGCAACCGCCGCGAAATTCCGGGATCAACTCGCTGCAGCCCAAACTCAGCAGCAACAGCTGGTCCTGGAGCGCGATCGTGGCTTATCGGAGCGGGATTTGGCACGTCGACGACTGGCGCTGGTGACAGCTGCCGTGTCGGATACCCTTCCTCCCTTGTCGGGACCCTCTCGTGCTGCCAGCGTCTCTGCTCCTCTTCCGTCTGTAAGTGGGGCGGATCCGTCAGTTGCGAAACGTCCGCGTAGTGCATCTCCCTCTCCTAGCACCGGATCCCCCCGTCCTCATAAGCATGCTCGCGCTTCCCCAAAGGCCAAATCCAAAACCGGTTCGGCCTCTAAGGCGGCCTCTCAGGTGGGACCCACATCCGCTCCCAAGGCAGGATCCAAATCCACATCCAAGACGGGTCCCACATCTACGTCCAAGACTTCCGCCTCTCCCTCGAAGTCTGGAGCCGGATCCAAGACCGGATCCACCACTGCATCCAAGTCGACTTCAGTATCCGCGACTGGATCGGGGCCCAAGACTGGATCTACGGCGTCCAAGACCGGATCCGGACCCAAGACTGGGTCCGGTGTGGCATCCAAAGCGGGATCTTCGGCATCCAAATCTGGATCAACCGCCAAGGCTGGATCCGTTGCTGTATCCAAGTCGGGATCGGCGCCCAAAACTGGATCCACGACTGCGCCGTCGTCCCAGGCAGTGGTGTCCACTGGATCCACAGCCATCGTTGCTCCTACGACGGGGTTAGCCCCATCCACGGCAAAATCCGGACAGTCTCAGTCGGGATCCACCACTGCCCCTTCGGTGACGACACCTACCGTTCTCCGGCCAGCTTCCACCGGCCATCCGCCCGCCCATGCTGGATCCGGGAAGGGGAAAGCTAAACGTGTCATTCCCCCGGGATGCGGGCTTGGTAGCTCGGAGGATGACGAGGATGAAGAGTCGGACTGGTCCGACGGCTCAGGGCCTCCTAACCGATCGTCGTCGAAGCGTACGTCGTCCTCCGGCCCGTATCCCTTCACTCTGAGCGATGAGGACGATGACGGCGGCGATGACGATGGGAGTCCAGAGGATTCGGAGGAGGCTCGAGCCGCTGAGGATGCCTTGGAGGAAGACACGCGACGGGCTTTGTCCCAATCTCGATCCGAAGCCCGGCGGAGATCCCTCTCGACGCCGCCTCCACAAGTCGCTGGCACAGCCGGATCCGGAGGCGACACTGCGGGATCCGCGATCCAAGTCGACAGTGACGGCGGATCGGGTAGCGATGGTGGGAGGGGGTCGCCTCGTGGTGGCGGACTCCTTGGATCTGGCGGAGGGGGGTCGCCTGGTGGCGGATCTCCCGGATCTGGTGGAGGGGGGTCACCTCATGGTGGTGGATCTCCAGGATCGCCCCATGGTGGCGGTTCCCCAGGATCGCCTCATGGTGGCGGATCCCCTGGATCTGTCTTGATCCCCGCGCCCCCTAACTCGTCACTGCCAGGGATGCTCCCCGTGGCTCCGTTCGGTCCGGATGCCGCCTTCATTCTGGTAGACGTGCTCCTGTGGCCTTCGCTACCAGAGACATCGAGCCTTGGTCCGCCAAGAAGTTGAACCGGGTCGCGGTGATCTCAATGAAGATCACGGTCCTGTTCCCTGAGTTGCCTTTTCGAGCTGAATGGATATTCCCTCGGACAGCGGACGCCATCCCGAGGGCCGGGTACGTGGATTCGCTCGTCACCAGACCTCTCGTGGAAGAACTGACAAGTGCTGCCCCGTGGGATACGCTGGTCACCACACCGGTGGATCCGGTTAGCTTCAGGGGTGATGTGCGTGGGCGACTCGGGGTATTCGTTCGGGCGTTCCAGGATTTCGCCTCCAAGCACCGGGTTGCTATATGGGAGGGCATTTACCGGTTCCCCATCTCTCGGAATCAACTGCAGGGTTCGACTTGGTTGTCCAACTTCAACAAGCAGCGTGGTAACCGACGTAGCCATGCTGGCCGAGCTTGGAAGAGAGTCCTTGTGATCCTCGTGTTGGCAATCCAGGACGGTTGGTGTGACGTGGATATTTTGTTGGATCCATCCTTCTTGCATCTTCCCCGACGCGGGGATAAGGTGGCTTGGTTTCCGGGATCCGTATCCCGTCAAGCCAACTTGGAGGATCCCAACCTCCATCGCCCATAACCCACGAGCCTATTGGAAGCCTTGCGAGAGATCGACGAAGCCGAGCCTTGGCGTCTCCAGTTTCGCGGGGACCTGAGCCAACACCCAGGACGCCAGATCCAGCGTCTAGTGGGCAAGTTCTTCAACGTTCAGCCCAAGACTACCTGATCCTCATCACTCTTTGACGCCACGCCCCCAGTTTCAGTCTTCGTGGATTCATTTCGTAGCAGTAACTAGCGACTAGAAACTGGGTCGAGCTAGCCCTTTGCATAAGCTATCCTAATCCACACTCTCTTACTTGAATATGTCTATAACATTTCCTCGTTGGTTGAGAAATCTAGTCAGACCCTTTCAGTGTACACCTGGATCTGGGCGGGATCCACCCTTTCAGTGTACACCTGGATCTGGGCGGGATCCCGGATCCGGTTGGATCCGCGCCTGGATTTCATCCGGATCTAGCGCCAATGACCCAGGTTCAATCGGGTCAGTATAGTTCGGGCCCTTGAAAGCTCGTGCTTGAGATCAAGCAGGACTCCTCACACGTAAAACGTCACTCTTATGCATAAACATTCACTCCTTCCTCCTAATCCACCATTCCCCTGTGGATTCGTCTTCTCTTTCTTTCCGATGCGACCAACTCACATCAGCGATCCTCCTCCTCCTGGCCCACACCCTTCCTGTGGGTCCTTCTTCATCCTCCCATCGACATGACCAACTCACATCCATGGCTCCCCTCCCTACTCTTCTTCATGAGACTGCATCACGCCGAATCTGTTACGATTCGAACGATTCCTCAAGAAATCATAGAGTAATGCTCCACAGTTCAGATCTGCCTCGTCTACCCAACTGGGCTCGTCATATCCACGCCAATGCACCAGAAATTCACGGTAAATCCGTCCGTATCTAGTTCGCTTCCCCGACCTTATATCGGTGATCTTCTCGACTTCGAACTCGTCGGCTTCGAGATCCACATTCCAACTATCTTCCGGTAGGAGGACTTCGTCGAAGTCAACGCGTTCGGATACATCCACCGAAAGACGGATCTGCGGCCGATCCGGATATTCTTTGACCAACTTCAGCTTGGATACGTGTACTACAGGGAACAGGCGATATTCGGTACCTGCCGTTTCCAGCTTTACCGCGTGTTCTCCAATCTTCTCGCTCGTCCGGAACGGTCCATACCATAGATGGGCCAATTTGCGGGCGTACCCTTCTTTCACTCGATCCAAATAAAGCCACACCTGCGATCCCACTTGGATTTGATGTGGACGGGCGTCTTCGTTGTGTCGATCCGCTCGATCCTGTATCGCGCTCCGCAGTCGTTCGTTCACCTGGGATCTAGCTTGCCGGTAGTATTTCTGGACTTGGTATCGCCATCGCCTTGGATCTCGGTTTCTCTTCTTGGTGCTACATACTGGAATAGCCGCTTCTAGGGTGGATTTGGGATCCCACCCATGTACCAAGTAAAATGGGTTATCACCCCGGATCCTGTCTTGGGCGGTGTTCATCGCGAAGGGGAGTCGTTCTGCGTACTCATCCCAATCCCTCTGATCCAAATCCTGGACATACATCTTGAGTGCTCTCGTGATCGTCTGCACCATGCGTTCGGCCGACCCGTTAGCTTGGGGACGATATGCCATGGTTGCTCGCTGTCGCTGCCCCAGGATCCGGTTGAATGCTCGACAGAAATCAGATATAAAGCCTGGCTCCCGATCATGTCTAATCATTTCGCTAGCACCAAATCTTCGGAAAACACACTCCTCGTACGATTCAGCAATGGTTTGCGCAGTTCTAGACGCACTAACTTTGGCTATCACGTATCCGGTAAACAGGTCCACCCAAATCAACAATTCTGTGTTTCCTTTGAACGACTTGGGCAACGAGGGGATATGATCCATGGCTATGATTTGGAAAGGGTAAGTCGCTTGGACATTCCCAGGTGACTCCCCTTCGATTGTGGGCCTGCCCTTGTCTGTCTCACAATCCACGCATTCACCGACATATCGTTGTACGCTCTTGAATAGTCCCCTCCAGTGGAAACATTCCCGGATCCGTTGGTAGGTCCGACCAATACCCTGATGTCCACCTTCTAAACTAGCGTGGTAGTGGTGTAGGACATCCCGTTGTAAGGTCTCCGGCATCACCAATCTCATCAATCCATCCCGATCCTCGTTGACTCTCTTCGTAGGGGGGCAATAGAAGAGCAAGTCATTCAGATCCACTGCGTAATCCGTAGCGATAATACTGTAGGATTTGGCATCCCCTCGACTCAGGTCTCGTACATCCCCCATCAGATACTTCTTTAGTCCCAAAATCCATGCTTCCTCATTCTGTGCTTTGAGGATCCGCTCAATGCGGACTCCCTTCACAAATGTTTCCTCGAGAATCTGGGGGCTAGACCCAATCCTTTCTCTGGACCTAGTGACGGCCATTACCTGGACTGTCCTTTTCCCGGATCCAACTACCACCACTTCGTCTAGTCGATTCAACTTAACGAGATCCTGATGCTCGACCCCTCTCTCCACTTCAACACCACATTGATTCCGTAAAACGGCACTGGTCAAGCTATCCGCACTGGCATTCCAATCTCGCTTGACATGCACCAACTCGTGATTCATCCAACCACGCAGGTGGATCATCACTTTCTGCCGTAACAGTGTTAGGGCCGGGGCCTTGCAGTCAATCTCACCTCGCACCTGTCTGATTACCAAATTTGAATCCCCACAAATCACCAGCCGTTTTGGATCTTGTCCCTTTAGTAAATCCAAACCCAGAAGGAGTCCGTTATACTCCGCTTCATTAACGGTGAGGCCTTCCGCGTAAGTGGATCTGGCCCGTACAACTTCCCATCCGGGAAGTCTCCACAGTATTGCACTGTATGCTCCTCCTCCGCGTCGTACACGAGCGGATCCATCGAAACTCAGGACGTACAGATCCTCATCCACCTGTACCGTCGGGATCTGGATCTGGATCCGGCGTTTGGGCTCTTTCTTAGGAGCGATCTTAGTCAGCGCCTCATCCATCTTAGCTCGAGGAGTGATGCTCGCGGCCAAGACTCCCAGGATCTCGTCTTCCCCTTTCGAACATTTCACAATCTTCAGCGTCCAAGGCGAGAGTAAAGCTGCCCACTGTCCCAAACGTCCTTGTAACCCGGCCGACTTGAACAGCCAGGCTAGCGTAGAGTGTCGAGTCAGGATCCGGATGGATCTTCCCACCAGCAGGTTGTAATTGAGATCCAACACGCGCAGGAGCGCGAGTATCTCTTTCTCCACCGCTCCGTAGTTCAGTTCATTCGGCTTCAGTGTCCGGCTGACGAAGGTGACTGGATGACAGATCCCCTCATGTTCTTGCACCAGAGCTGCTGAGACTGCCCAGTCACTGGCATAAACTATTACCGTAGGTTGACGTTCCGGATCGAAATGACGGAGGATAGGCGTGGTCGCGATCCTGTTCCTCAGTTCCATGAATGCGTGTTGAGCTCGGATCCACCGAGATTCTGCCTTTTCCACGTTCTGATCCGTCGTCTCTATCCAGACTGGATCCTCTCTCCGTTGGTCCCGGGGTGGATCCAGCTCCTGTTTTAGGTCCTCTTCTGACGTCGTACGTACCACTTGGATCCCTTCGTGGATCCGACATCTCCCGGGCCAGAGCTTGTTGGATTTTCATCCGGACAGCTGGAGTGGTCATCGCAGCAAAATCTACCTCTCTTAATTCATACAATACCGCGGCAAACAGGGCGTAATCCTCGATGAACCGACTGTAGTAGTTCAAACTGCCCAAGAAGGATTGCATCGCTCGTAACGACTGTGGGAAGGACAAATCGGCTAGTGAAGACAGGTCCTTAGGATTCGCCTCCAATCCCTCCTTGGAAACTCGATGGCCTAAGTAATCCACCTTGCGCATCCCCCAATAGCTCTTCACCACGCTGATAGAGAGATTCCACTTAGTACACGCCTCCAGTAGGGATGTCACTCTCTCGTACAACTGATCCCACGATTCCGCCGGGATCAGAATGTCGTCGATGTAAGATCTGCGTCCTAACACAGACGGGGTCCCAGGATCCCCTGGCTCCCCCGCTTCGAATGGATCCACTTCTGCATTGCTTTCCCCGGATCCACCCGTTTCGGGCTCCGATATTCGGGTGAACCCATAGAGGGCGTTATCGATCAGACGTTGGTAGATCGGGGGTGCGTTCTTCAATCCAAACGGCATCCGGGTCCACTCGAACAGGCCAAACGGTGTGATGAATGCGGATATTGCGCGAGCTCGATCCGTCATATTAACCACCCAGAAACCACTGGCCATGTCTAGAGAACAGTACCAGAGTACTTTATCCAGATCTTCCAACAGCTCATTGATCAGAGGCATCGGGTACACCATCAATCGAGTCAGGCTGTTAACCAGCCGGTAATCAATGCACAGACGTATATCCACCCCGTTCTTCTTAATGATGATTACCACCGGAGATGCCCACGGGAACGTTGAGAAGCTGATGATCTTGGCTTGCAGCAGGCCCTTAATCAGATCCGACAGTTTTTCTCGGAACTGAGGTGCCACCTTCCGCACCCTTTGAGCGATCGGTTTCGCGTCGCCGACATCGATGTCACATTTGACTCCGCGGGCGGCGGGCGGTAACGCATTACCTTTACCGATCAGCAGATGTCGGCTTTCCCAGATCTTCTGACGTAGACTATCCACTTCAGTGGGCTCGTTCGCCCCTGGATCCACTTGGATATCATCAATCGTGACCTCCTCTGTGGTCAGTGGTACCTCCGGGATCACCGCCATGCCTTCCCCAAGATCCTCGGCGTGTAGATCCCCGCCTTCATGGTAACAGACTTGTTCATCTTCAGTCTTTGTCGGATCCACCATTGGATCCAAGCACCGCGACTCTCCTTCGACTGGCATCCCTTCTGTCTTCGTGGGGTCGGGTATCCTGGTACTGGGGAAGCCACCAGTTGGATCGACTTGATCCTCTGGTAAGTTTACCCACGATGGTTCCTGCTTAGCTAGTGCGGCCACTCTCGACAAGGATCCAGACACTTTGCCCCATACAAAGTTAGGATCCACTCTGGGACGGCGGGATCTGGCGGTCCGGCTTCAGCCCTCTGCGATCCTTTATCCACCGACCCTGCGTTTTCTAGGGGCCGACGCTGGGGATCATCCCCGGTCTTGGATCCAACCTCCATCGCTTGGACCTCAATCCGACGATCCCTCTGCAGGATCTTTCGCGGAGTTGGATATGAAGGCCGATCCACCAAGGGGCCAGTTGGACCCGCCGGGTGCTCCATCTCTCCGAGAGATTCGATCTCGGTAGTCGCCTCGTACACCAGATTCTGCCATTCTTTGTAGCGGCGGGATCCCACTGACACATATCCAGGTCGCCTAGGGATACCGTCCCTCGCCAACCATCGCCCGATCTCCTCATAATGGTCCAGTAATAGTCTCTTGTCGCTGACGTTCGTGACCTGGAGGTATTGTGATCGACCTGGTCCCTGGATTACAGTAGGCACCCATTTCGCGCCCCGAGTAACCTACAGTTTCTCATGTTCCACCCACTTTAACCGATCTGGCAGCTCCCAGGTTTCCCCGGGCTCGATCCAGGTTGTCTTATCCGCCCTGATGATCCTCATCTTCGCTCCATACAACGGCCGCCGTCCGCTGAGCTGGATCCGCATCTCGTCAGGGAAACAAAGTGTCCCATCAGCCAGATCCAACCTCACTCCGGCTGGTACCATGAAATCCATCCCGAGGATGGCGTCTTGGCCTGCGAGATCTCCAACCCAAATATCGAACCAGTACACCAAACAACCTGCCAGCGTGATCTTGATCCGCGTTCTCCCATTCGTACGGTACACGCCTTCACCAATCCCAACACAATCTTGGATCCGACTCCCATCCACTTGGCACCCAACCTTACGAGCAAAGGCGGTATCTAGTATAGACACCTCGGCACCACTATCTAGGAGTAGGATAGCTTTTTCATTGTTGATCTTGCCCCCTACCTTGGCTTGTCTGAACCACTTTCCTGGGGCATGGTACTTCTAGTATCCACGGGACTCCCCTGTTAGCAGATCCATGGATCCAACATCCTCAGATCCACAGGATCCAGTGACCAGACAGACCTTAGGTGGATCTGCAGTGACCTCACCCTTGGTAGGTTCAAACCATCGACCATGTTGGCGTTTCTCCCAATAACCACGCGCCTCTCCCCTTTGTAGATCCAGGGTTGAAGAGACTTCGGATCTGGAAAACTCATCCACTTGGCGCAAACTAGAGATCTTGGCAACTGACACTTCATGTAGATCACGTGTATTATCGACTGGATCTAGGGTCCTGCTACCTGGATCTAGCGATGTCTTGTTTACAAATGCATAAATGCAATACCTAGAACGCTCGGCTCGTACCGGATTCAAACCCGGCGAGCGTCCTAGTTTAACATCTTCTCGGCCACTTCTGGCAACATCCCTCGGTGCTTGGCTGGGTCAAACCACTGGCGGATCTGGTTGTAGAATTCTTCCATCGGGCACTTGCCGACGTCGTGAATCTCGCCACACCCGCGACACACGTAGAAGCAATGATCCCCGGGATGACCTTTCTTGCCACACTTCTCACAGACCAGATGTTTCCAGCATCCAGATTCAGTGTGCTTCCGGGATCCGCACTGCGAACACCTGACTTGTGCTGCCCCGTCCATGAGATCTCGGGATCTGTACATCCCACGGTCCCCGGGTACGGTATCCCCCGACCGCGAGTTGTCTCCGGTCTTCGCCGTTCGATCGTTGGACGCAGTGAGACAGACTCGACGGTAATCTTCAGGGTCGGAGTCCGAACCGTCGGATCCTGACTCAGTTCCTGAGTCGGGCGCCGTGACTTGGTGGACACGTCGAGCTGGGGCCGTAGGCGTCGGAGCCTTTTGGCGATACTTGCCGGATCCGACCACCGCCTTCTTCTGGCGGTGTTTCGCGCGATCCACCGCCCGCAGCACTTCCTCAAGCTCGTCTGCGTCGGGAAGTCGTAACAGGGTCAGCCTGTCGGCCAGATCCACGTCTCCCAATGTCTCGATGAAATGATCCACGTGTTCCCGCAGTACCTTGGATCCCCCATCCTTGATCTTCAACTTGGCTCGTAGACCGGCCACATTTAGTCGATGTAGGTATTCTAGCGGGGATTCATCCGATCTGCGGCGAGCGTGGTAGTATTGTCGTGCCACCGACACTCCCAATCTGCAGTACTGGGTCTGGAAACTGCGCAGCAAATCTGGCCACTTGTTCCTAGTGGATCTGCCCAGCTGCCGATACCAGTTCCTGGCTGGCCCCCGCTAGCAGATCCGCAAAGGTCAAACACTTCTCAGCATCCGACGCTTGATCTCTCATGAGGGCCGACTTGACTTTGCTGATCCATGTTCTCGCTCGGTCCTCATCTTGATCCTTGCCCGTGAACTCCTTCAGATCCGATATGGCTGAGATCCGTACCCTCTGGATCATGGACGATCCACCTGCCCCGGCTGTGGCTGTTGCTACCACTGCTGACGAAGTGGATGGGCCATCCAGATCATCTGGGTCGAACTCATCATGGGAGTTGTCTCCCTCCACTGACTCCATCTCCACGTCTCGTGCTCCATGTTCGTGGAGCACTTGCACTTGTGGCACGGGCGCTCTCATACCCTGTTCGGCCAGGAAACGACTCATCGCAGCTTCGAAGTGTCGCTGCAGGGTGCCCGAGGAAGTGTCGGAAGAGCCTGTGGCCGTCTGGTCCACTGGCGAGACCGGATCCGTGAGGCGATTACCTTGAGCCCGATCTGACGATAATCCCACTGGCTTCTTGCCGGATCTGGCTCGATCCTGGCTGGATTGTGTCAGATCACGCGTAGGGCGTACTGGATCCCGAGCCTTCACGTTCACAGGGACTTCCTGTCCTCAGATCCTCGCCCGCGCTTCCAGCATGGATGCCCCGGAGGGTCCTAAAGTCATGCGTCGTGGTTCGGACGACGTATCTGACTCATCCTCAGCGGCGGATTCGTAGTTCGAGGACGCAGCTTGGCTGATCCTCGGCGACGACACCGGATCCATAGTGCGCGACCTTTCTCCGGTGATGGACTTAACTCTGGCAAAGAGGTCCCGCGTTGCGGATACTATGAGATCCAGGTCTAGCTCGAAGATATCCTCTGCGTCGAACACACCAGCTACGATGCCTGACTCCGTAAGCAAACGTAATAGATCTTTGACTGCCACCAACTTGTTCGCCGTTTTCGTTGGTGCTCTCACCGGTTCCCTTGGATCTTCGATCTGTCGTGGATTCAGGATCTGCGTGACAGGGTCTTGATGCAGGAAGTCGCGTAAAGCTTGGTGGCGATACACAAACTCGAGATCCTTGTCGGACCAGCTTGACCTGGATCCAGCTTGGTCTTCTTCCGACTCTGGAGCTTGCATCTTCTTCCGCGTAGTCTTACTCGTCTTCGTCTTCTTTCTCGTTTCTTCGACTAGCGGGCTTGGGTTTAGGTACGATGTTGGCTTAACCGGTGAATCTGCAAATGCATACCGTTTCGCCTTCACTTTCCCTTGTTTTGTTAGCGGATCTTGACTTGCGTCAAGATCCGCAGGGGTCCCCGAGGGGACCTGGGGAGGATAGAGAGGTTTCTCTTCTAGATCCGGATCCACCTCTCTTCCGTCGACAGAGTTCCTCCCAAAACTCCATCGATCCGCGGATCTTGTTTCATTCAGCAGCGTCTTCGTCGATCCGACCTCCGACGATGCCTCTTCCCCTGGCTCAATCTTCACTTGAGCATCTTCTTGGGACTCACGGTGAAATCCCGAGTCACCAAAAGATCCGGGCACGCGCACCATTGTGGTGTAGCGGGATCAGCAAAATCTGCGAGATTGCTGGATCCAACTTACCAACTGCGCCCAGACACCGACTAACGGAGGGGGTCCCCCGATGATCCGTGTTCTGCTGAACTTTCCTCACCTTGTGTACCCGTCGGTAGGGCGGGATCTTGCTCTCTCGGTAACTTCCGAAGAGTTCAAGTGGTGAAGCTTGAGTGTCTTGGCGAGACGTGGGGATGGGGTGGAGCAGCAGTGGAAAATCTTCACTCTGCGTCCGTGGATGGTTCCGTATCCTAAGCGAATATTCGAGCTTATGGATCCGGGGCCTAGATCGTTGATCCAGCCGTAGGGTTGCCTTGCGGGTGTGTTCCCTTGCCTTTGTGTTGTCCTTTACGTCGTACTTGCCGCCTCCTGTGACGGGATCTTGAGAGTTGAGATCTTCTAGGGTGTAACCGACCAAGTAGTAAATTCGGTTAACCTGTTGGATCTGCACGTGTATAGGAAAAGCTCACTAGGTTGTAGGATCTGGCCAATGTATTATCCAGTTATCACTACCAACACTAGGTTTGCAATTCCCAACCTTCTCCGAGCTCGTACGGCCAATGTAGTTCCGGTTCTTGAGGGCAGGAAGGCACTTGCGTGTTATCGTGCAAATAGAAGTCTGTATTGATACTTATGCCTATACCTGCCTGGATTTCTACCTTCTATGTCTTTCCCTCGTTAAATCCCTTACCAGGCTCGGCTGCATGTCCCTTCTTCCCTTGACCCATCATCCCAGCTGTATTATCTTCAGATCCACCGGATCCATGGCGTAATCATTATGGTCACCCTATTATGGGTACACTCATCCGGATCCAGGTCGCTTGGATCCACTTCACTGTAAGTGTACACTCGTCGTGGATCTGAGCTCTCCAATCATCCAACATCATCTCGCAACCGTCTGTGATCTCCATTGTCCCACGAAAGTTCGAGATCCACTGCATCCATCATCCCTATACCCTGGATCCAGGTCCCTCAAGGCGGGATCCTTCCTCCTTGGGTCCGAACTCGGAAGCATGGGATCCGGGGTACCTCGCGGTGGATCTTGACTCCTCGTTAGCCGTGGCTACTAGATCCACCTTCAGATGGCACCTACCACCATTCCTTCATAGGATCCACACTCGATCCACTGGTACATAGTATATCCCATATCCACCTAAGTAAATCCAGGTAAGGGTGGATCCGAGATAGGTCTCGGTGGATCTTGCCTTCCCGTACATCACTCATACCAGATCCATCGTCGTTCCGTACGGGGGGGGGCGCTCGTCATGGCAGATCCACCGCAGGCAACTTGCATCCGTGCCAGACAATCCAAACCCTCTCTAATCACTTGAAATTGTCACTGATTCGGGATAGTGACCCCGCGTCAGGCCCATTCTCTTATTTCTGAGAAAGCACTTCACCACAGAAGCATAGGATTAAATAGGGGAGCCGGAAGGGCCCCCAGAAGATAACAGAGCAGAATTTTCCTAGTCCAAGACACGTGTACACTTTTCCGGTAAGTGCCTGCATAGGGCTGGATTATGCCTGCCGTCGATACTCGAGAGGCATAGCTTGTAGGGTATTGACTGGTAGCACCAAGAGATTAGGTCGGTCTAGGTAGGACAAAGCCTCGCTACGCGCGAAAGAAAGCCCCGCATACTCAGCGGGTCGGTACGTCGGATAGCCCGGGTGCCGTAACACTTCTAGCTGAGCAGCCTCTGCGCTCGGTGACCTGTAAAAGCGCTCGCGCGCCGTCGTCCATCCTTTGGTGGAGGGCACAGGGTTTGTGAACGAGCTCCGCCGAACCAAACTCGGCGGAGCCTCGGAAGTGATCTGACTTGGTTAGTCGGAACCGAGTGGAAGCGAGCCACTCGTCTGTCCCGGAAGGGCCGGACCGCGAGAGGACCACCCTCTGCGCAGGCCATACAACCGCCGACCTAACTCGGCGATTCGTTGTGGTTTGTGTAAGGAATCCACATCTGACGGTATTTGTGTGGTCTACTACACCACAATCCCCTGGCTCTCGCGCTTCGAATAGATCCACCTCAGTATGACCTTCCCCGGATCTATCCCCTTCGAGCTCCGGTATTCGGGTAAATCCGTAGAGGGCATTATCGATCAGGCGTTGATAGATCTGGGGTGCATTCTTCAATCCAAACGGCATCCGGCTCCATTCGAACAGTCCAAATGGTGTGATGAATGCGGATATTGCGCGAGCTCGATCCGTCATGGTCACCACACAAAACCCACAGGCCATATCTAGAGAACAGTACCAGAGTACTTTATCCAAATCTTCCAATATCTCATTGATTAAAGGCATCGGCTATACCATCAGTCGGGTTAGGCCGTTAACCATCCGGTAATCAATACACAGACGTATATCCACTCCGTTCTTCATAACGATTATCACCACCGGAGATGCCCACGGGGATGTTGAGAAACTGATGATCTTGGCTTGCAGCAGGCCCTTAATCAGATCTGATAGTTTTTCTCGGAACTGAGGCGCCACCTTCCGCACCCTTTGAGCGATCGGTTTCGCGTCGCCGACATCGATGTCACATTTGACTCCGCGGGCAGCGGGCGGTAATGCATTACCTTTACCAATCAGCAGATGTCGGCTTTCCCAAATTTTCTGACGTAACCGATCCACTTCTGCGGGCTCGTTTGCCCCTGGATCCACTTGGATGTCGTCAATCGTGACCTCCTCTGTGGTCAGTGGTACCTCCGGGATCACCGCCATGCCTTCCCCAAGATCCTCGGCGTGTAGATCCCCGCCTTCATGGTAACAGACTTGTTCATCTTCAGTCTTTGTCGGATCCACCATTGGATCCAAGCACCGCGACTCTCCTTCAACTGTCATCCCTTCTGTCTTCGTAGGGTCGGGTATCCTGGTACCGGGGAAGCCACCAGTTGGATCGACTTGATCCTCTGGTAAGTTTACACACGACGGCTCCTGTTTAGCCAGTGTTGACACTCTCGACAGCGATCCAGGCACTTTGTCCAATGGAAAGCTTGGATCCACTTGTGGGTCAGCAGGATCTGGCGACCCGGCTTCAGTCCACTGCGATCCCCCATCCACCGACTCTGGGTTTTCTAAGCACCGGCGCTGGGTATCATCCCCGGTCTTGGATCCAATCTCTACCGCTTGGATCCCAATCCGACGATCCCTCTGTAGGATCTTTCGCGGAGTTGGGTATGAAGGCCGATCCACCAAGGGGCCAGTTGGCTCCGCCGGGAGCTCCACCTCTCCGAGAGATTCGATCTCGGTAGTCGCCTCGTACGCTAGATTCTGCCATTCTCTGTAGCGACGGGATCCCATTGACACATATCCAGGTCGCCTAGGGATACCGTCCTTCGCCAAACATCGCCCAATCTCCTTATAATGATCCAGTAATATTCTTGTCGCTGACATTCGTGCCCTGGAGGTATTGTGATCGACCTGGTCCTTGGATTACTGTAGGCACCCATTTCTATTGAGGGTTGCTGGTCTTGTTACTGTGTACCAGCTGTACCCATTAACCGGTCAACCTGAACCGGTCCAATACGATCCCGCTGTGATTATGGTACGTTGTTTATGCCACCCATGATTGGACGAGTAGAATGATTGGATGACCTAGGTAGTGAGGACAGTGTAAGCCCCGATAAATCAATCACTTTCGAATCTTCCTTCTTCCGCTCAAGTGCCTTCACTCCGGTCTCCGCACCAAGTGCAGAAGTCACTCCGTTCAGCCCCAAGCTTCGTTCCAACACCCCTACACCGTTAACAGGTTATGAGCCCAAGCACCATGTCCTCTGCCCATGACGCCTCGACCAAGGTCACCATCGACAAGTTCAACGGTGACAACTACGCGACGTGGAACCGCTACATGCGTGTCGTGTTTCTGACCAAGTCGGTATGGCACGTAGTGAACCGGGAAACGACGCCGAGCTTCACGGACATACGGACCAAGGACGACTACGTCAAGGCGAGCAACATTGCGTTCGGACTGATGTTGCTCCACATGAACGCGGACTACCATCACGTGGTTGATGACTGCGAGGAAGCGTGGGGCGCGTGGACGCGCTTGAAGACGCTGTATGGTGGGTCGCAGAAGGCTGGTCGCATCTACCTGAAGCGCCAACTCTTCAGCATGAAGATGTCGGAAGGCGGCAATGTCTTGCATCATTGCAACGAGGTCCTCAACATCAGCGCCAAGCTCAGCAGCATCGGCGCCAAGATGGAGGACGAGGACGTGGCGATCTGCTTACTGCGAAGTCTCCCCAAGAGCTACGAGAACGTCGTGCTCAATCTGGAGATGAGCAACGCAGAGCTGCGGTCACAAGACGTTGTGAAAGTGCTCACAAACGAGCACATCAAGCGACAAGGTGAGAAGACGGCGACGGTGAAGACTGAAAACGCGGCCAAGGCGTTTAACACCAACCGAGAGTCTCGCCAATGCACGTACTGCGGGAAGTTGGGGCACATGATTGACAACTGCTGGACCAAGCAGAAAGACGAGGGTCGAGGTGCTCGACGCGGCGGCAACGGCCGTGGACGCGGAGCTAACAACATCCAGTGGCGAAACGACGGCGACGACGACTACGACTACGATCGAGTAGCGTTCGCGGTTTCCCTGGAATGTGGAGTATCGACGAGCAAGAATGTGTCTGGAATGTGGGCGGTCGACAGTGGTGCCACACACCACATCTGTAACGACAAGTCCAAGTTCGCCAATCTCATCGAGCGCAATGAAGGCGAACTTTCGGTGGCCGACGGGAACAAGGCGGCTATCAAGGGTGTGGGGACCATCGTGGAAAGAGTGGTCCTGCCCAACGGCGCCGAGCGCGAGATCGAGATCAAGAACGCGCTCTATGTGCCTAACATGAGCAAGAATCTGCTTTCAGTACCGCAGATCAACAAGAACGGAAAGTTCCAGGTGGTGTTCGATGGCACCGAGATGCACATCTCACGCAAGGACTCGAATCAAGTGGTGGCATCGGCGGATCTCGTAGATGGACTCTACTGGCTTCGCACGCCTCTTCGATCAGCAAATGCGGCGACAACTGGAAAGACGGTCGACCTGCATGCGCGTATGGGTCACGCTCCAGTCGAGGTGCTTCGCAAGATGGTCGACAACAAGATGATCAAGGACGCGAAAGCACCTTCCAAGCCTAGCGGACCAAGTCTGTGTCGCGGCTGCCAGCAAGGCAAGATGGTCCAAAAACCATTCCCTAGCAACCGTGACAAGCGTCGTTACGACACCTTCGAGTTGCTTCACTTCGACATTTGCGGACCCATGGAGAAAGCCTCGCTTGGTGGCAGCAAGTATCTGCTACTGATCGTGGACGAAGCCAGCGGATGCATGAAGGGTTTCTGCCTGCGTGCCAAATCAGAAAGCGAAGACTGCATCAAGACGTACATCACGAAGGTGCAGAAGCAGTTTGGCAAGAAGGTCAAGTTCGTGCGACACGACGGTGCTCGTGAATTTGCGACCAACTCGCTCAAAGATTTCTACGAAGACGAAGGCATCGAGCAACAAACCACGGTTCCGTACGCGCACCAGACTAACGGCACGGCAGAGCGGGCCATCCGCACCATCGTCACGATCGGCCGCAGCATGCTGCATCATGCCAAGCTGGACAAGTGTTTCTGGGGTGAAGCGGCGATGACGGCCATCTACGTGAAGAACCGCCTGCCGTCACCAAAGATCGAGTGCAAGACTCCGTTCGAGATTGTGTACAAGTCCGCGCCGAGTGTGAAACACATGCGCGTCTTCGGCTGTCGAGCTTTCATCTTAACTCCGAAGGAGAAACGGCTCAAGTGGGACCCGAAGGCTCGCGCCGGATTGTTCCTGGGTTACGAAGAAGTATCCAAGGCGTATCGACTTTATGTCATCGAGGCGGGACAGGTGGTTATCAGTCGCGATGTCAACTTCGATGAATCGACCTTTGGACTTTCAGAGCCAATTTTCGATGAAGACGTCGACGACCTGGACTTCGAATCTCTCGACATCGACAATGACGGTTCGCGTCAGACGGAGCACAGGCAGGCAGGGAAACGCAAGAGTCGCCCGAGTGACGAAGATGAATCTGCCACAAGACCGCGAGCTACGCGTCATCGACCCGGACTGGAAGAAGCAAGTGCGCCGACCAATTCGTCTTCACGTCGAGCAGACGTAAACGAAGAAGAAAAAGATGAAGAATCGACTCCCCCCGTGTTTTGGCGTGCAAGTGCCAACGCAGTCGAAGCTGCGGTGGATTTATCGGAGCCGGCGACTTTTTGTTAACGGTGTAGAGGTGTTGGGACGAAGCTCGGGGCTGAACGGAGTGACTTCTGCACTTGGTGCGGAGACCGGAGTGACGGCACTTGAGCGGAAGAAGGAAGATTCGAAAGTGATTGATTTATCGGGGCTTACACTGTCCTCACTACCTAGGTCATCCAATCATTCTACTCATCCAATCATTCTGTACTCGTCCAATCATTCTACTCGTCCAATCATGGATGGCATAAACAACGTACCATAATCACAGCGGGATCGTATTGGACCGGTTCAGGTTGACCGGTTAATGGGTACATCTGGTACATCTGGTACACAGTACCAAGACCAGCAACCCTCAATACTCCCCCTCAATGCGAACACGCGTGGATGCCGAGAGCAGCTGCTAGGTCCATGTGACGAGGCCCTGGGAGCGCCTTCGTCATGGTGTCAGCCAGCATCACAGAAGTCTCGCAATACTCGAGCTTGACTTCACCACGCTTGACTTCATCGCGGATGTGGTGGTACTTGATGTCGATGTGCTTGGCGCGGCCGTGGTTCACAGGATTCTTCGTCATCTTGATGCACGACTGGTTGTCTTCTTGGATCTTGAGGTCGGGTCCAGTCTCATTGGCAGCTGCTAATATCTCGCACAGTAGGCGATGAATCCACTTGCCTTCTTAAATTGCCAGACTGGGCGCGATGTACTCCGCTTCGCTTGTAGACAGCGAAACACTTGACTGCTTCTTGCTGCCCCAGCTCACTGGCGCACCCATCAGCATGAACGTGTAGCCGGAAGTTGACTTGCGGTCCGCGAGGTCACCAGCCCAGTCTGCGTCAGAGTATCCGCGAAAGTCGATGCCGTTACCCGGCTTGTAGCAGATTCCATGCGTCTTGGTGCCTTGCAGGTAGCGAAAGATACGCTTGACCGCAACCCAGTGTTCTTCTTGGGGATTCTCCATGAAGCGCGACACATAGCCCACCGCGTACGCAATATCTGGACGCGTCGCGGTCATCAGGTGCATTAGTGCACCAACAGCTTCGCGAAACGGAGCTTGTACCTTGGTCGCCGCGTCGCTTGGAACCAGTCGAGTGCTTATATCCACCGGACTCACCACAGCCTTGCACTCGTCTATACCAAAGCGCTTCAGGATGTCATCCACATAACGCCGTTGGCTCATCGTCACGCTGCCGTCCGGACCGTCTACCAATTCGATCCCAAGGACGAACACACACTTGCCGCTGTCAGTCATTTCGAAGCGTGTCTTGAGGTCGTCCTTCGTGCGTGAGATCAGCTCGGGTGAGCTTCCGGTGACCAGGACATCGTCGACGTAGACCAGTATGAGTACACAGTGGCCATCAACAACTTTGATGTAGAGGCACGGGTCAAAGGCCGAAACTTGAAAGCCGATAGAGCATACGAACTCGTCGAAGGTCTTGTTCCACACGCGCGAAGCTTGTTTTACACCGTAAATGGCCTTCACCAATTCCAGGCAGTCGAAGTCACCGTCGAGCTCGACACCTTCGGGAACCACGCAAAACACGATTTCCCTCATCACGCCGTACAGGAATGCCGTCACCACGTCTAGTTGGTCTAGCGGCCAGCCAAAGTACTTGGCCAAAGCGATCACCATGCGCAACGTCACGTACTTGACAACCGGCGAGAACGTCTCAGTGTAGTCGATGCCGTACTTTTGCTTGAAGCCCTTGGCCACGAGGCGTGCCTTGTACTTCTTGATCGATCCGTCCGCTTTGCGCTTGATCTTGAACACCCACTTGGTATCAATAGCGCGTTGTCCGTTAGGCAGCTTAGCAGCACGGAACACTCCTCGAAGTCGCATCGACTTGAGCTCAGCACGAATTGCTTTGCGCCAGTGCACTTGGTCGGGGCCGTTCACCGCTTCTTGAAAAGTTGCCGGCTCCGATAAATCCACCGCAGCTTCGACTGCGTTGGCACTTGCACGCCAAAACACGGGGGGAGTCGATTCTTCATCTTTTTCTTCTTCGTTTACGTCTGCTCGACGTGAAGACGAATTGGTCGGCGCACTTGCTTCTTCCAGTCCGGGTCGATGACGCGTAGCTCGCGGTCTTGTGGCAGATTCATCTTCGTCACTTGGGCGGCTCTTGCGCTTCCCCGCCTGCCTGTGCTCCGTCTGACGCGAACCGTCATTGTCGATGTCGAGAGATTCGAAGTCCAGGTCGTCGACGTCTTCATCGAAAATTGACTCTGAAAGTCCAAAGGTCGATTCATCGAAGTTGACATCGCGACTGATAACCACCTGCCCCGCCTCGATGTCATAAAGTCGATACGCCTTGGATACTTCTTCGTAACCCAGGAACAATCCGGCGCGAGCCTTCGGATCTCACTTGAGCCGTTTCTCCTTCGGAGTTAAGATGAAAGCTCGACAGCCGAAGACGCGCATGTGTTTCACAATCGGCGCGGACTTGTACACAATCTCGAACGGAGTCTTGCACTCGATCTTTGGTGACGGCAGGCGGTTCTTCACGTAGATGGCCGTCATCGCCGCTTCACCCCAGAAACATTTGTCCAGCTTGGCATGATGCAGCATGCTGCGGCCGATCGTGACGATGGTGCGGATGGCCCGCTCTGCCGTGCCGTTAGTCTGGTGCGCGTACGGAACCGTGGTTTGTTGCTCGATGCCTTCGTCTTCGTAGAAATCTTTGAGCGAGTTGGTCGCAAATTCACGAGCACCGTCGTGTCGCACGAACTTGACCTTCTTGCCAAACTGCTTCTGCACCTTCGTGATGTACGTCTCGATGCAGTCTTCGCTTTCTGATTTGGCACGCAGACAGAAACCCGTCATGCATCCGCTGGCTTCGTCCACGATCAGTAGCAAATACTTGCTGCCACCAAGCGATGCTTTCTCCATGGGTCCGCAAATGTCGAAGTGAAGCAACTCGAAGGTGTCGTAACGACGCTTGTCACGGTTGCTAGGGAATGGTTTTTGGACCATCTTGCCTTGCTGGCAGCCGCGACACTGACTTGGTCCGCTAGGCTTGGAAGGTGCTTTCGCGTCCTTGATCATCTTGTTGTCGACCATCTTGCGAAGCACCTCGACTGGAGCGTGACCCATACGCGCATGCAGGTCGACCGTCTTTCCAGTTGTCGCCGCATTTGCTGATCGAAGAGGCGTGCGAAGCCAGTAGAGTCCATCTACGAGATCCGCCGATGCCACCACTTGATTCGAGTCCTTGCGTGAGATGTGCATCTCGGTGCCATCGAACACCACCTGGAACTTTCCGTTCTTGTTGATCTGCGGTACTGAAAGCAGATTCTTGCTCATGTTAGGCACATAGAGCGCGTTCTTGATCTCGATCTCGCGCTCGGCGCCGTTGGGCAGGACCACTCTTTCCACGATGGTCCCCACACCCTTGATAGCCGCCTTGTTCCCGTCGGCCACCGAAAGTTCGCCTTCATTGCGCTCGATGAGATTGGCGAACTTGGACTTGTCGTTACAGATGTGGTGTGTGGCACCACTGTCGACCGCCCACATTCCAGACACATTCTTGCTCGTCGATACTCCACATTCCAGGGAAACCGCGAACGCTACTCGATCGTAGTCGTAGTCGTCGTCGCCGTCGTTTCGCCACTGGATGTTGTTAGCTCCGCGTCCACGGCCGTTGCCGCCGCGTTGAGCACCTCGACCCTCATCCTTCTGCTTGGTCCAGCACTTGTCAATCATGTGCCCCAACTTCCCGCAGTACGTGCATTGGCGAGACTCTCGGTTGGTGTTGAACGCCTTAGCCGCGTTTTCAGTCTTCACCGTCGCCGTCTTCTCACCTTGTCGCTTGATGTGCTCGTTTGTGAGCACTTTCACAACGTCTTGCGACCGCAGCTCTGCGTTGCTCATCTCCAGATTGAGCACGACGTTCTCGTAGCTCTTGGGGAGACTTCGCAGTAAGCAGATCGCCACGTCCTCGTCCTCCATCTTGGCGCCGATGCTGCTGAGCTTGGCGCTGATGTTGAGGACCTCGTTGCAATGATGCAAGACATTGCCGCCTTCCGACATCTTCATGCTGAAGAGTTGGCGCTTCAGGTAGATGCGACCAGCCTTCTGCGACCCACCATACAGCGTCTTCAAGCGCGTCCACGCGCCCCACGCTTCCTCGCAGTCATCAACCACGTGATGGTAGTCCGCGTTCATGTGGAGCAACATCAGTCCGAACGCAATGTTGCTCGCCTTGACGTAGTCGTCCTTGGTCCGTATGTCCGTGAAGCTCGGCGTCGTTTCCCGGTTCACTACGTGCCATACCGACTTGGTCAGAAACACGACACGCATGTAGCGGTTCCACGTCGCGTAGTTGTCACCGTTGAACTTGTCGATGGTGACCTTGGTTGAGGCGTCATGGGCAGAGGACATGGTGCTTGGGCTCATAACCTGTTAACGGTGTAGGGGTGTTGGAACGAAGCTTGGGGCTGAACGGAGTGACTTCTGCACTTGGTGCGGAGACCGGAGTGAAGGCACTTGAGCGGAAGAAGGAAGATTCGAAAGTGATTGATTTATCGGGGCTTACACTGTCCTCACTACCTAGGTCATCCAATCATTCTACTCGTCCAATCATGGGTGGCATAAACAACGTACCATAATCACAGCGGGATCGTATTGGACCGGTTCAGGTTGACCGGTTAATGGGTACAACTGGTACACAGTACCAAGATCAGCAACCCTCAATAAGACCCGACCTCGAACCTTGATGCAAGTTCTTGGAGATATGTGGGTGAAGCTTCGTGGCGACAGTCCTTTGGACTCGGCGGGGAGGCCCATCAAGACAGATGACCAAATGACTCGTTACTTTTTTGCTCTCTATGAGCGTCATCATTGGAACGTCGAGTCAAGTGTGTTGATGGGTCTCCATCCTGAAGTCAACCTGACTGCCACGCCCGCTCAGCTTGCTGAAGTGTATGAGCTGTGGCAGGTGTACAAGCGCGAGCGCAAACGCCGTGGTGATACCCTACGATCTTTGGTTGTCGCTGTCTACGACCAGCTTTACTCGGCGGTCACCCAGAAGCTCGGCGATGAATCTGCTCCTCTTGTGGATGCTGATGTTTATTTCGATCCGTCCGTTCCCCATTACTCTCCTGTTAACCTTTCGTGGGTTCCATCCGGGAGAGACTGGGTTCAGTGTGCTCACGACGTGGATCTAGCCGAGCCCTGGCGAGCTTGGTGGCTAACCGACCCGGCGGTTCACCCGTATAACACATGCTTCCGCGCTCGGAACGTGGACTTCTTGGTTTTCGCTCCGCGCTGTATGGACCCTCAGGTTGTTGACGACGCGATCGAAGAAGACTTCGATCTTGCCGAACAAGCGCCTCCTGCGTACGCTCAGGGTGCTCCACCTCGGCTGAATCGTCAAGGTATCCACATCTTCGCTGGGTCTTCAATCGATGAGCTCGGCTCGGATGACGAGAGTGCGTCTGATGAAGACTCAGCGGACGACTGGTTGGGTTCTCCTAATCTCCGAGGCGCGTCTCCGAGTATGTCTCTGTTTGGCACTCCACTTCCAAGTGGAACGGACCCGCCACAACCCACGTCAGCCGAGTCGGGTTCTGAGGCACCGGTTCTTCTTCCACCTGCTTCGGCGTCAGTCTCTTTAGCTAGCTCGGCGATGATACTTCTTGCCACGGCTGCGGATGTTGCATCTCCTTCCGCAGTTTCTCAAGGGGCGACGTCTGCTACGCCGCCACGCCTCCAATCGTCGAGTCCGCTGAGCTCTTCCCAGTTGTCTCCGTCGGGTTCAACTCTCTTGGAGTCCGGATCGCCTTCTTTTTAATTTTCTTCTTTTGACTGAGCGTCCCGTAGGTATCGTTCAGGACTTCATTTCGTAATTATTCAGTATATGTAATTTCGACACAGTAGCATTCCATCTCAACTCGGCCTGTGTCGTCCGCTGAGCTGGTGTAACATTTGGTGCAATAACTGTTAATCCTCATCTGCAACTTGCACCATTTGCAGACGGTTTTCACGCTTCTTCTGTCATAGATAGTCAAACAGGAGACCTCCACATGACAAATTCGACAGTGGTTCTCAAGTAGGTTCATCGTAGCCGACCCACTTAACCTTAAGCTTTCGTTGTGACCGGGACGTACTCGTGGATAATGGTGGCTCGTCGTCGCGGATTGCTTCGACTTCATACTGGTTCATACTTGTGCCTAGCTCCCAGCTATCTTCAGGCAGTAATTCTTCTTCAAAGTCAAATCGCTGAGTCTCTTCGAGGTCGGCGATTAGCCTCGTCTTTGGTCTTCCGCCGAGTTCGGTGACTGCCTTCAGACGTGATACATGGACCACTGGGTAGAACCTATATCCGCTCTTGTCGGGTAACTCCAATTCATAGGCGAATTCTTCCATCTTCTTCTTTACCCTGAATAGTCCATGCCATCGATGGGCTAACTTCTTGGTTAGGCCCGACTTGACTCGCTCCATAAACAACCAGACTTGATCTCCTTCTTTGAACAAGGATTCAGTGGATTCATCGCCTAGTTCTGCAACTCTATCTTCGTCACCTGCTGTGTTGGGAATGGATTTTTTCTCCTTTTTGCTCAGTGCTTCGTTGTGCTCTCGAGCTCGTCGTACCTTCACTCGCACTTGGAACTCAGCCGCTAATCGAAGGGCAACTTCTCGCTGCCTGTTCGCTTCTCGGCGCCACTCGACTGCGTCCGCCGAGTTGGCTGAGCGTCCCTGTCCACGTCGTATTGAGCTCGTCATAGCTTTGAGTGTAGACTTGGCGTCCCAACCATGTACCAGATAGAAAGGGGTTTCCCGCCGAGTCGAGTCTCTTGAGTTGTTGATAACTATTGAGGGTTGCTGGTCTTGGTACTGTGTACCAGTTGTACCCATTAACCGGTCAACCTGAACCGGTCCAATACGATCCCGCTGTGATTATGGTACGTTGTTTATGCCACCTATGATTGGACGAGTAGAATGATTGGACGAGTACAGAATGATTGGATGAGTAGAATGATTGGATGACCTAGGTAGTGAGCACAGTGTAAGCCCCGATAAATCAATCACTTTCGAATCTTCCTTCTTCCGCTCAAGTGCCTTCACTCCGGTCTCCGTACCAAGTGCAGAAGTCACTCCGTTCAGCCCCAAGCTTCGTTCCAACACCTCTACACCGTTAACAGGTTATTAGCCCAAGCACCATGTCCTCTGCCCATGACGCCTCGACCAAGGTCACCATCGACAAGTTCAACGGTGACAACTACGCGACGTGGAACCGCTACATGCGTGGCGTGTTTCTGACCAAGTCGGTATGGCACGTAGTGAACCGGGAAACGACGCCGAGCTTCACGGACATCCGGACCAAGGACGACTACGTCAAGGCGAGCAACATTGCGTTCGGACTGATGTTGCTCCACATGAACGCGGACTACCATCACGTGGTTGATGACTGCGAGGAAGCGTGGGGCGCGTGGACGCGCTTGAAGACGCTGTATGGTGGGTCGCAGAAGGCTGGTCGCATCTACCTGAAGCGCCAACTCTTCAGCATGAAGATGTCGGAAGGCGGCAATGTCTTGCATCATTGCAACGAGGTCCTCAACATCAGCGCCAAGCTCAGCAGCATCGGCGCCAAGATGGAGGACGAGGACGTGGCGATCTGCTTACTGCGAAGTCTCCCCAAGAGCTACGAGAACGTCGTGCTCAATCTGGAGACGAGCAACGCAGAGCTGCGGTCGCAAGACGTTGTGAAAGTGCTCACAAACGAGCACATTAAGCGACAAGGTGAGAGAAGACGGCGACGGTAAAGCCTGAAAACGCGGCCAAGGCGTTTAACACCGACCGAGAGTCTCGCCAATGCACGTACTGCGGGAAGTTGGGGCACATGATTGACAAGTGCTGGACCAAGCAGAAGGATGAGGGTCGAGGTGCTCAACGCGGCGGCAACGGCCGTGGACGCGGAGCTAACAACATCCAGTGGCGAAACGACGGCGACGACGACTACGACTACGATCGAGTAGCGTTCGCGGTTTCCCTGGAATGTGGAGTATCGACGAGCAAGAATGTGTCTGGAATGTGGGCGGTCGACAGTGGTGCCACACACCACATCTGTAACGACAAGTCCAAGTTCGCCAATCTCATCGAGCGCAATGAAGGCGAACTTTCGATGGCCGACGGGAACAAGGCGGCTATCAAGGGTGTGGGGACCATCGTGGAAAGAGTGGTCCTGCCCAACGGCGCCGAGCGCGAGATCGAGATCAGGAACGCGCTCTATGTGCCTAACATGAGCAAGAATCTGCTTTCAGTACCGCAGATCAACAAGAACGGAAAGTTCCAAGTGATGTTCGATGGCACCGAGATGCACATCTCACGCAAGGACTCAAATCAAGTGGTGGCATCGGCGGATCTCGTAGATGGACTCTACTGGCTTCGCACACCTCTTCGATCAGCAAATGCGGCGACAACTGGAAAGACGGTCGACCTGCATGCGCGTATGGGTCACGCTCCAGTCGAGGTGCTTCGCAAGATGGTCGACAACAAGATGATCAAGGACGCGAAAGCACCTTCCAAGCCTAGCGGACCAAGTCAGTGTCGCGGCTGCCAGCAAGGCAAGATGGTCCAAAAACCATTCCCTAGCAACCGTGACAAGCGTCGTTACGACACCTTCGAGTTGCTTCACTTCGACATTTGCGGACCCATGGAGAAAGCATCGCTTGGTGGCAGCAAGTATTTGCTACTGATCGTGGACGAAGCCAGCGGATGCATGACGGGTTTCTGTCTGCGTGCCAAATCAGAAAGCGAAGACTGCATCGAGACGTACATCACGAAGGTGCAGAAGCAGTTTGGCAAGAAGGTCAAGTTCGTGCGACACGACGGTGCTCGTGAATTTGCGACCAACTCGCTCAAAGATTTCTACGAAGACGAAGGCATCGAGCAACAAACCACGGTTCCGTACGCGCACCAGACTAACGGCACGGCAGAGCGGGCCATCCGCACCATCGTCACGATCGGCCGCAGCATGCTGCATCATGCCAAGCTGGACAAATGTTTCTGGGGTGAAGCGGCGATGACGGCCATCTACGTGAAGAACCGCCTGCCGTCACCAAAGATCGAGTGCAAGACTCCGTTCGAGATTGTGTACAAGTCCGCGCCGATTGTGAAACACATGCGCGTCTTCGGCTGTCGAGCTTTCATCTTAACTCCGAAGGAGAAACGGCTCAAGTGAGATCCGAAGGCTCGCGCCGGATTGTTCCTGGGTTACGAAGAAGTATCCAAGGCGTATCGACTTTATGACATCGAGGCGGGGCAGGTGGTTATCAGTCGCGATGTCAACTTCGATGAATCGACCTTTGGACTTTCAGAGCCAATTTCCGATGGTGACGTCGACGACCTGGACTTCGAATCTCTCGACATCGACAATGACGGTTCGCGTCAGACGGAGCACAGGCAGGCGGGGAAGCGCAAGAGCCGCCCAAGTGACGAAGATGAATCTGCCACAAGACCGCGAGCTACGCGTCATCGACCCGGACTGGAAGAAGCAAGTGCGCCGACCAATTCGTTTTCACGTCGAGCAGACGTAAACGAAGAAGAAAAAGATGAAGATCAAGATGAAGAATCGACTCCCCCCGTGTTTTGGCGTGCAAGTGCCAACGCAGTCGAAGCTGCGGTGGATTTATCGGAGCCGGCAACTTTTCAAGAAGCGGTGAACGGCCCCGACCAAGTGCACTGGCGCAAAGCAATTCGTGCTGAGCTCAAGTCGATGCGACTTCGAGGAGTGTTCCGTGCTGCTAAGCTGCCTAACGGACAACGCGCTATTGGTACCAAGTGGGTGTTCAAGATCAAGCGCAAAGCGGACGGATCGATAGAGAAGTACAAGGCACGCCTCGTGGCCAAGGGCGTCAAGCAAAAGTACGGCATCGACTACACTGAGACGTTCTCGCCGGTTGTCAAGTACGTGACGTTGCGCATGGTGATCGCTTTGGCCAAGTACTTTGGCTGGCCGCTGGACCAACTAGACGTGGTGATGGCATTCCTGTACGGCGTGATGAGGGAAATCGTGTTTTGCGTGGTTCCCGAAGGTGTCGAGCTCGACGGTGACTTCGACTGCCTGGAATTGGTGAAGGCCATTTACGGTCTAAAACAAGCTTCGCGCGTGTGGAACGAGACCTTCGACGAGTTCGTATGCTCTATCGGCTTTCAAGTTTCGGCCTTTGACCCGTGCCTCTACATCAAAGTTGTTGATGGCCACTGTGTACGCATACTGGTCTACGTCGACGATGTCCTGGTCACCGGAAGCTCACCCGAGCTGATCTCACGCACGAAGGACGACCTCAAGACACGCTTCGAAATGACTGACAGCGGCAAGTGTGTGTTCGTCCTTGGGATCGAATTGGTAGACGGTCCGGACGGCAGCGTGACGATGAGCCAACGGCGTTATGTGGATGACATCCTGAAGCGCTTTGGCATGGACGAGTGCAAGGCTGTGGTGAGTCCGGTGGATATAAGCACTCGACTGGTTCCAAGCGACGCGGCGACCAAGGTACAAGCTCCGTTTCGCGAAGCTGTTGGTGCACTAATGCACCTGATGACCGCGACGCGTCCAGATATTGCGTACGCGGTGGGCTATGTGTCGCGCTTCATGGAGAATCCCCAAAAAGAACACTGGGTTGCGGTCAAGCGTATCTTTCGCTACCTGCAAGGCACCAAGACGCATGGAATCTGCTACAAGCCGGGTAACAACATCGACTTTCGCGGATACTCTGACGCAGACTGGGCTGGTGACCTCGCGGACCGCAAGTCGACTTCCGGCTACACGTTCATGCTGATGGGTGCGCCAGTGAGCTGGGGCAGCAAGAAGCAGTCAAGTGTCTCGCTGTCTACGAGCAAAGCGGAGTACATCGCGCTCAGTCTGGCAATTCAAGAAGGCACGTGGATTCATCGCCTACTGTGCGAGATCTTAGCAGCTGCCAATGAGACTGGACCCGACCTCAAGATCCAAGAAGACAACCAGTCGTGCATCAAGATGACGAAGAATCCTGTGAACCACGGCCGCGCCAAGCACATCGACATCAAGTACCACCACATCCGCGATGAAGTCAAGCGTGGTGAAGTCAAGCTCGAGTATTGCGAGACTTCTGTGATGCTGGCTGACACCATGACGAAGGCGCTCCCAGGGCCTCGTCACATGGACCTAGCAGCTGCTCTCGGCATCCACGCGTGTTCGCATTGAGGGGGAGTATTGAGGGTTGCTGGTCTTGGTACTGTGTACCAGATGTACCAGTTGTACCCATTAACCGGTCAACCTGAACCGGTCCAATACGATCCCGCTGTGATTATGGTACGTTGTTTATGCCATCCATGATTGGACGAGTAGAATGATTGGACGAGTACAGAATGATTGGATGAGTAGAATGATTGGATGACCTAGGTAGTGAGGACAGTGTAAGCCCCGATAAATCAATCACTTTCGAATCTTCCTTCTTCCGCTCAAGTGCCTTCACTCCGGTCTCCGCACCAAGTGCAGAAGTCACTCCGTTCAGCCCCAAGCTTCGTTCCAACACCCCTACACCGTTAACAGGTTATGAGCCCAAGCACCATGTCCTCTGCCCATGACGCCTCAACCAAGGTCACCATCGACAAGTTCAACGGTGACAACTACGCGACGTGGAACCGCTACATGCGTGTCGTGTTTCTGACCAAGTCGGTATGGCACGTAGTGAACCGGGAAACGACGCCGAGCTTCACGGACATCCGGACCAAGGACGACTACGTCAAGGCGAGCAACATTGCCTTCGGATTGATGTTGCTCCACATGAACGCGGACTACCATCACGTGGTTGATGACTGCGAGGAAGCGTGGGGCGCGTGGACGCGCTTGAAGACGCTGTATGGTGGGTCGCAGAAGGCTGGTCGCATCTACCTGAAGCGCCAACTCTTCAGCATGAAGATGTCGGAAGGCGGCAATGTCTTGCATCATTGCAACGAGGTCCTCAACATCAGCGCCAAGCTCAGCAGCATCGGCGCCAAGATGGAGGACGAGGACGTGGCGATCTGCTTACTGCGAAGTCTCCCCAAGAGCTACGAGAACGTCGTGCTCAATCTGGAGACGAGCAACGCAGAGCTGCGGTCGCAAGACGTTGTGAAAGTGCTCACAAACGAGCACATTAAGCGACAAGGTGAGAGAAGACGGCGACGGTAAAGCCTGAAAACGCGGCCAAGGCGTTTAACACCGACCGAGAGTCTCGCCAATGCACGTACTGCGGGAAATTGGGGCACATGATTGACAAGTGCTGGACCAAGCAGAAGGATGAGGGTCGAGGTGCTCAACGCGGCGGCAACGGCCGTGGACGCGGAGCTAACAACATCCAGTGGCGAAACGACGGCGACGACGACTACGACTACGATCGAGTAGCGTTCGCGGTTTCCCTGGAATGTGGAGTATCGACGAGCAAGAATGTGTCTGGAATGTGGGCGGTCGACAGTGGTGCCACACACCACATCTGTAACGACAAGTCCAAGTTCGCCAATCTCATCGAGCGCAATGAAGGCGAACTTTCGATGGCCGACGGGAACAAGGCGGCTATCAAGGGTGTGGGGACCATCGTGGAAAGAGTGGTCCTGCCCAACGGCGCCGAGCGCGAGATCGAGATCAGGAACGCGCTCTATGTGCCCAACATGAGCAAGAATATGCTTTCAGTACCGCAGATCAACAAGAACGGAAAGTTCCAAGTGGTGTTCGATGGCACCGAGATGCACATCTCACGCAAGGACTCGAATCAAGTGGTGGCATCGGCGGATCTCGTAGATGGACTCTACTGGCTTCGCACGCCTCTTCGATCAGCAAATGCGGCGACAACTGGAAGGACGGTCGACCTACATGCGCGTATGGGTCACGCTCCAGTCGAGGTGCTTCGCAAGATGGTCGACAACAAGATGATCAAGGACGCGAAAGCACCTTCCAAGCCTAGCGGACCAAGTCTGTGTCGCGGCTGCCAGCAAGGCAAGATGGTCCAAAAAACCATTCCCTAGCAACCGTGACAAGCGTCGTTACGACACCTTCGAGTTGCTTCACTTCGACATTTGCGGACCCATGGAGAAAGCCTCGCTTGGTGACAGCAAGTATTTGCTACTGATCGTGGACGAAGCCAGCGGATGCATGACGGGTTTATGTCTGCGAGCCAAATCAGAAAGCGAAGACTGCATCAAGACGTACATCACGAAGGTGCAGAAGCAGTTGGGCAAGAAGGTCAAGTTCGTGCGACACGACGGTGCTCGTGAATTTGCGACCAACTCGCTCAAAGATTTCTACGAAGACGAGGGCATCGAGCAACAAACCACGGTTCCGTACGCGCACCAGACTAACGGCACGGCAGAGCGGGCCATCCGCACCGTCGTCACGATCGGCCGCAGCATGCTGCATCATGCCAAGCTGGACAAGTGTTTCTGGGGTGAAGCGGCGATGACGGCCATCTACGTGAAGAACCGCCTGCCGTCACCAAAGATCGAGTGCAAGACTCCGTTCGAGATTGTGTACAAGTCCGCGCCGATTGTGAAACACATGCGCGTCTTCGGCTGTCGAGCTTTCATCTTAACTCCGAAGGAGAAACGGCTCAAGTGGGACCCGAAGGCTCGCGCCGGATTGTTCCTGGGCTACGAAGAAGTATCCAAGGCGTATCGACTTTATGACATCGAGGTGGGGCAGGTGGTTATCCGTCGCGATGTCAACTTCGACGAATCGACCTTTGGACTTTCAGAGCCAATTTCCGATGGTGACGTCGACGACCTGGACTTCGAATCTCTCGACATCGACAATGACGGTTCGCGTCAGACGGAGCACAGGCAGGCGGGGAAGCGCAAGAGCCGCCCAAGTGACGAAGATAAATCTGCCACAAGACCGCGAGCTACGCGTCATCGACCCGGACTGGAAGAAGCAAGTGCGCCGACAAATTCGTCTTCACGTCGAGCAGACGTAAACGAAGAAGAAAAAGATGAAGATCAAGATGAAGAATCGACTCCCCCCGTGTTTTGGCGTGTAAGTGCCAACGCAGTCGAAGCTGCGGTGGATTTATCGGAGCCGGCGACTTTTCAAGAAGCGGTGAACGGCCCCGACCAAGTGCACTGGCGCAAAGCAATTCGTGCTGAGCTCAAGTCGATGCGACTTCGAGGAGTGTTCCGTGCTGCTAAGCTGCCTAACGGACAACGCGCTATTGATACCAAGTGGGTGTTCAAGATCAAGCGCAAAGCGGACGGATCGATCAAGAAGTACAAGGCACGCCTCGTGGCCAAGGGCTTCAAGCAAAAGTACGGCATCGACTACACTGAGACGTTCTCGCCGGTTGTCAAGTACGTGACGTTGCGCATGGTGATCGCTTTGGCCAAGTACTTTGGCTGGCCGCTAGACCAACTAGACGTGGTGACGGCATTCCTGTACGGCGTGATGAGGGAAATCGTGTTTTGCGTGGTTCCCGAAGGTGTCGAGCTCGACGGTGACTTCGACTGCCTGGAATTGGTGAAGGCCATTTACGGTCTAAAACAAGCTTCGCGCGTGTGGAACGAGACCTTCGACGAGTTCGTATGCTCTATCGGCTTTCAAGTTTCGGCCTTTGACCCGTGCCTCTACATCAAAGTTGTTGATGGCCACTGTATACTCATACTGGTCTACGTCGACGATGTCCTGGTCACTGGAAGCTCACTTGAGCTGATCTCACGCACGAAGGACGACCTCAAGACACGCTTCGAAATGACTGACATCGGCAAGTGTGTGTTCGTCCTTGGGATCGAATTGGTAGACGGTCCGGACGGCAGCGTGACGATGAGCCAACGGCGTTATGTGGATGACATCCTGAAGCGCTTTGGTATAGACGAGTGCAAGGCTGTGGTGAGTCCGGTGGATATAAGCACTCGACTGGTTCCAAGCGACGCGGCGACCAAGGTACAAGCTCCGTTTCGCGAAGCTGTTGGTGCACTAATGCACCTGATGACCGCGACGCGTCCAGATATTGCGTACGCGATGGGCTATGTGTCGCGCTTCATGGAGAATCCCCAAAAAGAACACTGGGTTGCGGTCAAGCGTATCTTTCGCTACCTACAAGGCACCAAGACGCATGGAATCTGCTACAAGCCGGGCTGGGGCAGCAAGAAGCAGTCAAGTGTTTCGCTGTCTATGAGCGAAGCGGAGTACATCGCGCTCGGTCTGGCAATTCAAGAAGGCACGTGGATTCATCGCCTACTGTGCGAGATCTTAGCAGCTGCCAATGAGACAGGACCCGACCTCAAGATCCAAGAAGACAACCAGTCGTGCATCAAGATGACAAAGAATCCTGTGAACCACGGCCGCGCCAAGCACATCGACATCAAGTACCACCACATCCGCGATGAAGTCAAGCTCGAGTATTGCGAGACTTCTGTGATGCTGGCTGACACCATGGCGAAGGCGCTCCCAGGGCCTCGTCACATGGACCTAGCAGCTGCTCTCGGCATCCACGCGTGTTCGCATTGAGGGGGAGTATTGAGGGTTGCTGGTCTTGGTACTGTGTACCAGATGTACCAGATGTACCCATTAACCGGTCAACCTGAACCGGTCCAATACGATCCCGCTGTGATTATGGTACGTTGTTTATGCCATCCATGATTGGACGAGTAGAATGATTGGACGAGTACAGAATGATTGGATGAGTAGAATGATTGGATGACCTAGGTAGTGAGGACAGTGTAAGCCCCGATAAATCAATCACTTTCGAATCTTCCTTCTTCCGCTCAAGTGCCTTCACTCCGGTCTCCGCACCAAGTGCAGAAGTCACTCCGTTCAGCCCCAAGCTTCGTCCCAACACCTCTACACCATTAACACTCCGGTCTCCGCACCAAGTGCAGAAGTCACTCCGTTCAGCCCCAAGCTTCATCCCAACACCTCTACACCATTAACAAAGGTGTCGAGCTCGACGGTGACTTCGACTGCCTGGAATTGGTGAAGGCCATTTACGGTCTAAAACAAGCTTCGCGCGTGTGGAACGAGACCTTCGACGAGTTCGTATGCTCTATCGGCTTTCAAGTTTCGGCCTTTGACCCGTGCCTCTACATCAAAGTTGTTGATGGCCACTGCGTACTCATACTGGTCTACGTCGACGATGTCCTGGTCACCGTAAGCTCACCCGAGCTGATCTCACGCACGAAGGACGACCTCAAGACACGCTTCGAAATGACTGACAGCGGCAAGTGTGTGTTCGTCCTTGGGATCGAATTGGTAGACGGTCCGGACGGCAGCGTGACAATGAGCCAACGGCGTTATGTGGATGACATCCTGAAGCGCTTTGGTATAGACGAGTGCAAGGCTGTGGTGAGTCCGGTGGATATAAGCACTCGACTGGTTCCAAGCGACGCGGCGACCAAGGTACAAGCTCCGTTTCGCGAAGCTGTTGGTGCACTAATGCACCTGATGACCGCGACGCGTCCAGATATTGCGTACGCGGTGGGCTATGTGTCGCGCTTCATGGAGAATCCCCAAAAAGAACACTGGGTTGCGGTCAAGCGTATCTTTCGCTACCTGCAAGGCACCAAGACGCATGGAATCTGCTACAAGCCGGGCTGGGGCAGCAAGAAGCAGTCAAGTGTTTCGCTGTCTATGGGCGAAGCGGAGTACATCGCGCTCGGTCTGGCAATTCAAGAAGGCACGTGGATTCATCGCCTACTGTGCGAGATATTAGCAGCTGCCAATGAGACTGGACCCGACCTCAAGATCCAAGAAGACAACCAGTCGTGCATCAAGATGACAAAGAATCCTGTGAATCACGGCCGCGCCAAGCACATCGACATCAAGTACCACCACATCCGCGATGAAGTCAAGCTCGAGTATTGCGAGACTTCTGTGATGCTGGCTGACACCATGGCGAAGGCGCTCCCAGGGCCTCGTCACATGGACCTAGCAGCTGCTCTCGGCATCCACGCGTGTTCGCATTGAGGGGGAGTATTGAGGGTTGCTGGTCTTGGTACTGTGTACCAGATGTACCAGATGTACCCATTAACCGGTCAACCTGAACCGGTCCAATACGATCCCGCTGTGATTATGGTACGTTGTTTATGCCATCCATGATTGGACGAGTAGAATGATTGGACGAGTACAGAATGATTGGATGAGTAGAATGATTGGATGACCTAGGTAGTGAGGACAGTGTAAGCCCCGATAAATCAATCACTTTCGAATCTTCCTTCTTCCGCTCAAGTGCCTTCACTCCGGTCTCCGCACCAAGTGCAGAAGTCACTCCGTTCAGCCCCAAGCTTCGTCCCAACACCTCTACACCATTAACACTCCGGTCTCCGCATCAAGTGCAGAAGTCACTCCGTTCAGCCCCAAGCTTCATCCCAACACCTCTACACCATTAACAAAGGTGTCGAGCTCGAGGGTGACTTCGACTGCCTGGAATTGGTGAAGGCCATTTACGGTCTAAAACAAGCTTCGCGCGTGTGGAACGAGACCTTCGACGAGTTCGTATGCTCTATCGGCTTTCAAGTTTCGGCCTTTGACCCGTGCCTCTACATCAAAGTTGTTGATGGCCACTGTGTACGCATACTGGTCTACGTCGACGATGTCCTGGTCACCGGAAGCTCACCCGAGCTGATCTCACGCACGAAGGACGACCTCAAGACACGCTTCGAAATGACTGACAGCGGCAAGTGTGTGTTCGTCCTTGGGATCGAATTGGTAGACGGTCCGGACGGCAGCGTGACGATGAGCCAACGGCGTTATGTGGATGACATCCTGAAGCGCTTTGGCATGGACGAGTGCAAGGCTGTGGTGAGTCCGGTGGATATAAGCACTCGACTGGTTCCAAGCGACGCGGCGACCAAGGTACAAGCTCCGTTTCGCGAAGCTGTTGGTGCACTAATGCACCTGATGACCGCGACGCGTCCAGATATTGCGTACGCGGTGGGCTATGTGTCGCGCTTCATGGAGAATCCCCAAAAAGAACACTGGGTTGCGGTCAAGCGTATCTTTCGCTACCTGCAAGGCACCAAGACGCATGGAATTTGCTACAAGCCGGGTAACAACATCGACTTTCGCGGATACTCTGACGCAGACTGGGCTGGTGACCTCGCGGACCGCAAGTCGACTTCCGGCTACACGTTCATGCTGATGGGTGCGCCAGTGAGCTGGGGTAGCAAGAAGCAGTCAAGTGTTTCGCTGTCTACGAGCGAAGCGGAGTACATCGCGCTCAGTCTGGCAATTCAAGAAGGCAAGTGGATTCATCGCCTACTGTGCGAGATCTTAGCAGCTGCCAATGAGACAGGACCCGACCTCAAGATCCAAGAAGACAACCAGTCGTGCATCAAGATGACAAAGAATCCTGTGAATCACGGCCGCGCCAAGCACATCGACATCAAGTACCACCACATCCGCGATGAAGTCAAGCTCGAGTATTGCGAGACTTCTGTGATGCTGGCTGACACCATGGCGAAGGCGCTCCCAGGGCCTCGTCACATGGACCTAGCAGCTGCTCTCGGCATCCACGCGTGTTCGCATTGAGGGGGAGTATTGAGGGTTGCTGGTCTTGGTACTGTGTACCAGATGTACCAGATGTACCCATTAACCGGTCAACCTGAACCGGTCCAATACGATCCCGCTGTGATTATGGTACGTTGTTTATGCCATCCATGATTGGACGAGTAGAATGATTGGACGAGTACAGAATGATTGGATGAGTAGAATGATTGGATGACCTAGGTAGTGAGGACAGTGTAAGCCCCGATAAATCAATCACTTTCGAATCTTCCTTCTTCCGCTCAAGTGCCTTCACTCCGGTCTCCGCACCAAGTGCAGAAGTCACTCCGTTCAGCCCCAAGCTTCGTCCCAACACCTCTACACCATTAACACTCCGGTCTCCGCATCAAGTGCAGAAGTCACTCCGTTCAGCCCCAAGCTTCATCCCAACACCTCTACACCATTAACAAAGGTGTCGAGCTCGACGGTGACTTCGACTGCCTGGAATTGGTGAAGGCCATTTACGGTCTAAAACAAGCTTCGCGCGTGTGGAACGAGACCTTCGACGAGTTCGTATGCTCTATCGGCTTTCAAGTTTCGGCCTTTGACCCGTGCCTCTACATCAAAGTTGTTGATGGCCACTGCGTACTCATACTGGTCTACGTCGACGATGTCCTGGTCACCGTAAGCTCACCCGAGCTGATCTCACGCACGAGAGACGACCTCAAGACACGCTTCGAAATGACTGACAGCGGCAAGTGTGTGTTCGTCCTTGGGATCGAATTGTGGTGAAGTGCTTTCTCAGAAATAAGAGAATGGGCCTGACGCGGGGTCACTATCCCGAATCAGTGACAATTTCAAGTGATTAGAAAGGATTTGAGTTGGTGGCACGGATGCAAGTTGCCGGTGGTGGATTAGCCATGACGAGCAGCGCCCCGTATGAAATGACGATGGATCTGGTATGAGCGATGTACGAGAAGGCAAGATCCACCAAGACTTACCTCGGATCCACCCTTACTTGGATTCACCTAAATGGATATGGGATATACTATATAAGAGTGGATCGGGTGTGGATCATATGAAGGAAGGATGGTAGGTGCCCTCTAAAGGTGGATCTAGTAGCCACGGCTAACGAGGAGTCAAGATCCACCGCGAGGTGACCCGGATCCCATGCTTCCGAGTTCGGATCCAAGGAGGGAGGATCCCGCCTTGAGGGACCTGGATCCAGGGTATAGGTATGATGGATGCAGTGGATCTCGAAGTCTCGTGGGAAAATGGAGATCACAGACGGTTGCGAGATGATGTTGGATGATTGGAGAGCTCAGATCCACGACGAGTGTGCACTTTCAGTGAAGTGGATCCAAGCGACCTGGATCCTGATGAGTGTACCCATAATAGGGTGACCATAATGATTACGCCATGGATCCGGTGGATCTGAAGATAATACAGCTGGGGTGATGGGTCAAGGGAAGAAGGGACATGCAGCCGAGCCTGGTAAGGGATTTAGCAGATGAAAGACATAGAAGGTAGAAATCCAGGCAGGTATAGGCTTAAATATCAATACAGAACTCAATTTGCACAATATCACGCAAGTGCCTTCCTGCCCTCAAGAACCGGAACTACATTTGGCCGTACGAGCTCGGAGAAGGTTGGGAATTGCGAATCTAGTGTTGGTAGTGATAACTGGATAATACATTGGCCAGATCCTACAACCTAGTGAGCTTTTCCTTTACTTGTGCAGATCCGACAGGTTAACCGAATTTACTACTTGGTCGGTTACACCCTAGAGGCTCTCAACTTTCAAGATCCCGTCACAGGAGGCGGCAAGTACGACGCAAAGGAACTACAAAGGCAAGGGAACACACCCGCAAGGCAACCCTACGGCCAGATCCACGATCTAGGCCCCGGATCCATAAGCTCGAATATTCGCTTAGGATTCGGAATCATCCACGGACGCAGAGTGAAGATTTTCCACTGCTGCTCCACCCCATCCCCACGTCTCGCCAAGACGCTCAAGCTTCACCACTTGAACTCTTCGGAAGTTACCGAGAGAGCAAGATCCCGCCCTACCGACGGGTACACAAGGTGAGGAAAGTTCAGCAGAACACGGATCATCGGGGGACCCCCTCCGTTAGTCGGTGTCTGGGTGCAGTTGGTAAGTTGGATCCGGCAATTTCGCAGATTTTGCTGATCCCGCTACACCACAATGGTGCGCGTGCCCGGATTCGAACCAGGGATTTCACCGTGGGTCCCAAGAAGATGCTCAAGTGAAGATTGAGCCAGGGGAAGAGGCGTCGTCGGAGGTCGGATCGACGAAGACGCTGCTGAATGAAACAAGATCCGCGGATCGATGGAGTTTTGGGAGGAACTCTGTCGACGGAAGAGAGGTGGATCCGGATCCGGATCTAGAAGAGAAACCTCTCTATCCTCCCCAGGTCCCCTCGAGGACCCCTGCGGATCTTGACTTGCGTCAAGATCCGCTAACAAAACAAGGGAAAGTGAAGGCGAAACGGTATGCATTTGCAGATTCACCGGTTAAGCCAACATCGTACCTAAACCCAAGCCCGCTAGTCGAAGAAACGAGAAAGAAGACGAAGACGAGTAAGACTACGCGGAAGAAGATGCAAGCTCCAGAGTCGGAAGAAGACCAAGCTGGATCCAGGTCATGCTGGTCCGACAAGGATCTCGAGTTTGTGTATCGCCACCAAGCTTTACGCGACTTTCTGCATCAAGATCCTGTCATGCGGATCCTGAATCCACGACAGATCGAAGATCCAAGGGAACCGGTGAGAGCATCAACAAAAACAGCGAACAAGCTGGTGGCAGTCAAAGATCTATTACGTTTGCTTACGGAGTCGGGCATCGTAGCTGGTGTGTTCGACGCAGAAGATATCTTCGAGCTAGACCTTGATCTCATAGTATCCGCGACGCGGGACCTCTTTGCTAGAGTTAAGTCCATCACCGGAGAAAGGTCGCGCACTATGGATCCAGTGTCGTCGCCTAGGATCAGCCAAGCTGCGTCCTCAAACTACGAATCCGCCGCTGAGGATGAGTCAGATACGTCGTCCGAACCACGACGCATGACTTTAGGACCCTCCGGGGCATCCATGCTGGAAGCGCGGGCGAGGATCCGAGGACAGGAAGTCCCTGTGAACGTGAAGGCTCGGGATCCAGTACGCCCTACCCGTGATCTGATACAATCCAGCCAGGATCGAGCCAGATCCGGCAAGAAGCCAGTGGGATTATCGTCAGATCGGGCTCAAGGTAATCGCCTCACGGATCCGGTCTCGCCAGTGGACCAGACGGCCACAGGCTCTTCCGACACTTCCTCGGGCACCCTGCAGCGACACTTCGAAGCTGCGATGAGTCGTTTCCTGGCCGAACAGGGTATGAGAGCGCCCGTGCCACAAGTGCAAGTGCTCCACGAACATGGAGCACGAGACGTGGAGATGGAGTCAGTGGAGGAAGACAACTCTCATGATGAGTTCGACCCAGATGATCTGGATGGCCCATCCCCTTCATCAGCGGTGGTAGCAACAGCCGCAGCCGGGGCAGGTGGATCGTCCATGATCCAGAGGGTACGGATCTCAGCCATACCGGATCTGAAGGAGTTCACGGGCAAGGATCAAGATGAGGACCGAGCGAGAACATGGATCAGCAAAGTCAAGTCGGCCCTCATGAGAGATCAAGCGTCGGATGCTGAGAAGTGTTTGACCTTTGCGGATCTGCTAGCGGGGCCAGCCAGGAACTGGTATCGGCAGCTGGGCAGATCCACTAGGAACAAGTGGCCAGATTTGCTGCGCAGTTTCCAGACCCAGTACTGCAGATTGGGAGTGTCGGTGGCACGACAATACTACCACGCTCGCCGCAGATCGGATGAATCCCCGCTAGAATACCTACATCGACTAAATGTGGCCGGTCTACGAGCCAAGTTGAAGATCAAGGATGGGGGATCCAAGGTACTGCGGGAACACGTGGATCATTTCATCGAGACATTGGGAGACGTGGATCTGGCCGACAGGCTGACCCTGTTACGACTTCCCGACGCAGACGAGCTTGAGGAAGTGCTGCGGGCGGTGGATCGCGCGAAACACCGCCAGAAGAAGGCGGTGGTCGGATCCGGCAAGTATCGCCAAAAGGCTCCGACGCCTACGGCCCCAGCTCGACGTGTCCACCAAGTCACGGCGCCCGACTCAGGAACTGAGTCAGGATCCGACGGTTCGGACTCCGACCCTGAAGATTACCGTCGAGTCTGTCTCACTGCGTCCAACGATCGAACGGCGAAGACCGGAGACAACTCGCGGTCGGGGGATACCGTACCCGGGGACCGTGGGATGTACAGATCCCGAGATCTCATGGACGGGGCAGCACAAGTCAGGTGTTCGCAGTGCGGATCCCGGAAGCACACTGAATCTGGATGCTGGAAACATCTGGTCTGTGAGAAGTGTGGCAAGAAAGGTCATCCCGGGGATCATTGCTTCTACGTGTGTCGCGGGTGTGGCGAGATTCACGACGTCGGCAAGTGCCCGATGGAAGAATTCTACAACCAGATCCGCCAGTGGTTTGACCCAGCCAAGCACCGAGGGATGTTGCCAGAAGTGGCCGAGAAGATGTTAAACTAGGACGCTCGCCGGGTTTGAATCCGGTACGAGCCGAGCGTTCTAGGTATTGCATTTATGCATTTGTAAACAAGACATCGCTAGATCCAGGTAGCAGGACCCTAGATCCAGTCGATAATACACGTGATCTACATGAAGTGTCAGTTGCCAAGATCTCTAGTTTGCGCCAAGTGGATGAGTTTTCCAGATCCGAAGTCTCTTCAACCCTGGATCTACAAAGGGGAGAGGCGCGTGGTTATTGGGAGAAACGCCAACATGGTCGATGGTTTGAACCTACCAAGGGTGAGGTCACTGCAGATCCACCTAAGGTCTGTCTGGTCACTGGATCCTGTGGATCTGAGGATGTTGGATCCATGGATCTGCTAACAGGGGAGTCCCGTGGATACTAGAAGTACCATGCCCCAGGAAAGTGGTTCAGACAAGCCAAGGTAGGGGGCAAGATCAACAATGAAAAAGCTATCCTACTCCTAGATAGTGGTGCCGAGGTGTCTATACTAGATACCGCCTTTGCTCGTAAGGTTGGGTGCCAAGTGGATGGGAGTCGGATCCAAGATTGTGTTGGGATTGGTGAAGGCGTGTACCGTACGAATGGGAGAACGCGGATCAAGATCACGCTGGCAGGTTGTTTGGTGTACTGGTTCGATATTTGGGTTGGAGATCTCGCAGGCCAAGACGCCATCCTCGGGATGGATTTCATGGTACCAGCCGGAGTGAGGTTGGATCTGGCTGATGGGACACTTTGTTTCCCTGACGAGATGCGGATCCAGCTCAGCGGACGGCGGCCGTTGTATGGAGCGAAGATGAGGATCATCAGGGCGGATAAGACAACCTGGATCGAGCCCGGGGAAACCTGGGAGCTGCCAGATCGGTTAAAGTGGGTGGAACATGAGAAACTGTAGGTTACTCGGGGCGCGAAATGGGTGCCTACTGTAATCCAGGGACCAGGTCGATCACAATACCTCCAGGTCACGAACGTCAGCGACAAGAGACTATTACTGGACCATTATGAGGAGATCGGGCGATGGTTGGCGAGGGACGGTATCCCTAGGCGACCTGGATATGTGTCAGTGGGATCCCGCCGCTACAAAGAATGGCAGAATCTGGTGTACGAGGCGACTACCGAGATCGAATCTCTCGGAGAGATGGAGCACCCGGCGGGTCCAACTGGCCCCTTGGTGGATCGGCCTTCATATCCAACTCCGCGAAAGATCCTGCAGAGAGATCGACGGGTTGAGATCCAAGCAATGGAGGTTGGATCCACGACGGGGGACGATCCCCAGAGTCGGCCCTTAGATAGCGCAGGGTCGGTGGATGAAGGATTGCAGAGGGCTAAAGCCGAACAGCCGGATCCAAGCTTTCCACTGGATAAAGTGCCTGGATCCCTATCGAGAGTGGCAACACTAGTCAAACCCGAACTGTCGGGTTTAGACTCGTTAGAGGACCGGCTGGATCCGACTGGTGGCTTCCCCAGTACCAGGATACCCGACCCCACGAAGACAGAAGGGATGACGGTCGAAGGAGAGTCGCGGTGCCTGGATCCAAGGGTGGATCCGACAAAGACCGAAGATGAACAAGTCTGCTACCGTGAAGGCGGGGATCTACACGCCGAGGATCTTGGAGAAGGCATGGCGGTGATCCCGGAGGTACCACTGACCACAGAGGAGGTCACGATTGATGATATCCAAGTGGATCCAGGGGCGAACGAACCCACTGAAGTGGATCGTCTACGTCAAAAGATCTGGGAAAGCCGACATCTGCTGATCGGTAAGGGTAATGCGTTACCGCCCGCCGCCCGCGGAGTCAAATGTGACATCGATGTCGGCGACGCGAAACCGATCGCTCAAAGGGTGCGGAAGGTGGCACCTCAGTTCCGAGAAAAACTGTCGGATCTGATTAAGGGCCTGCTGCAAGCCAAGATCATCAGCTTCTCAACGTCCCCATGGGCATCTCCGGTGGTGATCATCATTAAGAAGAACGGGGTGGATATACGACTGTGCATTGACTACCGGCTGGTTAACAGCCAGACTCGATTGATGGTGTACCCAATGCCTCTAATCAATGAGCTGTTGGAAGATTTGGATAAAGTACTCTGGTACTGTTCTCTAGACATGGCCAGTGGTTTCTGGGTGGTTACTATGACGGATCGAGCTCGCGCAATATCCGCATTCATCACACCGTTTGGACTGTTCGAGTGGACCCGGATGCCGTTTAGATTGAAGAACGCACCCCAGATCTACCAACGCCTCATCGATAACGCCCTCTAGGGGTTCACCCGAATACCGGAGCCCGAAACGGGTGGATCCGGGGAAAGCAATGCAGAAGTGGATCCATTCGAAGCGGGGGAGCCAGGGGATCCTGGGACCCCGTCTGTGTTAGGACGCAGATCTTACATCGACGACATTCTGATCCCGGCGGAATCGTGGGATCAGTTGTGCGAAAGAGTGACATCCCTACTAGAGGCGTGTACTAAGTGGAATCTCTCTATCAGTGTGGTAAAGAGCTATTGGGGGATGCGCAAGATGGATTACTTAGGCCATCGAGTTTCCAAGGAGGGATTGGAGGCGAATCCTAAGGACCTGTCTTCATTAGCCGATTTGTCCTTCCCACAGTCGTTACGAGCGATGCAATCCTTCTTGGGCAGTTTGAACTACTACAGTCGGTTCATCGAGGATTACGCCCTGTTTGCCGCGGTATTGTATGAATTAAGATAGGTAGATTTTGCTGCGATGACCACTCCAGCTGTCCGGATGAAAATCCAACAAGCTCTGGCCCGGGAGATGTCGGATCCACGAAGGGATCCAAGTGGTACGACGTCAGAAGAGGACCTAGCACAGGAGCTGGATCCACCCCGGGACCAACGGAGAGAGGATCCAGTCTGGATAGAGACGACGGATCAGAACGTGGAAAAGGCAGAATCTCGGTGGATCCGAGCTCAACACGCATTCGTGGAACTGAGGAACAGGATCGCGACCACACCTATCCTCCGTCATTTCGATCCGGAACGTCAACCTACGGTGATAGTTTATGCCAGTGACTGGGCAGTCTCAGCAGCTCTGGTACAAGAACATGAGGGGATCTGTCATCCAGTCACCTTCGTCAGCCGGACACTGAAGCCGAATGAACTGAGCTACGGAGCGGTGGAGAAAGAGATACTCGCGCTCCTGCGCGTGTTGGATCTGAATTACAACCTGCTAGTGGGAAGATCCATCCGGATCCTGACTCGACACTCTACGCTAGCCTGGCTGTTCAAGTCGGCCGGGTTACAAGGACGTTTGGGACAGTGGGCAGCTTTACTCTCGCCTTGGACGCTGGAGATTGTGAAATGTTCGAAAGGGGAAGACGAGATCCTGGGAGTCTTGGCCGCGAGCATCACTCCTCGAGCTAAGATGGATGAGGCGCTGACTAAGATCGCTGCTAAGAAAGAGCCCAAACGCCGGATCCAGATCCCGATCCCGACGGTACAGGTGGATGAGGATCTGTACGTCCTGAGTTTCGATGGATCCGCTCGTGTACGACGCGGAGGAGGAGCATACAGTGCAATACTGTGGAGACTTCCCGGATGGGAAGTTGTACGGGCCAGATCCACTTACGCGGAAGGCCTCACCGTTAATGAAGCGGAGTATAACGGACTCCTTCTGGGTTTGGATTTACTAAAGGGACAAGATCCAAAACGGCTGGTGATTTGTGGGGATTCAAATTTGGTAATCAGACAGGTGCGAGGTGAGATCGACTGCAAGGCCCCGGCCCTAACACTGTTACGGCAGAAAGTGATGATCACCTGCGTGATTGGATGAATCACGAGTTGGTGCATGTCAAGCGGGATTGGAATGCTAGTGCAGATAGCTTGGCCAGTGCCGCTTTACGGAATCAATGTGGTGTCGAAGTGGAGAGAGAGGCCGAGCATCAGGATCTCGTGACGTTGAACCGACTAGATGAGGTGGTGGTGGTTGGATCCGGGAAAAGGACAGTCCAGGTAATGGCTGTCACTAGGTCCAGAGGAAGGATTGGATCCAGCCCTCAGATCCTCGATGAAACATTCGTGAAGAGAGTCCGCATTGAGCGGATCCTCAAAGCACAGAACGAGGAAGCGTGGATCCTGGGACTAAATAAGTATCTGATGGGGGATGTACGAGACTTAAGCCGGGAGGATGCCAAATCCTACAGCGTTATGGCTACGGATTACGCAGTGGATCTGAATGACTTGCTCTTCTATTGCCCCCCTACGAAGAGAGTCCACGAGGATCGGGATGGATTGATGAGATTGGTGATGCCAGAAACCTTACAACAGGATGTCCTACACCACTACCACGCTAGTTTAGAAGGTGGACATCAGGGGATTGGTCGGACCTACCAACGGATCCGGGAATGTTTCCGCTGGAGGGGACTATTCAAGAGCGTACAACGATATGTCGGTGAATGTGTGGATTGTGAGACAGGCAAGGGCAGGCCCACGATCGAAGGGGAGTCACCTGGGAATGTCCAAGCGACTTACCCTTTCCAAATTATAGCCATGGATCATATCCCCTCGTTGCCCAAGTCGTTCAAAGGAAACACAGAATTGTTGATTTGGGTGGACCTGTTTACCGGATACGTGATAGCCAAAGCTAGTGCGCCTAGAACTGCGCAAACCATTGCTGAATCGTACGAGGAGTGCGTTTTCCGAAGATTTGGAGCTAGCGAGATGATTAGACATGATCGGGAGCCAGATTTTATGTCTGATTTCTTTCGAGCATTCAACCGGATCCTGGGGCAGCGACAGCGAGCAACCATGGCATATCGTCCCCAAGCTAACGGGTCGGCCGAACGCATGGTGCAGACGATCACGAGAGCACTCAAGATGTATGTCCAGGATTTGGATCAGAGGGATTGGGATGAGTACGCAGAACGACTCCCCTTCGCGATAAACACCGCCCAAGACAGGATCCGGGGTGATACCCCATTTTACTTGGTACATGGGTGGGATCCCAAATCCACCCTGGAAGCGGCCATCCCAGTATGCAGCACCAAGAAGAGAAACCGAGATCCTAGGCGATGGCGATACCAAGTCCAGAAATACTACCGGCAAGCTAGATCCCAGGTGAACGAACGACTGCGGAGTGCGATACAGGATCGAGCGGATCGACACAACGAAGACGCCCGTCCACATCAAATCCAAGAGGGATCGCAGGTGTGGCTTTATTCGGATCGAGTGAAAGAAGGGTACGCCCGCAAATTGGCCCATCTATGGCATGGACCGTTCCGGGTGAGCGAGAAGATTGGAGAACATGCGGTAAGGCTGGAAACGGCAGGTACCGAATATCGCCTGTTCCCTGTAGTACACGTATCCAAGCTGAAGTTGGTCAAAGAATATCCGGATCGGCCGCAGATCCGTCTTTCGGTAGATGTATCCGACCGCGTCGACTTCGACGAAGTTCTCCTACCGGAAGATAGTTGGAATGTGGATCTCGAAGCCGACGAGTTCGAAGTCGAGAAGATCACCGATATGAGATCGGGGAAGCGAACTAGATACGGACGGATTTACCGTGAATTTCTGGTGCATTGGCGTGGATATGACGAACTCAGTTGGGTAGACGAGGCAGATCTGAACTGTGGAGCATTACTCTATGATTTCTTGAGGGATCGTACGAATCGTAACAGATTCAGCGTGATGCAGTCTCATGAAGAAGAGTAGGGAGGGGATCCATGGATGTGAGTTGGTCATATCGATGGGAGAATGAAGAAGGACCCACAGGAAGGGTGTGGGTCAGGAGGAGGAGGATCGCTGATATGAGTTGGTCACATCGGAAAGAAAGAGAAGACGAATCCACAGGGTGGATTAGGAGGAAGGTGTGAATGTTTATGCATAAGAGTGACGTTTTACGTGTGAGGAGTCCTGCTTGATCTCAAGCACGAGCTTTCAAGGGCCCGAACTATACTGACCCGATTGAACCTGGGTCATTGGCGCTAGATCCGGATGAAATCCAGGCGCGGATCCAACCGGATCCGGGATCCCGCCCAGATCCAGGTGTACGATGAAAGGGTGGATCCCGCCCAGATCCAGGTGTACGATGAAAGGGTGGATCCCGCCCAGATCCAGGTGTACACTGAAAGGGTGGATCCCGCCCAGATCCAGGTGTACACTGAAAGGGTGGACTAGATTTCTCAACCGACGAAGGAATGTTGTAAGCATATTCAAGTAAGAGAGTGTGAAATATAATAGCTTATGCAAAAGGCTAGCTCGACCCAGTATCCAGTCGCTAGTTACTGCTACGAAATGAATCCACGAAGACTGAAACTGGGGGCGTGGCGTCAAAGAGTGATGAGGATCAGGTAGTCTTGGGCTGAACATTGAAGAACTTGCCCACTAGACGCTGGATCTGGCGTCCTGGGTGTTGGCTCAGGTCCCCGCGAAACTGGATGCGCCAAGGCTCGGCTTCGTCGACCTCTCGCAAGGCTTCCAATAGGCTCGTGGGTTCTGGGCGATGGAGGTTGGGATCCTCCAAGTTGGCTTGACGGGATACGGATCCCGGAAACCAAGCTACCTTATCCCCGCGTCGGGGAAGATGCAAGAAGGATGGATCCAGCAAAATATCCACGTCACACCAACCGTCCTGGATTGCTAACACGAGGATCACAAGGACTCTCTTCCAAGCTCGGCCCGCATGGCTACGTCGGTTACCACGCTGCTTGTTGAAGTTGGACAACCAAGTCGAACCCTGCAGTTGATTCCGAGAGATGGGGAACCGGTGAGTGCCCTCCCATATAGCAACCCGGTGCTTGGAGGCGAAATCCCGGAACGCCCGAACGAATATCCCGAGTCGCCCACGCACATCACCCCTGAAGCTAACCGGATCCACCGGTGTGGTGACCAGCGTATCCTACGGGGCAGCACTTGTCAGTTCTTCCACGAGAGGTCTGGTTATGAGCGAATCCACGTACCCGGCCCTCGGGATGGCGTCCGCTGTCCGAGGGAATATCCACTCAGCCCGAAAAGGCAACTCCGGAAACAGGACCGTGATCTTCATGGAGATGACCGCGACTCGGTTCAATTTCTTGGCCGACCAAGGCTCGATGTCTCTGGTAGCGAAGGCCACAGGAGCACGTCTACCAGGAATGAAAGCGGCATCCGGACCGAACGGAGCCACGGGGAGCATCCCTGGCAGTGACGAGTTAGGGGGAGCGGGGATCAAGACGGATCCAGGGGATCCGCCACCGTGAGACGATCCCGGGGATCCGCCACCATGAGGCGATCCTGGGGAACAGCCACCATGGGGCGATCCTGGAGATCCACCACCATGAGGCGACCCCCCCCTCCGCCAGATCCAAGGAGTCCGCCACCACGAGGCGACCCCCTCCCACCATCACTACCCGATCCACCGTCACTGTCGACTTGGATCGCGGATCCCGCAGTGTCGCCTCCGGATCCGGCTGTGCCAGCGACTTGTGGAGGCGGCGTCGAGAGAGATCTCCGCCGGGCTTCGGATCGGGATTGGGATAGAGCCCGCCGCGTGTCTTCCTCCAAGGCCTCCTCAGCGGCTCGAGCCTCCTCCGAATCCTCTGGACTCTCGTCGTCGTCGTCGTCGTCGTCATCGTCCTCATCGCTCAGAGTGAAGGGATACGGGCCGGAAGACGACGTACGCTTTGACGACGGTCGGTTAGGAGGCCCTGAGCCGTCGGACCAGTCGGATTCCTCATCCTCGTCGTCCTCCGAGCTACCAAGTCCACATCCAGGGGGAATGACACGTTTGGTTTTCCCCTTCCCGGGTCCAGTACGGGCCGGCGGAGGGTTGGTGGAAGCGGGCTGGGGAACGGCGGGCGTCGTCACCGAAGGACCAGCGGTGGATCCCGTCTTGGACGCCGATCCCGGTTTGGATGCGGCCGTAGATCCCGTTTTGGCCGTCGATCCGGACTTGGACACCGTTGATCCTGTTTTGGATGGGGCAACCGATCCAGTCTTGGACGCCGTAGACCCAGTCTTGGGTCCGGATCCAGTCTTGGACGCCGTAGACTCAGTCTTGGGTCCGGATCCAGATTTTGACGTAGCAGCAGTGGATCCAGCCTTGGATCCCACTCCCGCTTTGGACGTAGCAACGGGTCCAGTCTTGGACGCCGTAGACCCAGTCTGGGGTCCGGATCCAGACTTGGACGTAGTGGCAGATCCAGTCTTGGACGCCGAGGTAGACTTGGATCTAGCGGTGGATCCAGACTTGGATCCGGCACCCGACTTCGAGGGAGAAGCGGAAGCGGAAGTCTTGGACGCGGGTGTAGATCCCGCCTTGGACACAGAAGTGGATCCCGCTTGCGGAGCCGATTTAGAAGTGGATCCCGCTTGCGGAGCCGATTTAGAGACCGGAGTCGTTTTGGGCTTGGCTTTCGGGGAAGCTCGGGCCTGCTTATGGGGACGGGAGGATCCGGTGCTAGGGGCGGGAGATGCACTACGCGGGCGTTTCGCAGCCGACGAATCCGCCCCACTTACCGTCGGAAGAGGAGCAGAGACGCTAGCAGCATGAGAGGGCCACGACAGGGGAGGAAGGGGTCCGAAACGGCAGCTGTCACCAGCGCCAGTCGTCGACGTGCCAAATCCCGCTCCGACAAGCCGCGATCGCGCTCCAGGATCAGCTGTTGCTGCTGAGTTTGGGCTGCGGCGAGTTGATCCTGGAGCTTCGCGGTGGTCGCATCGGCTTCCTTCAATTTGTCACCTGGATTGACAATAACAAGTGAATATGGAGTTGCTAGCAAGAGCTAAAAGAGGATCCACGTACTCGTGCGGCGAAGCTTGGATTCCAGCTCCGTTTGCGTACGCTTGGCATCCGCCCACTCGGTAGCCGCCTTGTCCCGCTGGAGTTCGCTGTCCTCCAGCTTCGCTTGGATCTCGTCGCGTAATTGAGTTATACGCACGAACTCCTCGAGCGCATAGTCTCGTCCGGCAGACGCTTTCTCGAGCGACTCCTTGGTATCCTGCAACTCCTCAGCAAGCTGAGCCAGAGCTACATCCGGCGACGAGGGAGGTGGATTTGGCGCGGGAGATCCTCCACGCGCCGACCCTAAGGTGGATCCGCCATGGGTGGATCCCACATAGTCGTTGGTCACCACCTCCTCTTGGGTCAGACGCAACTCGTCACGGAGTCGGTCCAAGCTCTCGTCCGTGGCTGCCCTAGCCGTCTGAGAATCCTCCAGATCCCGCTTGAGGTCGTGGATCCGGGATTGGAGCTGGTGGATCTCAGATCCGGCAAGCGTCATCTCCCCAAGGAGGTGGTCGTTGTCGTCCCGCATGCTGTCTCGTTGACGGGAGGCGTGATCCAACCGCCCGGTCAGGTCGCGGATCTTGACCGCCTGATCAGCCAGCAAGAGTCGTAGGTCCTGCGACCGAGAGGCCGCACGGTGCTCCCACCCCTGGATCTCCATAGCCTGGTCATGGACCTGGGCTCGCAAGGTTTGGAGTTGGGTGGCGTGCAAAGACGCAGCTTGGCCTTGGGCATCTTGAGCCGTCTGGAGCTCCGCCGTCAAGGTTTGCACTTGATCAGAAAGAGCCTGGGCCAGAACCCGCAGATCGGTGGGCGACATTGAAGACGGACTGACCGGAGGGGTGGTGGATGGGGCCTTGCCCGACGATTTGCCGGTACGCTTGGCGGGAGACATGTGTCGCGAAGGGGAGAAAGCGGTTGTGGATGCTGGTAATGTACGCCGTGAACGCTGTTGTGCAGCGCCGACAACGTACAGGAGGCGATTGTGGTGAAGTGCTTTCTCAGAAATAAGAGAATGGGCCTGACGCGGGGTCACTATCCCGAATCAGTGACAATTTCAAGTGATTAGAGAGGATTTGAGTTGGTGGCACGGATGCAAGTTGCCGGTGGTGGATTAGCCATGACGAGCAGCGCCCCGTATGAAATGACGATGGATCTGGTATGAGCGATGTACGAGAAGGCAAGATCCACCAAGACTTACCTCGGATCCACCCTTACTTGGATTCACCTAAATGGATATGGGATATACTATATAAGAGTGGATTGGGTGTGGATCCTATGAAGGAAGGATGGTAGGTGCCCTCTAAAGGTGGATCTAGTAGCCACGGCTAACGAGGAGTCAAGATCCACCGCGAGGTGACCCGGATCCCATGCTTCCGAGTTCGGATCCAAGGAGGGAGGATCCCGCCTTGAGGGACCTGGATCCAGGGTATAGGTATGATGGATGCAGTGGATCTCGAAGTCTCGTGGGAAAATGGAGATCACAGACGGTTGCGAGATGATGTTGGATGATTGGAGAGCTCAGATCCACGACGAGTGTGCACTTTCAGTGAAGTGGATCCAAGCGACCTGGATCCTGATGAGTGTACCCATAATAGGGTGACCATAATGATTACGCCATGGATCCGGTGGATCTGAAGATAATACAGCTGGGGTGATGGGTCAAGGGAAGAAGGGACATGCAGCCGAGCCTGGTAAGGGATTTAGCAGATGAAAGACATAGAAGGTAGAAATCCAGGCAGGTATAGGCTTAAATATCAATACAGAACTCAATTTGCACAATATCACGCAAGTGCCTTCCTGCCCTCAAGAACCGGAACTACATTTGGCGGTACGAGCTCGGAGAAGGTTGGGAATTGCGAATCTAGTGTTGGTAGTGATAACTGGATAATACATTGGCCAGATCCTACAACCTAGTGAGCTTTTCCTTTACTTGTGCAGATCCGACAGGCTAACCGAATTTACTACTTGGTCGGTTACACCCTAGAGGCTCTCAACTTTCAAGATCCCGTCACAGGAGGCGGCAAGTACGACGCAAAGGAACTACAAAGGCAAGGGAACACACCCGCAAGGCAACCCTACGGCCAGATCCACGATCTAGGCCCCGGATCCATAAGCTCGAATATTCGCTTAGGATACGGAATCATCCACGGACGCAGAGTGAAGATTTTCCACTGCTGCTCCACCCCATCCCCACGTCTCGCCAAGACGCTCAAGCTTCACCACTTGAACTCTTCGGAAGTTACCGAGAGAGCAAGATCCCGCCCTACCGACGGGTACACAAGGTGAGGAAAGTTCAGCAGAACACGGATCATCGGGGGACCCCCTCCGTTAGTCGGTGTCTGGGTGCAGTTGGTAAGTTGGATCCGGCAATTTCGCAGAGTTTGCTGATCCCGCTACACCACAGAATTAATAGACGGTCCGGACGGCAGCGTGACGATGAGCCAACGACGTTATGTGGATGACATCCTGAAGCGCTTTGGTATGGACGAGTGCAAGGCTGTGGTGAGTCCGGTGGATATAAGCACTCGACTGGTTCCAAGCGACGCGGCGACCAAGGTACAAGCTCCGTTTCGCGAAGCTGTTGGTGCACTAATGCACCTGATGACCGCGACGCGTCCAGATATTGCGTACGCGGTGGGCTATGTGTCGCGCTTCATGGAGAATCCCCAAGAAGAACACTGGGTTGCGGTCAAGCGTATCTTTCGCTACCTGCAAGGCACCAAGACGCATGGAATCTGCTACAAGCCGGGTAACAACATCGACTTTCGCGGATACTCTGACGCAGACTGGGCTGGTGACCTCGCGGACCGCAAGTCGACTTCCGGCTACACGTTCATGCTGATGGGTGCGTCAGTGAGCTGGGGCAGCAAGAAGCAGTCAAGTGTTTCGCTGTCTACGAGCGAAGCGGAGTACATCGCGCTCAGTCTGGCAATTCAAGAAGGCACGTGGATTCATCGCCTACTGTGCGAGATATTAGCAGCTGCCAATGAGACTGGACCCGACCTCAAGATCCAAGAAGACAACCAGTCGTGCATCAAGATGACGAAGAATCCTGTGAACCACGGCCGCGCCAAGCACATCGACATCAAGTACCACCACATCCGCGATGAAGTCAAGCGTGGTGAAGTCAAGCTCGAGTATTGCGAGACTTCTGTGATGCTGGCTGACATCATGACGAAGGCGCTCCCAGGGCCTCGTCACATGGACCTAGCAGCTGCTCTCGGCATCCACGCGTGTTCGCATTGAGGGGGAGTATTGAGGGTTGCTGGTCTTGGTACTGTGTACCAGTTGTACCCATTAACCGGTCAACCTGAACCGGTCCAATACGATCCCGCTGTGATTATGGTAAGTTGTTTATGCCATCCATGATTGGACGAGTAGAATGATTGGACGAGTACAGAATGATTGGATGAGTAGAATGATTGGATGACCTAGGTAGTGAGGACAGTGTAAGCCCCGATAAATCAATCACTTTCGAATCTTCCTTCTTCCGCTCAAGTGCCTTCACTCCGGTCTCCGCACCAAGTGCAGAAGTCACTCCGTTCAGCCCCAAGCTTCGTCCCAACACCTCTACACCATTAACACTCCGGTCTCCGCATCAAGTGCAGAAGTCACTCCGTTCAGCCCCAAGCTTCATCCCAACACCCCTACACCATTAACAAAGGTGTCGAGCTCGACGGTGACTTCGACGGTGTAGAGGTGTTGGAACGAAGCTTGGGGCTGAACGGAGTGACTTCTGCACTTGGTGCGGAGACCGGAGTGAAGGCACTTGAGCGGAAGAAGGAAGATTCGAAAGTGATTGATTTATCGGGGCTTACACTATCCTCACTACCTAGGTCATCCAATCATTCTACTCATCCAATCATTCTGTACTCGTCCAATCATTCTACGCGTCCAATCATGGATGGCATAAACAACTTACCATAATCACAGCGGGATCGTATTGGACCGGTTCAGGTTGACCGGTTAATGGGTACAGCTGGTACACAGTACCAAGACCAGCAACCCTCAATACTCCCCTCAATGCGAACACGCGTGGATGCCGAGAGCAGCTGCTAGGTCCATGTGACGAGGCCCTGGGAGCGCCTTCGTCATGATGTCAGCCAGCATCACAGAAGTCTCGCAATACTCGATCTTGACTTCACCACGCTTGACTTCATCGCGGATGTGGTGGTACTTGATGTCGATGTGCTTGGCGCGGCCGTGATTCACAGGATTCTTCGTCATCTTGATGCACGACTGGTTGTCTTCTTGGATCTTGAGGTCGGGTCCAGTCTCATTGGCAGCTGCTAATATCTCGCACAGTAGGCGATGAATCCACGTGCCTTCTTGAATTGCCAGACCGAGCGCGATGTACTCCGCTTCGCCCATAGACAGCGAAACACTTGACTGCTTCTTGCTACCCCAGCTCACTGGCGCACCCATCAGCATGAACGTGTAGCCGGAAGTCGACTTGCGGTCCGCGAGGTCACCAGCCCAGTCTGCGTCAGAGTATCCGCGAAAGTCGATGTTGTTACCCGCTTGTAGCAGATTCCATGCGTCTTGGTGCTTGCAGGTAGCGAAAGATACGCTTGACCGCACCCAGTGTTCTTCTTGGGGTTCTCCATGAAGCGCGACACATAGCCCACCGCGTACGCAATATCTGGACGCGTCGCGGTCATCAGGTGCATTAGTGCACAACAGCTTCGCGAAACGGAGCTTGTACCTTGGTCGCCGCGTCGCTTGGAACCAGTCGAGTGCTTATATCCACCGGACTCACCACAGCCTTGCACTCGTCCATACCAAGCGCTTCAGGATGTCATCACATAACGCCGTTGGCTCATCGTCACGCTGCCGTCCGGACCGTCTACCCAATTCGATCCCAAGGGACGGACACACACTTGCCGCTGTCAGTCATTTCGAAGCGTGTCTTGAGGTCGTCCTTCGTGCGTGAGATCAGCTCGGGTGAGCTTCCGGTGACCAGGACATCGTCATCGTCGACGTAGACCATATAAGTACACAGTGGCCATCAACAACTTTGATGTAGAGGCACGGATCAAAGGCCGAACTTGAAAGCCGATAGAGCATACGAACTCGTCGAAGGTCTCGTTCCACACGCGCGAAAGCTTGTTTTAGACCGTAAATGGCCTTCACCATTCAGCTTCCAGCAGTCGAAGTCACCGTCGAGCTCGACACCTTCGGGAACCACGCAAACAACGATTTCCCTCATCACGCCGTACAGGAATGCCGTCACCACGTCTAGTTGGTCTAGCGGCCACCAAGTACTTGGCCAAAGCGATCACCATGCGCAACGTCACGTACTTGACAACCGGCGAGAACGTCTCAGTGTAGTCGATGCCGTACTTTTGCTTGAAGCCCTTGGCCACGAGGCGTGCCTTGTACTTCTCGATCGATCCGTCCGCTTTGCGCTTGATCTTGAACACCCCACTTGTACCAATGGCGCGTTGTCCGTTAGGCAGCTTAGGGGCACGGAACACTCCTCGAAGTCGCATCGACTTGAGCTCAGCACGATTGCTTTGCGCCAGTGCACTTGGTTTGGGGCCGTTCACCCCTCTTGGAAAGTCGCCGGCTCCGATAAGTCCACCGCAGCTTCGACTGCGTTGGCACTTGCACGCCAAAACACGGGGGGAGTCGCTTCTTCATCTTGATCTTCAGCGTTTTCTTCTTCGTTTACGTCTGCTCGACGTGAAGACGAATTTGTCGGCGCACTTGCTTTCTTCCAGTCCGGGTCGATGACGCGTAGTTCGCGGTCTTGTGGCAGATTCATCTTCACTCTGTTAACGGTGTAGAGGTGTTGGAACGAAGCTTGGGGCTGAACGGAGTGACTTCTGCACTTGGTGCGGAGCCGGAGTGAAGGCACTTGAGCGGGAGAAGAAGATTCGAAATGATTGATTATCGGGGCTTACCTGTGCTCACTACCTAGGTCATCCAATCATTCGGTACTCGTCCAATCATTCTACTCGTCCAATCATGGATGCATAAACAACTTACCATAATCACAGCGGATCGTATTGGACCGTTTCAGGTTGACCGGTTTAATGGGTACTATTGAGGGTTGCTGGTTTTGGTACTGTGTACCAGTTGTTACCCATTACCGGTCAACCTGAACCGGTCCAATACGATCCCGCGTGTGATTATGGTAAGTTGTTTATGCCATCCATGATTGGACGAGTAGAATGATTGGACGAGTACAGAATGATTGGATGACCTAGGTAGTGAGGACAGTGTAAGCCCCGATAATCAATCACTTTCGAATCTTCCTTCTTCCGCTCAAGTGCCTTCACTCCGGTCTCCCACCAAGTGCAGAAGTCACTCCTTCAGCCTCAAGCTTCGTTCCAACACCTCTACACCATTAACAGGTTATGAGCCCAGCACCATGTCCTCTGCCCATGACGCCCCGACCAAGGTCACCATCGACAAGTTCAACGGTGACAATACGCGACGTGGACCGCTACACATGCGTGGCGTGTTTCTGACCAAGTCGGTATGGCACGTAGTGAACTGGGAAACGACGCCGAGCTTCACGGACATCCGGACCAAGGACGACTACGTCAAGGCGAGCAACATTGCGTTCGGACTGATGTTGCTCACATGAACGCGGACTACTATCACGTGGTTGATGACTGCGAGGAAGCGTGGGGCGCGTGGACGCGCTTGAAGACGCTGTTGGTGGGTCGCAGAAGGCTGGTCGCATCTACCTGAAGCGCCACTCTTCAGCATGGAGATGTCGGAGGCGGCAATGTCTTGCATCATTGCAACGAGGTCCTCAACATCAGCGCCAAGCTCAGCAGCATCGGCGCCAAGATGGAGGACGAGGACGTGGCGATCTGCTTACTGCGAAGTCTTCCCAAGAGCTACGAGAACGTCGTGCTCAATCTGGAGATGAGCAACGCAGAGCTGCGGTCGCAAGACGTTGTGAAAGTGCTCACAAACGAGCACATCAAGCGACAAGGTGAGAAGACGGCGACGGTGAGACTGAAAACGCGGCCAAGGCGTTTAACACCGACCGAGAGTCTCGCCAATGCACGTACTGCGGAATTGGGGCACATGATTGACAGTGCTGGACCAAGCAGAAGGATGAGGGTCGAGGTGCTCGACGCGGCGGCAACGGCCGTGGACGCGGAGCTAACAACATCCAGTGGCGAACGACGGCGACGACGACTACGATCGAGTAGCGTTCGCGGTTCCCTGGAATGTGGAGTATCGACGAACAAGAATGTATCTGGAATGTGGGCGGTCGACAGTGGTGCCACACCCACAATCTGTAACGACAAGTCCAGTTCGCCAATCATCGAGCGATGAAGGCGAACTTTCGGTGGCCGACGGGAACAAGGCGGCTATCAAGGGTGTGGGGACCATCGTGGGAGAGAGTGGTCCTGCCAACGGCGCCGAGCGCGAGATCGAGATCAAGAACGCGCTCTATGTGCCTAACATGAGCAAGATCTGCTTTCAGTACCGCAGATCAACAAGAACGGAAAGTTCCAGTGGTGTTCGATGGCACCGAGATACCATCTCACGCAAGGACTCGAATCAAGTGGTGGCATCGGCGGATCTCGTAGATGGACTCTACTGGCTTCGCACGCCTCTTCGATCAGCAAATGCGGCGACAACTGGAAGGACTCGACCTACATGCGCGTATGGGTTCACGCTCCAGTCGAGGTGCTTCGCAAGATGGTCGACAACAAGATGATCAAGGACGCGAAAGCACCTCCTAAGCCTAGCGGACCAAGTCTGTGCGCGGCTGCCAGCAAGGCAAAATGGCCAAAAACCATTCCCTAGCAACCGTGACAA